>JARFMN010000019.1:0-518667 GCA_029372045.1 Scleroderma citrinum
TCACAGAGCATGGCATTCTTGTTAAGCTGACTTATTGTTGGCTATGGCTATGATGGTGCCTATCTCACAGGTCAGTTAGCACCTGCACAATCTAACCTTCATGTATCACCAATTGATTTGTCTATATTTTAATAAGTGGAATGATGATCCAGCCAGTGAAGCTGGGTACTTTAAGCAATAATATGCTTATCACTTATAGTTTATTTAGCTACATATGGGGAGGTCACTTTGTAATATGATGAGTATTGTAGCATGCTATATGCTATCAGCAGACATTGTTGTCCAGTTTCTGTGTAGCAGATAGTACTGTGCCTAGCATCTTCATCATACTTCTCATGCCGTTGTGTTTCATTATCAGTACCTGCTCATGTCTATTTGTGATCTTGCCAACTTCACTATAATCATGGCAAGCAAAAGTGAGAGGAACAGGAGAAGGGTGATGGCTTAAACAAGATAGAAATTTAAGTAATATAAGCTGTTGGTCCCTACAGCTTCATAGCTTCAGCTCTTCAGGCATTTGATGAAGTCTCTTCAATCTTGCACAGGCCTTGCTTGCACCTAGCTGTATTACTACCATGCTATGTACACCTGTTAACCCACCCTTTGCTTATTGCTATCTTGTAAACCCGTACCCCTACCCCAAGTTCTGACAGCTATGTATGTGTGATTGTGCTTTAGCATTTATTTTTACTGATAAAGTTATGATCTGATAGTGCCAGGATCAAGAAAATCAACATTTTCCTCGCATAGAATATATTCTTAATGTAATGTATTTGGCTGCCAGAGTATCATAACTCTACAGGCATTCTTGAGCTTCTGTGAGTGACTCCAGACAATACAGGGAAGTTGGAGATTTTTGAAATATAATAGCCTTGATGCCTATGCTGACTATGTTCAGCTAGTAGTTCTAGTTTAATTTGTGTGAGTTGTCGCTGACTGTATTGTTACTTGTCATCCTGTTCTTGGGCTACATTATATAAATGAAAAAAGTTGATCAGTTCTGCTATATAAATGGGGATGTTTCATACAACTCCATGGGATATCTTTTATATAGAGTGAAATACTCCTATAATAGTCTTCAAAAATCTCCTTACGTAGACATCGTAGTGCTCTTTATATATATATATATGGTATGTCCTATGGCAGTTTCCAAGCTTCCTGTGAGACATCCCTATTACTTCTTTTATATAAGTAGGGGTGTCCCATCATAGCCCTCCAAAGCACCTGGGGACATCCTCATTTTCTCTTCAGGGGAGCAGTGCGCAGATGTCCCATAATCACCTTCAAAGCTTTTAAGTAGGGACATCTCATTTCTTCTTTGTAGAGATGCTGGGACGTCCCATAAGTAGCTCTAAAGCTTCTATTGACATCCCATTGCTGTCTTTTTATATATGTGGGATGTCCTATAATGTGCTCCCAAGACATCCCATTTCTCTTAGATACATGCCAAGTGTCCCATAAGAGGCTCTCTGAATTTTGTATGGGACATCCTATTGTCTGTCTTTATATAGGTGGGATGTCCCCATAACAGTCTTCAAAGCACACCTTCAAGCATCCTATTGCCCTCTCTTCATATGTATGGGATGTCCTAATCAGAGCCTCCAAAGCACATTTTGGACATCCTGGCATTTCTTGTTTTTCATATAGTATGGGATGTGTCCCATCATAGCCTGTGCAATGGCATCTGTAGACTGGGGCTTTCACACACACATGTTGCTGTTAAGATGATAGTTTTAATGAGAAATTAGATATAATTCAACATAACTTCTATTTTCACGCCATTGCTTATGACTCGTGAGTCAGCCATAGTATTAGTGTGCTTTTCTACAGCCCACAGGCTAGGACAACATATACATACTAAGTCAACAGTTGGTGAAAAAATTAACATGCAAAGGAGATTTCGCAGATTGAACCAAAGTATGTGATCAATTAGATCATAGTGAGGGGTCAGCTACACTTTGTATATGATAATTATAATAACACATGTTACATAAGCATGTATATTACCATCAATGACAACAACCATACCATCCTCATGCATAATAATCACCACATCCATAATGATGAAAACAACACCCATACAACATGTGCTTGTCAATGTGTGAGATTTCATGCATATGTATATTGTGTTAATGTTCTTTATTTCTCTCTACATGACAGCAAAGACAAGGACTGCCATCACCATGTTCATTGTCTTCCCTGGTGATGATAACTTCCTTCTACTGCTACATTTTGTCTAGAATCACTAGTGGCCCAGGGAAGGTCTATTATGAGTACTTATTGTAGATTATCTATGTTTGTGGATTTTTCCCATGAAATACAAATATTGACCACTGAGTGCAGACTATTGAGCATCTAGTATGCAGGATGCCTACCAGAAGGGTCAACTGGTCATATTTCTATTGTTAATAGATGACTTATAAATGATCATAGCTAAACTTATTGGCTGAGGTATTGTTTGAATTTCTTATGCTTAGGTGTATCATCTCATTATCAATTGATTTGACCTTGCTCACTGCCATATAATTCCTCTGATATTTGAAACTTGTTGTGATTCTGTAATTGACTAAAACTAAATGAATTCACTGACCATGCTGCCATGGACTGTGAGAAGAATGCCAATATTGCTTGAAATACTGTAAATCTAGCAGACTTTATTTTGACTGGCTGGGCTTGGTCACTGTGACTGATATTTTCTTGCAGCCAATATTGAGGGTATGGAGAAAAATATATTTGAATTATACATTGTATTAGGCATGAAGAAGTTTATTTCTCATCCAGGGTGGCCCCTGCAAATTCAGTCCTCACAAAACCAGTGGTGAATGTATATATAGGGCCTGCCTTAGGATATTCCATTGCATTTAAATGTATGGCTTGGATGTCCTATAATAGCCTTCAAATCTCTCATGGAACATCCCATTGCTCTTTTTATATATAGTTGGGATGTCCCATGATAGCCTTCAAAGCTCTCATGGGACATCCCACTGCTCTCATTTTATATAGGTGGGATGCCCCACATTAGCCTCCAAATCTTCCATGGGACATCTCACTGCTCTCTTTTTATATGGTTGGGATGTCCCACAATAGCCTACAAAGCTTTTATGGGACATTCCATTGCTCTTTTATATATATGTGGAATGTCCCATAATGGACAAATTTCATATGGAACATCCCATTGCTCTTTCTGTATATAGGTGAGATGTCCAATAATACCCTATGACACATCCCACTGCTCTCTTTTTATATAGGTGGATTACTCCCTCATAGCCTCTAACATATCCCATTACTCTCTTAGTATATAGGTGGAACAGCTTTCAAACTTTGGTGATCTCAGACACACTACAGTTCAAGGAAACATCAAATAGAAATTGAGTGGGTTGTACTCCATGATTATGATTTTATGTAAACTTGATGTCAATTACCTCTGTATATAACTCAGGATTCTGAGTCAAAACAAGGGTTTAGGGGTAGTGCAGTCAACATTCAATCTCACTGGTGGTACATATAGAATGTTCAGTTGCTCAGTCAACAAGACAGTCACTGCTCCTATTGGGTCAAGACACTCAAGTAGAGGAAGTGAAAATAAAACACATGGAGTGGCACAATGCATAGAAATATCAGTGATTCAAGTCAAGAGACAATACTTTAGGGAGATAAGTTATCAACATATTGTACATGATGTAAAATGAGAGTGTATCAGGACACAGAAACAATAAGATTGACAGGTTGGTAAGATATGGGCAAATGAGTCACAAACCAAGCTACTTCAGGATTAGGCTACTCCTCGACTCCTGCCCAAGGGAAGAGCATGATCATCCACAACACATTGCAGAGGCTTGAAACCATGGACTCAAAGTAATTAATCTCATGCAATAGGATTGGAGAGATGCATGCCTTCTGGTTTGATGCATACATGGCCCAAGGACCAAAATTCAAACAAATAGGTAAAGGAGAAAGAATTGTGGGGAATTGCAGAGGGCCAGTAAGGACACAAAGTACTAGAGGCCCAGGAACAAAAGAGATGATCAAGCTATATGATGGTAGGGGTGGTTAAAGCAGCTTAGCTGTCCAGTTGGGCATTGAAGAAGCTGCTTTCTTGTAGTGATCACTAAGCCATAAAATGTCATGATAAAAGCACAGTAAGCGTGATCAAAGACTAACAACCATTTATACATGATGTAGCATGACAATTGAAAATGTAAGTCCATCACCATTAAGTTATGGGCCGTATTCCACGGGCAACAGGTACATGGTAGCATCAGTGTGGTGATTTTGACAATTCATCGCGTTATTGTCACAGTCATGTTTGAGGTGTGGTGATGAAGACAAAACATCCTTTGAAATCCTCTTTGTAATCTAAACTGTAACAGCAAAGCATCAAATATGAAGTCACCTTGCTTGCAAGATTTCTGGCACCCCCATAACCCACATTTCTATTGATGCAAAAATCCAATACAAAGAATAACTCACCTGCTTCCCTGGTCATTGTTAGTAAGTATGCACCTGCCCTACAACATCCAAAGCAGTACCCAGTCCTCATATGGATCATTGTTCATCTTCCAACCAGCATCCTTAGTGCTTGTCTAGTCAGCACTCACACCTCCAACCAATATATTCAAAGCAAATCTAAGTCTAGCATGAAGAAGACAGTTATAACATTTACATGTTTGATGGTACAACCAGGCCATTATGCAAAAGCATTCAAAAAATTTTCAGGAAGTCGGGAAAGAGAGTCAATACACTCATAAAGCAACCACAAGAAGAGCCAAATGGCACTGCTGAAAAAGATTGCTGGAGGTGAAAAGCAGGGACGCGATGTACAGAGAGTTCATACAAGTCACAACGACTTTACAGACACTAATGAAAGTGAGTTCAGATAGCTATCAGACCATGATATAGAGGTGCATGGAAGTTGACAATATGCATTGATAAATCAATGAGACTGGTGGGAAAACTAGGAGCCATGTGGATTGAGAATGTAAGATGTCCTGAATGAGCTGACAAGAATCACTATTACATTGATTGAACAGAATGATGCTTAAAAATGCATGGTGATGTACATGATTTAAATATAGCGCATGACAACTCATTTAAACAATTTAAAATGTGTTATCAGCCTTGAATAGTGAGTCAGTTGAGAAGATTACTTATTCATCTTTCTTATTCCAACATATTAAGAGACAAAAGAAACTGATTTGAGGTAAAGATTTGAAGATAGTGTTTAAAAGTCCAGCGTAGGACCAGCTGCAACCAGCACAACGCAGAGTGGTCCTTTAGCAGCCTTTTATCCTCAAAGGTAGGCAACCTGCAAGTGAACTAGACTGGTTTGTCAGTTCAATCCAGTTCAGTTGCTGGTCTTTTGCCGCCCAGCAACTGAACTTTTTAAATACTTAAGTATTTATCATCAATGCATACTACAGAGCCTCGAAGTGATTCCCTGGTCCCACATCTGCATGTTTTTCCATCACCAGTGAGGGCTGTAGATTCAATGATGAAATGGAAGCATATAATGATACTACAAGCCATTCAAAGCATGGTTATTGCAGAGTCTGAAAAATGATTTAAAAGGTTTCAAAATACCTCAAACATTCTATAGCATGTATGCGCCATCCCAATACAACATCCCATCCCAGGGATGGGATGTCAATCAATACTAAACAGAATGGGAAATCCCAGGTGAGAAGCAAGACCATTCCCTGATTTAACATATCTCATTTGCTCTTTGGATCAATCATTTATACTCAAACTATTCAGCCTAATTTGGCCTATCAAAATGACATGTTTGCCTAAAGTGATGTCAACTTCATTCTATGGGTATGTATTATATAATTGACATAACAGTGAAATCTTCACCCAGAGGCTCTTGCTGGCTCGAGTGTCCTCAAGTGGGTACAAAGGAGTAGAAGAACATGGATTGCAAAGGAGACAAAAGATGGGGATTCCATCTTCCACCCTCACAACTATATACTACTCAAGAACCATATGAGTAAGTGACTGCACTAATAGTACACCTAGTTATTGTACTAGGAACAAGTCAGTCCATATCACAATGACACGTCCATTTGATATTGAAAGATGACTTGAGATAAATGTGATGCGATGTGTTAAGAACACATGACCAAGATAGGGGTAATCTGCCAGAAAATGGTGAAGGGTGAATTCCCAGTACATCTGTAAGGTGAAAGCATAATGGAAAAGATATGCATGGAGTCCATGAAGTGTCTGTTGGATAATGTATAGCAATAGTCATGGAGAGAGAAAGAAAGGAAACTGTTATGGTGAGAGCATAACATCACTCCCCTGTCTATGCTTAAGCACCTTGCTCACCACACTGCCCAGTAAAAGGCATACCTGGCTCCCAGTATGGTCTACTCTTGTCATGGTCCCACTTCCAATGCCTGAAGTGATTGCATTTGAAACACTGGTAACCATATAGCAGGTGTGATGCTGGGACTTCCTTCTTGCCCAAGAGATAGTACCAGGTATCTGACACGATGGGGACCAGGGCGAAGGCCAGGTCCAGGATTGGAGCAGTAGTGGCTGTGCCATTATAGAGCTGCCAGTTCACTGTGTCTGTTTTGATGGCCATGAAGAAATGGCTCCAGTCAGACTGTTTGTCTCCAGTGCATCCTACAATAGTGTCCATCATCACCAAGGTGGCCTGGATGAATCCAAGGTTGCTGGCTAAATCTGATGTAATAGGGGTGATATCGGCTAGCAGAGGGTGGGAGACAGTGGCAGTGATGGTTTCATGGGTTACCATGGTGGGGGAGGCTCTAGCAGTGGTGGGTACAACACCAGGGCATGCAGATCTGACTCAAGGGCCTGAATCACTTGATCTGTTTGTTGCATCATCCACCACTGGGGGTGGGCAACTTTGTCCCAAGTGAGCCTGCTTCCAGCATGTAGGGCATCTTGCACATTGAGGAGTTGGCATAAGAGGGCACAGTAATGTGGGATGACCATTGGGAATAGCCAAGGCTCTTCCTTGGCACTGCTCAAGAAAGGAATTGAATGTTATTAGTAGAGCAGGGCTGAAGAGGTCATGTACTGTCCAGACTAGACCTTTTTGATCCTCCATTGCCCTCAGCACATCCTCTCCTGTCACCTTAGCCTCTCTGTTGCTCATTGGTAGGTTAGCAAGCTCCACAATCACCATTTCACTTACTTGCCTTGTGATCTGTTCTGTGTCCTGGAAGACCTGGGACAGCATCCATAGACACTCATGCTCTGCTGGTGCTCACCATCCGAGAGAGTCCCACAACTCGAAGTTATTAAGCACCCACATGTAGCCAATGAACTGGTTGATGGTTGGTTCATCAGGCTGCATGGGAAAGTGAGTGGGAAAAGCATCATAGGAGGATGCTTTGTCAGAGCTCAAGTGATAATATGGGGTGGGCTCACAAGGGGCAGTGAAGGTGACAGTAGGGGGGAAAGGGGGTATGACCCGTTCTTCATGCTGCCTAGTTGATCCTGCCTGAGGTGGGTGAGGGAGGTGACTTGGGGAGCTGCATGGGTCTGAGATGATCAGGTGTGGCAAATGGATTGGTCACAGCCCCTCCTGGAGGAGCATATGTGGGGTATGGGTACTGTGAGATGGGGGTCAGTGAGGTCATCGGCAGGTAAGTCTGAGAGAAGCCCCTGGTAGACATCTTCGTGGAGGTTGTCTGGGGTATTGTAGCCGGAAGACATTTACAAGGAGGTGGTCATGTCAGGGAAGGAGACAGGTAAGTGGTGGGCAGTTTGATACTCTGTCAAAATCTGGGGGGCATTTATAAGATTCTCTGCTGGCTCCCAGGTGTTTTCCAAGTTGGGGTATCCTTGCCACTTCACCAGATACTTCCTCTTTCAGCAGACTGTTTTGTGCTTTAGAACCTTCTTGACTTCTCACTCATTGTGACCATTGATGACTTGGGGTGGAGCTGGGACAGGGGTATTCTCATTGATAGGGGTGATGACATACGGAGTCAGTTTGCTGGCATGGAAGACATCATGGATACACCATGACCTTGGAAGCTCCAATTGGTAGTTCACTGGGGTGACCTTTTCAGTAATTTCAAATGGTCCATACCTTCTTGGTGCAAGCTTCTTTGATGGGACATCCAAATGAAGGTTAGTTGCCTCCAGCCAAACCTTATCTCTGACTTTGAATTCCGAGTACCCTTGTCCTCCATGTCTTTTCTGCATTGCCTCCTGTGCATTTTTGTGAGCAATGATTACTGCATTGCATGCTGCAGTGAGTTTTTTGAGTCATTCCTCTGATAGGGAGGCATGTCCTATTGGGTCCATAGGGTAGGGGGTTGGCTCATACCCATAAAGCAAATAGTACAGGGTTTGCCTGTGAGTCGAATGGATTCACAAGTTGTGGATGAACTTGGCGTCCATGAGGTATTAGGACCAGTTGTCAGGGTCCCTTCCTGCATACATTTTGAGGAAGGTGGTGACTTCCTGATTTACCCTTTCAGCTTCTCCATTAGACTGTGGTCAGTAGGCAGTCATGGCTTTCATTTTGATCCCAATGGCAGTGTAGAGATCTTGGGTGAAAGCTGAAACGAACTGCAGCCCTCTGTCAGAGATTACCACTTCAGGGACTCCAAACCTGGGGTACATGTGGGTGTGAAAGAGGTCAGCTATCCCCACAGAGTCCACAGTTTTGTTAGTAGGCAGGAATATCACTGCCTTTGTCAACCCTTGGTCAACAATAGTTAAAATGGCATCGTTGCCATGTGAGTCAGGGAGATCTGTTACCAGATCTATCAATATTTGTTTAAATGGGAAAGGGGACCTCAAAACATTGTGCAGGGTGATGGGAGGCATAGTTGGATGCATGTTCACCTTGCTTGCCTGGCAGGTGGTGCAACCTCTGACATAGTCACAGATGTTGGTGTGCATTCTTGGCCAATACATGTGTCGAGCCATTTTCCTCATCATTGCCTTTACTCCTGGATGTCCTGTGGGCTGTAAGTTGTGATACTCTTTCAGTACTTCTTTTCTTCTATCTTCATTTATGTATATTTTCCCTTTTTTATTGTTGCTTCTTTGTTCGAGATCTTCTATTCTTAAGTGTTCAGTATCTTTTCGTATTTTACCCATCAGTTCCTTGGAGAGCATAAAGACTTTCCTGTGGGTGACAGCGGTCTTTAAGGATTCCTCAGTTGGGTGCCTGTCCATCACCAGTCTCAGAGGAACCTGAAGAGTGTTGGGATGGTTATGGTTAGGATGTTGGGTGGGATGTTGACCTTGCCCTTGATGTACACCAGCTGCAGGGGGAAAGCCTGTAGGGTGGCCTGCCAATGTGACTGACATGGGGTCAGATGCTGTGGTTCTCTGAAGTAAGTCATATTTTGGTGGTCAGTGTACACCACCGTTGGCACCACAGGCACCAGCAGGTAGGTCCGCCACTCCTTGAGAGTGTGTATTACCACTAGTAACTCCAAGTTGTAGACTTGGTAGTTTTGTTCCACACCAGTTAATGACTGGGAAAGATATGCACACAGGTGTAACCTTTGATCTGGTCCCTCTTGACTGAGGACCACCCCAGTTCTGAGTCATGAAGTGTCAGTGTGGATTATGAAAGGCTTTTTGAAATCCGGTAGCCAAAGAACCAGTTCTGAAGTAAGGTGTCTTTTTAGCTTTTCAAAAGCTTCTTGTTGTTCAGTCCCCCAGATGAAAGGGACATCCTTCTTGCTCAGATCATGGAGGGGTCAGGCAATCTGCAAGAAGCCTTGGATGAACATTCTATAGAAGTTGCAGAAATCTAAAAAGCTTCTTAGTTCTTTTAGCAACATAGGGACCTTCCATTTGCTAATAGCTCTGATTTTGATTGGCAAGGGTTTGTAGGACCCTTCTTTGATAACATAGCCTAGGAAATCCAGCTCTTTGGTTTCAAAGGTGCACTTTGATAATTTGAGCCAGAGATTTTCCTTTTGCACTATTTTTAGGAACTCACACACATGTTCACAAAGCTCTTCTTTTGTTTTTCTGTGTATGGTGGCATTGTCCATGGATCATGGTTCTGAATTTGGTATTCATGTACCTTTGAAAAGTCAGTGGTGAGTTGGTCTGCCCAAAGAACATTACCAGGGGCTCAAAAAGCCCTTGGGGAGTTACAAAGGCTCCCTTGCACTCATCACCTTCTTTTATCTGTATGTTGGTAAATCCCCAGTGAATGTCAAACTTGGCAAAGTACTTGGAACTCACCAATTTGTCCAACAATTCCTTGATATTGGGGAGGAGATAGGAGTCTAATACTGTGTGCTTATTGAGGTACCTATAATCTTGGATTAGACATTGTTTTCCATCCTTCTTTCCAACAAAGAAGACAGGAGTGGCTTGCAGGGATTTTGATGGTCAGATCTTTCCACATGCTAGATTTTCATCTAAAAACTTATCCAATTCCATTAGTTGATCTGGGGTCAATTTATTGATCTTCCCCTTCTTCAGTACAAACCCTTTTTTTAATTTGATTTCATGATCTAAGAATGGTCAGTGTTCCAGGAGAGGGACTTCTTTTTCAGAGAAGACTTCTGTGAATTCTTGGTATTCTTTCAGCAGCGATACCTCTGCTTTTTGAGCTGCCACTTCGATTTCTGTTGAGATCAACATTCTTGATATTTTGGGATGCGTGGGTTCCTGTTCTCCCCATGAGATCAGTTTTCTTGTTAGCCAATTAATGATAGGGTTATGTTCCTTTAGCCAAGGCATTCTGAGAAGGAGTCCTTCGCCATTACCCATTTTGGCTACATAAGCCCTGATCCTCATTTCCTTACCCCATATTTTGACAACAAAAATCACAATCTTGTTGATCATTTGATTAGTTTTCCCTGTTACACTCTGGAGGTTCCATGCCTTCTCAATTTTCCTTGTTGACAGGCATTCTTTTTCAACCATCTGATAATCAATAATATTTTTTTTGGCTCTGGAGTCAATTAGGGTTTTGATCAGGGAGTTGCCATGTTCCACTAGGTAGGCCAATCCATTGATAGATGCTACACATAAATCTTGTTCATACTTGTATGTTGTAAACACATCTGTTTCAACAATTCCTAGCCATAGTGTACAATTTTGTTCAGTAGCTGGGGCACAAGCTGTGGCAGGAGCTCACCCCTTTAAAAATCCTTAGAAGATGCACCAGAAGAAGGTGTGTCTTCTTTTTCCAGACATGCTAACTCCTCTTTTAACTCCTCTATTTTCATGCTTCTACTTTTGAATTCTCTTTGATGTTTCAGCTTTCGACAGTCTTTGGCGAAATGCCCTTCTTCATCACAATTGTAGCAGAGGTGTGTTCTCCTCTGGTTGTTGCTGTTCCACTTGCTGTCTTTGGTTGCAGCATCAACATCCATTGCATTGGGATCTCATTCTCTCTTTTGGTGATAGTTGTTAGGCTTTGCATTATAGCCTTCATTCTTCCATAGGAAATTCTTGTTGGAATTGGAAGCTTTACCTTCATACATATGCATTGTAGCCATTGAGGCTTGCACATGTGTTGTTGCTTCTTTCCATTCCATTACCATTGATGGAATCAACCCTAGAGTCAATATTCTTCAGCTAATTGAGGGATGTAATCCCTTTCCAAAGAAAGTTGTGGCTGCCTTATCATCTTCTAACAGCCCAGCTTGTGCTAGCAAATTCTCAAAGTTAGTAATGTATTCATTGAGAGAGTGCTTTCCTTGTTGGATTGATGACAGTGTGATTAGCGCCATTGATTTGATGTCACTGATCTGGAAACAGTCCTCCAGCTTTTTTTTGAACTCCTTTAGGCTGTCATAGAAGTGGACTCCATTTTCCTTGGTGGTTGCATTTGTTACGTATGACTGCTTGAACAACAGGGCTGAGCCCTTGTCCATGAAGGAGAGGATAAAACCAATTCTTTTTTCATCAGTGTCATATATGTGCATGTTCATACCTAGATAGACCTTCACAGAGATTATCCATCCAGAGTACACCTGGTGGTTGCTGTTGAATACAGCCAGTTTATTTAGTTCTAACTCTCTGCCCTTGGCCTTACTGTCACTCTTAGAGTCATGACCACTATCTCCTGGTCCTTGAGCACAGCCTTTACCCTTTTTGGCAGTAGTGGACACCTGGGTTCTATACCAGTAAATGATTTTGGCTGGTGAAGGCCGCTGTCCCACAAAGGGATCCTGAATCAAAGCTCCTCCAAGGGCTTCTGCTAATTGATCAGCCATGGCACATTGCTTAATATCCAGGATGGGAATATCAGAGATTATTGAGTGTGATAACAGATCAACAGTAGGTGTTTCAAGTGAGTTGTTATCCAAATCAGGCTCCTTTGGTTCTCAGTAAGAAGAGAAGCTCAGTCCTTCTGATGGCAGATCAATGTCAATATGGATAGGGGAAGAGGTACCAGTAATGAAGACTCCTGGTACATGCTGTTCAGTTTTGGAGGAAGAGTTGTCCTCAGTCTTGGCAGAGACTGGAGGCAATGGAGTGGTTAGTTCTAGACCAAAGCCTTTGGATGGGTGACTTGTTCACTTAGGAACAGGGGGTCTAAACTTTCCAGAGGAAGAGCTTGACCTGACGTAGAACTTCTTAACTGTGTTGGGCTAGGAAGAAGTGACTAGTGGGTACCACCCATGAGTGAGCAGTAGCACTAGGGGGTGTGTGTGTGTAAGTGAGTAACTACACCATAAGCCAGTATAGGGGCTTGACTGCTACATATAGTAACAGAGGTAGACATGCAGCTGGAGTCTGCAGATGGGTGACTGATGCTCAGTGGCACCAGAGGTTGTCAACATAGGAGGGTGTCGACAGGGTTGACAAGATCTTTCATCTTCTGTTATGACTGTGAAGTCAGAATGCCTTCAGAACTGGCACTCAAGCCCTAACCCTAACCCTAAGTGGTCCCAGACCACAATACTGAGGTTCAGCAGTTCGATGACTGCTGTTGCAGCAGAACTCTTCACCCAGAGGCTCTTGCTGGCTCAAGTGTCCTCAAGTGGGTACAAAGGAGTAGAAGAATGTGGATTGCAAAGGAGACAAAAGATGGGGATTCCATCTTCCACCCTCACAACTATATACTACTTGAGAACCATATGAGTAAGCGACTGCACTAATAGTACACCTAGTTATTGTACTAGGAACAAGTCAGTCCATATTACAATGACACATCCATTTGATATTGAAAGATGACTCAAGATGAATGCAACATGACATGATGTGTTAAGAACACATGACCAAGATAGGGGTAATCTGCTGGAAAACAGTGAAGGGTGAATTCCCAGTACATTCATAAGGTGAAAGCATAATGGAAAAGAAACGCACAGAGTCCACAAAGTGTCTGTTGGATAATGTATAGCAATAGTCACAGAGAGAGAGAGAAAGGAAACTGTTATGGTGAGAGCATAACAGTTCCCCCTTTGCCCCCTCTTCTGTTCTGGCACTTACTCCTGCTGTTGATGTGTTGCAGGCTCTGATGTCACATGTGTACCAAGCCAGCAGGAGCACCAGTGCCAGTAAGGGCAAGGGCAGAGTTAAGTCTACCTCCAAGTCTAGTCCTGTATCTCTTGTCCCCCTCTGTATCCTCTAGTTCCTCTTCAGCAGCATGCAAGCAACCAAGGGACATCACTTTTGACATTTCAACCAAAATCTCCAAATCATCCAACATGCTTGTCTGTGAAATCCAGAACACCACTGAAGTGAACACAACAACCAAGTGGATGAAGATCCAGGTGGTGGTTGTTATAAAGGAGCTCAAAGTCTGCAACAGCAATGCTCAGCATGAGCATGAGCTCAAGATGAAGATGGTGGATCACAAACATGCACAGTTGATGACCAACAAGAAGATAATGCAGCTGGAGCTTGAGTTGTGGTTGGAGGAGGCAAGAATTTGTTGCCTGGAAGCAGAAGGCCAGGCTTGCTACAATAAAGACCCATAGTCCCTGACATTTCTTGGTTTCTGTTGTCCATGCACTTCAACTGCTGTATCATGTTTTGCTAGCCATACTTTCAAATGTATTCACTCACAATTGAATCAAATTGAATTTGGTATGTAGTACTGTGCTACATCAATTAAGCCTGTGGAACAGATGTTCCAACAAACAGCTACAAAGAATTTGTCCAGGTGATCCTATAAAATCTTCTCTGTTGTCATCCTGCTCATGAACCAAAGGTAGTTCCAATGCTGCTGCCTCTTCCATGAATGCAGTGTTAGAACTCACTAGGCCAAGCTCTTCTTCAATCTTCAGAATCATGTTGTGCAGGATTAAGCAGCAATGCATTCACATGTTTGCAAAATCAAGGTCCCACTGGTTCTGGATCTGGAATTACATCTCTCATAGGGATTGAAATTGACCCTTGATCAATCCATAAAAATGTTCAGAGTGGACATGTATCTGTTGAAATCTATAGTTTGGGTTCTGGAAAACTAAACAACAACTTACATACCACTATACACTGAACTATGACCTGGGTTCATTCTTTGAACTCCAGATTCCAGATCCAACTCCAGTAGTCTCAGCTCCAGTGCAGCCACAGGTTGTCTCTCATCCCCTTACTCTTGGACTTGATAATGACAATTTTGAACAACTGATCTTTGTACTTGATATCATCTAGTATGGAGTCCAAAGAATCTGGTTTGGCTAAAAATGTGCCACTGTTCAATACAACCAACTACCCAATTTGGTCAATTGTCATCAGGAATTACCTTCAAGTTTTAGGAGAATGGGGCATAACCAACAGAATGGTTACTCATCCAGCTGACCCAGCAGTCACAGCCAGACAAGCTCAAGTTCCCCTTCCCATTGCCAAACAGGCAGAATGGGATGAAATCGACTCACACACTTTAGGTGTGATTATAAACCATTGTGAAGCTTTGGTTCAAATCAATATGGACCAGTTCAACACTGCCCATGAGGTATGGACTAAACTAAAGAATACTTACAGAAAACCAGGTGCTGCTGGAGTCTACATCCAGTTTAAGCACATCATGAAACTCCAGATTAGAACAGGTGAAGATTCCTTCCCCAAGATCTAGAAGATCAAGAATTCTTTTAGTTTCATTGCCACAAATGGCATGCAACTTCTCAAGTCTGCAAGGGCTATGATCATTCTTTCCACTCTGCCTCCTGATTGGCAGACATTCTCCACCTCCACTCTCACCACCTTACCAGTCCAGCTACCCACAGGACAGGTTGGTGAGGTTTTATCCATCAAAAGCATCATGCCTCACATCAAGGAGGAGTATCTATGTTGTCATGGAATGTTGCAACTCCCACAACAAGGAGAAAAGTTGAGCACCTCTACTGCTTAGCATGCAGTGCAGCCCCAACAACCCAAGTGTTGAAAATGTGGAAAGTTCCACAAAACAGAAGATCATTTGGAAGGTGGCCATTCACCTCAGCAGCAACAGAACAGTCCCCCTAAGCCAAAGAAGGAGAAGGGGAAAGGAAAGAAGAAGACTGGAGGAGGACCCCAGAAGAAGGATAAAGGAAAAGGGTGGGCTACTCAACAGGAGGAAGCCCATATTATGAAGAAATTTGCCTCCCAATATGAGTTGGACCGATCCAACAGCACTGCTTGTGCCAGACCTTCAAAGTATGCCACCTCTCACATCACACAATCAAGGTGGTCCTCTCTAACCTCTACCTCATCCTCACATCAGGAAAATGGAGTGGTGATGATATGCCTAGATAAACCTGACAAAAAGATATAAACTTGATATGTCATCATATTTGTTTATCAAAGATTATCTATGAATATACTTATACCATAACAAAGAGGGAGAAATGGTATGGGAGGGCAATACATGCATACATTACCAATGAACATCATTTTGTTTCTCTTCAGATAATATAAAGATATATGCTTAGCAAGGATTATCTGTGTACCATAAAAAAGAGGAAGAAATGGTAATAGAGGGCAATACATGTGTGCTTTACCAATAAACATCATTTTGTTTCACCTCAGATAATATGAAAACACAATAGACATAAGCTTGATATATTCTTAGCAAGGATTATCTGTGCATCATAAGTAAGGGGAAGAAATGGTAAGAGAGGGCAATACATGTATACATTACCACATATATAAGTTATCAATGTTAATGAAACCTCTTTATCAATAAAAAAAGAGATCACACCCAACCATAAAAACAAATAGCTTTCATTCTGTCCAGTTGTACAAGTTATACTACATAAATATTAAGTAAACTAAATACTAAATGGAGGGTGGCAGCAGTAGTTGATGCATGGTGGTAGATGGTGATGGTCAGTGTTGTCACTAGTGGCCATAGTGACCATTGTTGTTGTGTTGGTGGTCAATGATGCAGATGGTGGTGGTGGCTATCATTGTCATATTGGTGGTCAACAGTGCTGGCAGTGGTGGTGGTTGATGTCATCCATAGTGGCCATCATTGCATTGGTGGTGGTGGTGAGTGTCATCACTTGTGGCTGTTGTCATGGTGGTGGTGGTAGGACTGTGATGGAGGCTGTCATCACCATTGTTTTGTGTGAGGTGGTGGTGGGATTGTGGTCATTGTTAAAGTGAAGTAGCATAGTCAGGAGACTAAGTCTGGTGTTAAACACCAGACTTAGATACAGGCTTGGGCTAAGCCAAATACTACTTCTACTATGCAGTGGAAGTTCTTAGGTAAGGACCTAAAGACTTACTAAGTGTTTACTCAGGGTGATCTTCTAGTTGGGAGGTTGAATACTTGCTTGAGTCTTCAGGACAATCTAATGGATGTTAAACTGTTACTATTTGTGGACCTGGAGGTCCAGTATATATACACTTCAGACATGGTCTGTGTGCTGTACATGAGTTTTGTTCAACTTGTGGGTTGAACTACATATGGTAAGTATGACCTTCCATATAAGTGTCTCTCAGGTATCATACTGAGTAATCATAGAGGGAATGATGTCATAGACACATCACAATGACATCATAAGGCCTAGACTTTCACCATATTGGTAAAGTACCAGTAATGTTCAATAGCCAGTCATAGAATCACATGCAGTGGTAAAACACATGCAAGTGTAACATGTCAGTGATGACACACATGACAAATCTTCTAGAACAAGTGATGAGCATCTGTTATGTAATACCAGTGCTAATACCTCATTTGTTCAATAATTGTGACTGTCTGTTGGTGTTGTGGTGATGGTGGTGGTGTCATCACTGGCATTTGTGGTGAGTTGACATGTGGTGGTGGTGGTCACTTTTGGTGTAGCAAAGTGGTAAATACTATTAGGAAATATTAGTGGTTCAATATGCTGATATAATCATATGCACAAACACATGCACACACACACACTTCAGAATTTTCTCTAAGTCCCTCATCCTCACTCAATCTGTCTTCCACTGCCACCACACCAGGCATCAATCACCAGATGGTGACAATAGCCACCACCTCCACCTTGATGATGACAATGATCTCAATGACCCAGCCATCACTGCCACCCCATCACCAGTGTCAATGGTGCAACCTCCTTCACCTGGACAATGACACTGACCAGCATTGATGGTCACCATAGCCACCCCACACCAACATCAATGACATGACCACCACCACCTCAACAAGGACAATGACAACCTGTGTTGATAAACAGCCACCACTACCACCCCCTGGATGACCTTCCTGTCAGAATATTTAGTTACTATGTGTCAAACTCACAAGATACCTTTGATTGACAGTAATTATCTTTTGATATATGAGATTTCTACCTACTGTTAAGGCCTTGAAGCATTGAGTCTTCAAGTGCTGAAAATGTTCCTTCAGAACTGGCACTCAAACCCTAACCCTAACCCTATGGCACTCTAGCACTAATTGTGGGTTCAATGGAAAGTGGTTCCTCTTGCAACAGAACTCTTGGTCCAGAGCCAAGGTTTCTTAGCCATAGGTCCTCAGTGGGTACGATACAAGTAATCTTGGGTGAATTGCAAAGGAGATGAAAGATGGGGATTCTTCCCATCTTTGCCTCAACTAAATACTAAGACAAAAACTGCATGGGCATATCCTGGCTGTGCTAATAGTACATGGAGTATCTGTATCAGTGCTGCATGATTGCAGCATGTAGTCCACAGTCAGCTGCATCCATTGGATGAGTCACAAATTGTAAGTATGAGTAGATGTGATGTGACACAACATGTCATCCACATGATCATGTAAGTCAGGGGCTTTCACTGGAAAATTGGTGAAGGGTGAAAGCCTTGGTGAAGGTGAGGGCTCAGGCACCACTAGGGTGGGCAGACCAGATTTGAGGAGCTGGAGAATCTGAGTTGTCTGAGGTGAAGTCCACCATGACAGGTGGGCCCATTCCTGGCATACTGGGCATCATGCTTGGCAAGTCATTGAAGTAGAAGGTTGTGGCAATGTGGAAGTACCTTGGGGAATTGCCATGGACACTCCTTAGTGTTGTTCAAGAAAGGAATCAAATGTAATCAGTAACCCTGGGCCAAAAATTTTGTGCATCATACCAATTATTCCTCTCTGTGTATCCATAGCCTCTAGTATCTCATCACCAGTGACCTTTCTCTCTCCTTGGGGAAGTGGGGTGTTGGTGAGGTCTGAGATTACTGCTACTCCAATCCAATTTGCTATGTTCTCAGTGTTCCAGAAAGCCTTGGACAGCACCTGTAGACACTTGTGCTGTACATGTGCTCACCATCCAAGTGTGTCCCACAATTTGAAGTTATTAAACACCCACACATAGCCAATGAACTGGCTGACTGTTGTGGGGGCTTCATAGGCTGCTGGTAGACATTCATTTGTGGGGATGGCTGCAGTTGTATTTTGATTATTCACTTCTCAGAGAGCAGGGATGGTGTTAGCAGTGGGGACAGGGGCTCCACCCCAGGTACTGCACTGCATGGTCTGCCTGTGGCTAGAAACACAGGTAGAGGTGACTGTGGGAGCTGCATGGGGTGGGTGAGATGATCAGGGGTGGCAAATGGGTTGGGTATGATCAGCTGTGGAGGACCATACCCAGGGAATAAATGTGGGGATATTGGTCTCTGTGAAGTCATTGAGGTTGCTGAGTATGGCCTGGTACACATCTTCATGGAAGTTATTGGGGGTGTTGTGGCCAGAAGACATTTAGACAGTAGTGTGTGAAGAGGGGTATGTGAGGGGGAGTGAATGTGCAAGTTGATACTTGGTGAGGGCCTGGGGTGCATTTTTAAAGTGCTCAGGCAGTTCCCACATATTTTCCACATCAGGGTACCCTTGCCACTTGACCAGATACTTCAGTTTCTGTTGATATGACTTGTGCTTGAGAACTTTTTCCATTTCCCACTCATTGTGACCATTAACTTGGTCAGGGGGTTGTGGAATAGGGGTGTTCTCATTGATCTCTGTGATGACATACCAAGTCAGTTTGCTGGCATGGAAAACATCATGGATGTGTCATGTTCATGAAAGGTCCAATCAGTAATTGACCAGGGAGATCTTCTTGGTAATCTTGAAGGGCTCATACCTTCTTGGGGTGAGCTTCTTTGAAGGGACTTCTAAATGGAGATTGGTGGCCTCCAACCAAACCTTATTGCCAACTTCAAATTCCAAGTACACCTGTCCTCCATGTCTTTTCAACATCACCTCTTGTGCATTTTTGTGCACAATGATTGCCACATCACACACAGCTGCTAGTTTTTTGAGGTGTTCTTCCAATAAGGGTGTGTACTGATTCATGTCCATTGGATAGGGGGTCAGTTTGTAGCTGTATAGGAGATAGTATGAGGTTTGCCCATGAGTTGAGTGGATTCATGAGTTATGCACAAACTCTGTGTCTGCTAGGTACTGAGATCAATTGTTGGGGTCTTTATATGTGTACATTCTGAGGAAGGTGCTGACCTCTTGATTGACTTGTTTGGCTTTACTGTTAGACTGGGGGCAGTATGCCATGGTCACTTTCATTTCTATACTGAGTGATGCATATAAGTCATGCATGAAAGCTGAGATGAACTGTGGGCCATGGTGGAAAATGACTGCTTTCAGGATTTCAAATCTGGGGTAGACATGGTTATGAAATAAGTTGGCAATCCCTACCAAGTCCATGGTTTTGTTCATCAGGAGCAATATAACAGCCTTTGTCAGCCCTTGATCAATGATGGTAAGAATAGAGATGTTTCCCTGCAAGTTGGGAAGATCCATGATCAAATTGATTGAGATCTGTTTGAAGGGGAAAGGGGACTTGGCCATGTCATGTGGCATAATAGGGGGTGTAGTCAGGTGAGCATTGACTTTGTTGGCCTGACATACCATGCACCTGCAGACATACTCTTGAATGTCCACATCCATTCAGGGCTAATAGACATGCTGAGCCATCTTCTTTGTCATTGCTCATACTCTGGGATGCCCTGAGGAGCAGAGGTCATGGTGTTCTTTCAATACTTCTTTTCTTCTTTCTTGGTTTACATAAATCTTTCCATTGCTACTTTTCTTTTCTTTGAGTTCTTTTATTCTAAGGTGTTCTGTTTCTTTGCATATTTTCTCCATCAGATCTGCAGACAGGTTGAATATGCTTTGGCCATCAGTAGCAGTCTTTGACTTTTCCTCAGACAGGCACCTGTCTGCTGCAGGAGTCAACAGATCCTGTGAAATGTTGGGAGTTTCAGTGGTTTCAGGCAAAAAAACCCACTATTCTAAGGAAAATATTCAGATTTTGAGGGAATCCTACCCCCCCCAAGCCTGAAACCAAAAGGTCTCCAGCAGAAGGGTGGTCAGGGGCCTATCCTCCACTTCAAAATTTGCCATCCATGAAAGAACATCTGGCAGCATGTTGCTCTTGCCCTTGATATAGACAAACTGCAGCAGGAAAGACTGCAGGGTTGCTTGCCATCTTGACTGTCAAGGCATGAGTTTTTGTGGTTCTCTGAAATACATCATATTCTGGTGGTCAGTAAACACCAGCATTGGCATGACAGGTGCCAATTGGTAGGTCTGCCACTCCTTTAGAGTGCATATTACCACTAACAACTCCAAGTCATACACTTGGTGATTTTGTTCTGCACTGGTTAAAGATTGTGAGAGACAGGTGCATGGATGTAAGGCCTTGTCTTCTCCTTCTTGGCTTAGTACAGCTCCAGTTACCAACCAGGAGACATCTATGTGGACAACAAACAGCTTTTTGAAATCTGGCAGCTGGAGCACTGGTTCTAAAACTAGGGCCTTCTTCAGTGCTGGGAAACTTGCTTCCTGTGTGGGGCCCCACACATAGGGGATGCCCTTCTTTGAGAGGTCATGTAGTGGCTGTGCCACCTGTGAGAACCCCTTCACAAACATCCTGTAAAGTTGCAGAAGCTCAAGAAGCTGCTCAATTCTCATAAGTTTTTGGGTGTAGCCCACTTGTTAATAGCTACCCTCTTTAATGATATATCCTAGGAAGTCTAGTTCTTCCATTTCAAATATACACTTCAAAATTTTGAGTCAAAGGTTTTCCTTTTGAGCTATTGTTAGGAATTCAGCAACATGTTTGCTGAGTTCTTCTTTGGTTTTTGCATGGATCATCATGTCATCCATGAATATTATGCTTCTTCTGTGGATCATGCTGCTAAATTTAGTATTCATGTATTGCTGGAAGGTGGGTGGGAAGTTAGTTTGTCCAAAGAACATTACTAGAGGTTTGAAAAGCCCCCTCAGGGTAACAAACACTCCTTTCCACTCATTGCCCTCTTTGATATGAATGTTGGTGAAACCCCACTGGATATCAAATTTGGCAAAGTACTTTGATCCAGTGAGTTTGTCAAGTAGTTCTTTAATATCCAGCAATGGATACAAGTCTTGCACTGTGTGCTTGTTTAGATGCCAGTAATCTTGAATAAGCTGTTGCTTCCCATCCTTCTTTCCTATGAAGAACACCAGGGCAACTTGGGGGGATTTTGACAGTTGAATCTTTCTGCAGGCTAGGTTTTCTTTCAGGAACTTGTCCAGCTTCTTGAGCTGAGGGGGAGTTAGCTTATAAATTTTACCCTTCTTTGGAACAAAATCCTCCTTGAGCTTGATTTCATGGTCTTGGAAAGGCCTGTGCTCCAGAAGCAGTACCTCCTTTTCTGAAAACACTTCTGCAAAATTAGCATATTCTTTCAGGAGGACTACCTCTTCCTTCACCACTTTGGCTTCTAGTTGTGTTGATATCAATGTTTATTGAATTTTGACATTTGAATCACTGTCAGTTCCCCAGCTTACCAAGTTGTGGGTGAACCAGTTTATTATGGGGTTGTGCTCCTTGAGCCAGGACATTCTGAGAAGGAGGCCTTCTCCATTACCCATCCTGGTGACATAAGTTTGGACATGCATATCCTTACCCCATATCCTAACTTGGAAAGTCACAATTCTGTTGACTATTTGGTTTGTTTTTCCAGTGACACTTCTGAGCATCCAAGGGTTTTGAATTTTTCTGGTTGAGAGTCCTTCTTTGTCGACTGTTCTTTCATTGACTATATTTGTTTCAGCTCCAGAGTCAATTAAGGTTTTGACCAGATAATCACCACAATTGATTAGATAGGCTGATCTGTTGATGGCTGACATGCATAGGTCCCATTCATACTGATAAACAGTATTCACATTGCATTCCAGGCAGCCTAGTCTAAAAGTACATTTTTCAGTAGTGGGGGCACAAGCCATGGTGGAAGCTCACCCCTTTAAAAATCCTCTGAGGACACACCAGAAGATGAAGGTGATGCATCCTTCTTCTCCAGACACTCAACCTTTTTCTTTAATTTCTCAATCCTCACTTCTCTACTTTTTGGTAAGCTGCCTTTTCAGGGCTTTGGGGGTTCTGGACAATCCTTGGTGAAGTGTCCTTCCTTGTCACAATTAAAGCATACATGAGCTTTCTTGGACTTGCTATAGGTGCCACAACTTCTACTGTCTTTGGCAGTTGCATCCACATCCATGGTGTTTGGGTCTTTCTCCTTTCTGTGGGAATGGTTAGACCTATTTGAGTACATACTGTACTCTTCATTTTTCCATAAGAAGTTTTTGTCCACCTTGGAGGCCTTGCCTTTGTACATCCTCATGGTTGCAAGGGATGCTCAGACTCTTGTGGCCACTTCTTTCCATTCAGTGATAGTTCTTGGGATTAAGCCAAGACCTAAAATCCTTCAGCTGAGTGAGGGATGCAGCCCCTTCTCAAAGAAGGTGGCCACTGTGATGTCATCTTTGAGAAGCCCTGCCTTATTGAGGAGGTTCTTGAAATTGGTGATGTACTCATTAAGGGAGTGTTTTTCTTGCTGGATCTGGGACAGGGTGATTAGCACATTTGCCTTTACATCACCTATCTGGAAACAATCCTCAAGCTTGTGCTCAAAGTCCTTTAGCATATTGTAGAAGATAACTCCTCCATCTTCTCTGTCTGTGCCCTCAAAGGTGCACTGTGTGACATAGGACTGCTCAAAGCTAAGGACTGAGCCCTTGTCCATAAACAATAGGATGAAGCCTATTCACTTCTTGTCAGTATCATAAATGTGTTGGTTCATATACCAAGATAGACTTTGACAGAAGTAATCCATCCTGAATAAAGTTGGTGATCACCATCAAACACAGCAGGTTTGTTGAGCCCTAGCTTTTTGCCCTTGGCCTTACCATCATCTGTAGAGTTGTGACCTCTTGCTCTGATTGGTCCTTAGGCATGGCCTTTATCCTTTTTGGCAGCATTCAATACCTTTGTTCAGTACCAGTAGATTATTTCAGCTGGCAAAGGCTGGCAACCCTAGAACAAGTCTGTGATTGAAGCTCCTGCTAAAGCTTTCATGAGGGTGTCTGCCATAGCTTCTTCTTGTTGGGTCATAATCAGGAGATCTGACTTTTCCAACAAGACAGAGATGAAAAGGGGACCTGCTAGTGAAGTATCAAGAGAGTCATTATCCAAATCTGGATCCTTCTGTTCTCAGTACTTTGAGAAATCAGAACCTTTCTCTGATGGGTCAACATCTACTTGGATAGGGGCAGATGTGCCAGCAGTGAAGATGCCAGGCACATGCACTTTGGAGTTGGAGTTGTCCAAGGGTACTTCTGGGGTTACCAAAAGGGGTGGTAAGGGGATGGTGGCTCCTAGACCAAAATGGGGAATTTGGGGATGACTTGCTCACTTTGGAACAGGGGGTCAGAACTTAGTGTTGGAACTAGAGCTCGACCTAACATAGTACTTGCAGACTGTGGCAGGCCAAAGAGGGACTAGTGGGAGCTACCTGAGTGAGAGCAGCATGCTAGAGAGGTGATTAAGTAATATACTGCCTAATATAGACAGGGGACTACACTGGAATGGTGTAGGGGTTGAAGGCAAAAGTTGATGACTGCTGTTTGTGATGACAGGGGGGCCAATGTATGGCAACATCAACCAGAGGTGAGTTGATCTTTCATCTTCTGTTAAGGCCTTGAAGCATTGAGTCTTCAAATGTCAAAAATGTTCCTTCAGAACCAGTGCTCAAACCCTAATCCTAACCCTACAGTGCTCCAGTGCTAATTGTGGGTTCAATGGAAAGTGGTTCCTCTTGCAACAGAACTCTTGGTCCAGAGCCAAGGTTTCTTAGCCATAGGTTCTCAGTGGGTATGATATGAGTAAGCTTGGGTGAATTGCAAAGGAGACAAAAGATGGGGATTCTTCCCATCTTTGTCTCAACTAAATACTAAGACAAAAACTGTGCAGGCATATCCTGGCTATGCTAATAGTACACAGAGTATCTGTATCAGTGCTGCATGATCATAGCACATAGTCCACAGTCAGCTGCATCCATTGGATGGGTCACAAATCATAAGTAATACAACAGTAATCATAAAACAAAGGGGAAAGGGATAATAGAAATGTATGCATGAATACTATCATGTCCATGAAGTGTCTGTTGGATGAAAGAATAAGGAAAGCATAGCATGAGAAAATGTTACTGTCATATTGTAACACCTACAGATAAATAGATCATAGTTTTACCTGTACTGGTATCACATTTGGACCTGGTTTGCACCCATCCATCCATCATGGTCACCTGATCACCCCAACCCACAAATTCTAACACAAATGCAATAATCTTCATTGTTGTGCATGTTGTTTTGCAGCTGTGAACCCCTGTCATTGTTCTTGCCATTGTGCCATTGTTGTTGCACCACTGTGTTGTTCTCATGCCACTGTAACCATCATTCCCATGCCACCATAATTGTTGTTCTCATGTTGCTGTAATCACTGTTCTTGTGCTGTTATAACTGTCATTTGGGTCTGAAGCCAAATCATTGACATCATCATTACCACCCTCTGCCATACCATTTTTTCCTGTCAACCTGCTGCTGTTATCTGATTACCACTGCCATGCACCACCATGCCCAGACACTGCCTTCCTTGTTGTCACTGACAGATCATCCATGCTGTCACATGTCATGCATCACAGTCATTGTCTATCCTTTGCCTACTAGGGTCAAATTCAGCTGTTGTCATCACCATTGTCACTTGTTGTTGCTTGCCATTACCCCTTTTTCTTTGCCTTCATGTTAGCAACTGTTTTTTTGTACTTACTGTCTTGTTTCATTTGTGGGAGAGTGTCAGAATATTTAGTTACTATGTGTCAAACTCACAAGACACCTTTGATTGACAGTAATTACAGTATCTTTTGATATATGAAATTTCTACCTCCAGATAAATAGATCATAGTTTTACCTGTACCAGTATCATGTTTGGACCTAGTTTGCACCCATCCATCCATCATGGTCACCTGATTGCCCTAACTTGCAAATTCTAACACTTCCACCAGCATTGATGACATGACCACCTGGATGATGACAAGCATCAACCACCACCATCACCACCTCAACAATACAGCCACCACAGCCACCCCACATCAACATTGACAATGCAACCACCTTGATGAGGACAACAATCACCTATGTTGACAAGTGGCCACCACTACCACCCCCTGGACAACCCACCCTCACTTGGATGATGACCACAATGACCTTGACCATCCACTGCCATGTGTTGACCACTGCCAGTGTTGATGGCTCACCACCACCAGTGTGATGATGACAGTCACCACCTCAACCACCACTGCCACTACCTCCAACACTGATGACAGCTGCTCTTCACAATCCCTAATGACAGGATTTATTTATTTATTCTTTGTACTGTAGTAGTTTTGTGATATAAATTGATTATTTAACATGAATATTGAATGAATTAACAAGTACTCATATGGAGTACAATATGAAATTTGTGAACTTGGATAGCACATCTGGGCCATGTGTCAGACAGATATGTCAGGGCCAATGATATAGATAATTGGATTGATTGGGGCATCTTCAAAGGCTACCCTCAATTATATAAGTAGATACTAGTGAATGATATCTGTCAATCTTGCCAGCTATTGCCAGGTGAATCTCACATTAATGAATATGATAATACCAAGACATGATTGCACAAATGGCAGATCTCACCATGCATGTCCTCTCATATATACCCTTGTCATGTCAATTGCAATTATTCCATGTATTAGGGAGATTTTAAATTAGTTAAATCCTTGTAATCCTATGTCATATTATCTCGAAATCTCTGATGCAGCAGCTAATTCTCCCATTATTAGTTCCATCCATATGGATGTGTGGAGAAAGATGGCACAGGATAGAGAGTATGAGGAAAGAAGGATTAGATACCCTTTCACCCATAATTCAAATTGTAATTTCACTGGTGAACATCCTCCTGTCAAAAGCAAGGATGAGCAATATGATGATTGACTGGTATACCCCTGGCTCAATTTATGATCATCACTGGTATAATGAAGACTGGACTTTCAATCCACTCAATGTCATTGAACACTGCCTAATGGCCTGTCCTAGGCATAACTGTCCAGAAAATATTTGGCTACTTGACTCAGGTGCAATGTCACACTCAACACCCTTCTTTGATGACTTTATCAGTTATCAAAAGCTAAAAGAACCCATTCCATTTTTTACTGCAGGTTCAGAAGTTATATGGTTTCAAGGAATTGGAACTGTAGTATTGAAGATCACTCTTAATGGTCAACCTGCCATCAGAACTCTGTGGAGCATGCATTTTTCTCCATCCAGAGACACACAAATTATTTCCATTCCACAGTTCACCATCAATCTCTAATATACCTTTTTAGAAGATGGCAGGAACACTCAAATCTATGACAGTCATGGTAAACTCTTCTTGGAAGAAGCATGCCTTATTCCAAGATCCACTCTCCATTGGTTTATTGGAGAACCACAGAACAAAATGAACAACAGAGTGGCTTTACTCACTGACCTGGGCAATTCAACATTTAGTACCTATCAAGTGCTGTTTAAACAAACAGACAATGACAAATATTTCCTTTGGCATCAACATCTAGGGCATTCTAGTGATCAGGTTTTATGTAAGTTACTGACACACACTACTGAAGTTGACTCATTCAAGTTCCCTTCTATGACACCTTCTTGTTCTGAATGCCTCATTGGAAAATCTGTTCCTTGACCCTTTAATCCATCATACTCTCATGCAATGCAACCACTTAAGTTGGTCCACTGTGATCTTCTCAAATTTCCTATGGAGTCTTATTACCATCAATATTACTGCCTTTTTATCATAGATGACTTCTCTGGCTACAGCACTACTGTGCTTCTTTGCTCAAAGAGTGAAACTGCTGAGGCCTTTCACCAATGGGTCACATGGGCAGAATGACAGACAGAACATAAGCTTAAATTGGTTCATTCCAATCAAGGGGGAGAATTCATGGCATCTGCCTTTAAGGATTTTCTTTTCATGCATGGGATTACTCATCAGCTATCAGTCACAGATACCCCTCAGTGGAACAGTCATGCAGAATGATTTAACTGAACAGCTCTTGAAAAAGAGGAAACTCTCAGACATGCCACTTGCTTGTCTAGGTGCTTTTGGAACTTCTCTCTCCAAACTGCAGTTTTCATCTATAACAGAACTCCTCTTCACCATGCAAAGTGAAAGACCCCTTGTGAACTCTTCACTGGAAAGGTTCCTGACATCTCATACCTCAGAACCTTTGGTTGCCTCACCTATGTATTTATTCCCAAGGATTAATGCAAGGATAAACTATCCCCAAAAGCTGAGGAAATTTTATTCCTGGGTTATCCTGAAGGAACAAAAGGATATAGGTTTCTATGAAGAAACAAGACCATCTATATTGCTCACACAGCTATGTTTGTTGAAAACATATTCCCAAATTGCCCCATAGAAAAAGATCACAACAAGATCAATTTACCTTTACTAGCAACCTCATCTGAACAGGACTCATCTGATGATCCAACAGATGGTCCACCCAACAATCAGGATAATACTGGGCCTGATCAGCCCACAGTCCCTCTAAGGACACCTACTCCTGACAATCAACCACAGCCACAAAGTCCACCCAATGCAAACCAGAAAAAAATCCACCTCCTATTAAGATAGAGGAAGTAACTGATGAAGAGGATGACAGCTCTAGTTCAGGGACAAGCACTCCCCAAACTCCTGCTACTCAGCTACCTCCTTCAATTCCAGAGAAAGGGTTGTCACCAGTTCCACAGCCCTCAAGATCTCAATTACCTCCTTTGTATCCACCTCCTGGAACATTTTGAGAACCTGGACCTCAAGATTATCATCCTTCCAGAGAACCACATCTTAAGGTAAAACCCCCTAAACCAAGGGTAACACCTCTGAACCCTGGGACAACATTACTGATCCTACTTCCAAGAGTTTAACCTTTTGACTTTACAGACCTACATTCTGCAGTTTCACTTAATCAACCACAGGATCTCTTTAACATAATAAAACCTTCATGAAGGATTCCTATTCCAAAGATCCAACCTGATAATATATGTATACAGTGGCTCAAAAAACTGTCCACATGTTTGCATGTTTTACATTAGTCATGACTAAACATGATAACCCCTAACCCTAGCCCTAACCCATAAGTGTATGAAATGACATACTTACTCTTGGCTTTCTATTGGTCCAAGAATCAAGTGATTTGGATTAGAATTGATAGAATAGCAGCCATTTGAAAATGTCATGTCATGTGGACAGTTGTTTGACTTAAAGTTTTGATTATATATATTGACCCTGGCATGCTGTGATATCATTACATACATACATTAAGGATTCTATTATGTTACCTTTATGTAATAAGTATGATTCAACATATATAAACCCCACCACCCTCTGCTCATTTTCTCATCATCACCATGAAATCCATTTCCACCTCTCAAAGACAAAACATCATCTCTCCTGCCTTTCTTGGCCTGTCTACTAGGAAGATTGCCTCACAGACTGGTCTAGGGAAGTCTACAGTATTCTAGGTTCTTCAGAAAATCCAACCAGAAAGGCCTAGGCTTCATGGTGGTTGCCCTTCCAAGCTTTCCTCCATCAACAAAAGAGCTATTGTCCAGCAAATCCTTACTGGCAAGGTCAAAAATGCTGCTCAAGCCACTCATCTCATCAACTCTATTGTTGATAGTTCTGTTTCTTCTTAGAAAGTGAGGAATATCCTCAAAGAAGCCTCATTGAAGGCTGTGGTAAAGAAAAAAAAGCCATTGCTTTTTACTGGTTACAAGAAAAAGAGGTTAGCCTTTGCTCTCAAGTATCAGCATTGGACTGTGAAGGACTGGAAAAGAGTTATATGGTCAGATGAGACCAAAATCAACAGGATTGGGTCAGATGGACAAGAGTATGTGTGAAAAAAGAAGGGTGAAGGGCTTATTTTCAAAGAAGTCAAAGGTACAGTCAAGTTTGAAGAAGGTTCACTCATGGTTTGAGGATGTATAGGGTGGAATGGTGTTGGGGTCTTGAGTAAGGTTGAGGAATGGATGGATGCTGAACAGTATGTGGTCATTTTGGAGCAAGGGTTGCTTCAAGGCATGGAGGAATCTGGAATTCCAGAAGATGATAACATCTTTCAACAAGATAATGACCTCAAGCATACCTCTAGAAGAGCCTAGAAATGGTTTGAAGAGCAGGATATCAAGCTTCTAGACTGGCCTGCACAATCTCCAGACCTCAACCCAATTGAACACACTTGGAATCACCTCAAAAAATCTCTCTCAGGTTATGAGAGTGTTCCTACAGGAGTGCATCAATTGTGGGAAAGGGTGGTAGTGGAGTGAGGGAAGATTTCTGTGGAAAAGAGTCAAAAATGGATAGGAAGCATGCCTAGAAGGATTGAGGCAGTTATCAAGGCCAAAGGAGCTCATACCAAGTACTAGATAGTTGGATTTTTGTAAAGTCAAAAAACTATCCACATGACATGTCATTTTCAAATGGCTGCTATTCTATCAATTCTTATCCAAATCACTTGATTCTTGGATCAATAGAAAGCCAAGAGTAATTATGTCATTCCATACACTCATGGGTTAGGGCTATGGTTAGGGGTTATCATGTTTAGTCATAACTAATGTAAAACATGCAAACATGTGGACAGTTTTTTGAGCCACTGTATGGTGACAAGACACCAGTAGAAATTGAAAGGGAGATACAGAGAGAGAAGGATTGGCTTTGCCAGGTTTTTCCAGGCAATCCTTCTAGACCCACTAGGGTTCCTACTTCTTCTCCTATCCCTTCTCCTCCACCTGCTCCTCATCTCAATATTGATGACCTCTATGAAACTCCATCACCACAAGATCAAGAACCTGGGGGAGATTTCAATGTCAATATGAACAAGCTCATTCATGAATCAGGCTATGATTTTATTGAATACTTACTGTCTCAAGCTATTTCCAAAGTCTCAAAATAATATTGTGATGTTCTCAAGTTACCCAAAGAGGAACAAGAGAAGTGGAAAACAGCCATGGAAGATGAAATCAAGTCAATTAATGATAGGAAGGTCTGGACTTTAGTTGATTGCCCACCTAATCAAAAACCTGTCAAATACCATTGGGTATTTGCTAGAAAATCAGATGGATGCTATAAAGCAAGACTAGTAGCAAAGGGGTTCTCTCAAATATATGAAGAAGATTACAATAAAACTTTCTCACCTGTAGCAAGATTCAAAACTGTTTAACTCTTATTGGCCTATGCTTGCTCACTGCCTCAATGTCAAGACTGCCTTTCTTTATGGCCTCTTAGATGAAGATATATATATGAAACAACTGTTATGCCAGTGACTCTGGGCAATGGTGGAATGACCTTCTATGCTGACTAACCACAGAAGACACCAAAGGAAACTTAGGTGTAGGCAGTGGGTGAATGATACAGAACCTTGTTGAGGATGACTTGTTGTTTAACAGCTTTAGAGAACACTCAAAGCACAAAGCAAGTTGTATGAGGAACAAGGTAGAATTTTGATAAGGGCTATTCCCTTATCATCATATGTATATATATAATACATGAGTGTGGAGTAATAGTACAATGGTGGGGGGTCATCTGCAGCAAAGCTCCAGTGACATAGTCAGCAGGAGTATGGAGTAAAATGGGTACAGACCCCAAATGACATGCAGTGTTGTCATAGCTAAGTCTAGATCATCCTCAAAGAGTCTGTTGGATGTGTGAACATGTTACAGTAAGAGGAAAATAAAGGAAACAGAAGGGAAATAAGAGAAAATTGACAAAACTGTAACATTACCCCCCTTCTCTAGCCTGAATGACCTGAGAGGGGGCACTACTGTCAGTAATAGTCTCTGAGTTCTGGGGGAGCCAGGCTGTGGTCAGAAAGGGTCCAGTGGAGGTGGGAGGTGTCATGGTCAGTTGACCAGTGACTGAGGTAGTGGCAACAGTAGCAGGCAAAGGGGCAGAGGGGGTGATTGGTGGGGACCATGGTATGACTGCAGAGGAGGACCTTGAGGCTCATTGTATACAGCACCAGGAGAAAGGCATCCTTCAGAAAGGGGAGGGTGGTACTGAGTGAGAGGGAGTCATTCTGTGACAGGGGCAGGTCATGGAGCTTCATCAGGTATGGGAGCCAGTGTTACAGTGGTGAATAACAACGTCGTAACTTGATCGACTTGCTATGCTACTTAGTCGAAGGAGGACTTGGAGAAAACTTCAAGTGTCACCTAAGAAGTGATACAGAACCCTGTTGGAGGATGAATACAACTTCTTGCTTTGACGAAGAATACTTCATCAGGGAAGAGGATGCATGTATGAGGAACCAAGTAGAATTTAGACAAGGAGAGTACTCCTTGCTGCTACAATATATATATGTACAGTGGGTATAGTACAAGGTGTGGGGGTTGTCCACAGTGAGAAGCTCCATAGCTGGGGTTAGTGGAGTAGGGAGGAGTAATGACAAGGTAGACCATTACATGATGTCATGTGCATGGAATACAGTAGAACATCCTTGAAGAGTCTGTTGGATTGATAAGCATGTTATGGTAATATCCGATGGAGAAAAATGGAAGAGTATGGAGAAATCATAACAGCCAGTAGCCAACTGATCCTCTGGTTGCATCATGAAGGGTGTGGGCAAAACTGTAGGCTGACTGGAAGAAGGAGGGGGCAGAGGGAGAGGCTGGGTCTTGGTCATCCTGAGTACCTTCCAGGCCTGGGACATCCCCCAATGTGCATATGACTGCAACTCATGCAGCTGTTCCAGGGAGAAGCAGAATGTTGGGAAGAGGGGGGAAGTGTGGGGGGTGGAGTTCCTTCTTCTTTCCTTGGCTAGAAGATGAATGCAGCACACTCACAGGAGTTGATCATAGACTGTAGTGATTGAGGTTGGTAGACTCCAGGGGGACAGTTTGTCTGGAAAGAAATAAGAGAAAGGAGTGGATGAGCTCCACTCCATAGTCAATGTGCACAATGGAAATGATCACCAACTGGGTACTTATTGCCTCAATTACCAAGCTTCCCATTGTCTCATTGACTCTTAACCCAGTGGTTTTCTCTCATGTGCTATCTGCCATATCTGCCAGCTCTGTTAGGTGTTGTCCTATATTCTTGGCATTGCAGAAGACCAAAGACAGCACCTGCAAGCAGTTGTCATCTGGTCAAGGGTTCCATCTGGATGCCTCCCATGTCAGATAGCCCGCAAGGATCTGGCTATAACTGACAAACTCATTGACAGATGGTTGGCTTGCAGGAGGGATGAAGCTAGATAGGGGGGTGCAGGTGGCAGCAGTGATGTCCAATATGGGGTCTTTGCTAGTGACAATGACTGCCAGAGGGCAAGATGATGATGGTCAGGGTGAAAGGTCATCTCCTGCCAGGCAGGAGGCTGAGTGGTGATGAATGGATTTGGAGGAAGTCCTGAAAGGGGGCTTAGAGGTCTCACATCAAAGAAGTGAGGTGAGGGTGACCAAAGTCAAACATTTGGGGGAGGCATGAGACTTCTCCTTGGAGACTGCAGGGGCAAGAGATACCAAATGGGTTCAGGCAGTGTTCTGAATGGGTTTGGATCCCCAGTGGAGGGATTCCACCAAGAAATCAGAGAAGGTGGGGGATGGAAAATGGGAGACCAGGTCATAGTTGAAGGGATTAGGGGGCATGATGTATCCATCACTTATTGAGGGGTAGTAAGTAGGTGGTGGTGGGTGTTAAGGCCTTGAAGCATTGAGCATCCAAGGGCTGAAAACATTCCTTCAGAACCAGCACTCAAACTCTAACCCTAACCCTATGGTGCCTAGTGCTAATTGTGGGTTCTGTCAGTATAGATGTTCCTCTTGTGGCAGAGCTCTTGGTTCAGAGCTGAGGTTTCTTGTTGACACATCCTCAGTGGGTACAATGCTGGCAAGCTCAGGTGAATTGCAAAGGAGATGAAAGATGAGGAAAACCACCATCTTCACCTACTCTTATATACATACAAAGATGCTGTGTGGGAAAGGCCTGGCTGTGCTAATAGTACAAGTAGTCTAAGTAATAGTACTGCAGGTGGAGTCCACAGTCAGCTGCATTCATCAATGAGTAAGTATGAGTCGCTATGAATTGATGTGATGTGACTAGGTCACATGCCATGCATCATAGGGGCTTTCACCAGAAAATGGTGAAGGGTGAAAGCCCACATAAGTAATACACAGTAATCATAAGGGAAAAGAGAGAAGAGAAGGGAAAGGAAACATATGGATGTCCACAAAGTGTCTGTTGGATGAATGGTAAGGGAATGGAAAATACAAGCCATGTTACCATCACATCATAACATCACCCCCCCCTTTATGCCTGTTTGCCTTGAACACAAGTCATGCCTCCTTGCCTTCCAACAAAAGCCATACCTGGTTCCCAGTATGGCCTGTTGGGATCATGTTCCCACTGCCAATGTCTGAGCTGATCACAGTCATAGCACTGGTAGCTGTAGAGTGGGTGGTCTACTGGGAGCAGCTTCTTTCCAGCTAGGTAGTACTGGAGGTCAGAGTCAATCAGTACTGGTATGAAAGCCAATCTGGGGATGGGTGTAATTGAGGCCATGGCATTGTAGAGGCTTTTGCTGGGCAGTGCATCAGTGTGGACTGCCACAAAGAAAGTGGGCCACTTGTCAGTGTTGGTGCCTGTAATAGCCCTGTAACATTCAGTTAGATGGGCTGTGACCCAGAAATAATCTACATCAGCTGCATGTTCAGTGGTGATGGGAGTGATATTGGCAAGAGGGGCTTGTTCTGTGTGAACTCTGGTGGGCTCTGGTGCAGAAGGATGGGTGGGGGAGATGCAAGGGCACTGAGAGTTGGCAGCTCAGCAAGGGGAATTGGTGGTGGCAAGGGTGGCCATGCTGCTAGGTCATACTGACCAGATTTGAGGGCTCTCAGAATCTGAGTTGTCTGAGGAGAAGTCCACCAGGATGGGTGGGCAAGTTTGGCCCAGGTGGGCCTGCTTCCTGCATACTGGGCATCTTGCTTGGCTAGTCATTGGAGTAGCAGGTCACAGCAATGTGGGAGTACCTCTGGGAATCTCCACAGCACCTCCTCAGTGTTGCCTGAGAAAGGAATCAAAAGTGGTTAGTAGTGCCAGGCCATAGATTTTGTGGACCATACCAATGATGGTCCTTTGAGTCTCCATCACCTCTAATATCTCTTCTCCTGTGACCTTTACCTCTCCTCTAGGTAGCAGGGTGTTTGTTAGATCTGATATGACAGTGACTCCTACCCTGTTTGCTATCCTTTTGGCATTCCAGAAAGCCTTGGACAACAGCCATAGACACTCATGTTGTGTATGTGCTCGCCACCTGAGTGTGTCCCATGATTCAAAGTTATTAAGCACCTGCATGTAGCAGATGAACTTGCTGACTGTTGGGGAAGTCATGCTGGCAAGGGTGGCAGGTACTTGATCATTTCAGGATGGGGGCAGGGCTGTTGCAACATGAGTCATTTGGATAGAGTTGAGGATGGGGATAGGAGTGGGGACTGCAGTTCTCCCCAGATGTCTGCACTGCACGGTCTGCCAGTTGTGAGGAACATGGGCAGTGGAGACCATGGGAGCTGCATGGGGAGTTCTTGGAGGTCAGGAGTGGAAAATGGGTTGGGCATGGTTGGGCATGGGGGACTGTATCTGTGGAATAGGTGAGGGGAGATTGGTCTCTGTGAAGTCATCAAGGTAGTCAAGAATACCTAGGTAGTAGTCTTCATGGTGGTTGTCTGGGGTGTTGTATCCAGAAGACATTTAAACAGTGGTGGGCAATGGACACATGACAGGGAGTGAGTGGGCAAGTTGACACTCAGTCAGAGCCTGGGGGGCATTTTTAAAGTGTTCTGCAGGCTCCCACATATTTTCCACATCTGAATACCCTTGCCACTTGATGAGATACTTCAACTTTCATTGATGTGACTTGTGCTTTAGGACTTTCTTGACCTCCCATTCATTGTGGCCCTCTATCTGTTCAGGGGGCTGCAGAATAGGGGTGTTCTCATTGATCTCTGTGATAACATACCAAGTCAGTTTGCTGGTGTGGAAACCATCATGGATGTGCCAAGATCTTAGGAGATCCAATTGGTAGTTAACTGATGAGACTTTTTCAGTGATTTCAAAGGGGCCATACCTTCTTGGGGCTAATTTCTGAGAAGGGATGTCCAAATGGAGGTTAGTGGCTTCTAGCCAAACCTTATCTCCTACTTTGAATTCCAAGTAGCCCTGTCCTCCATGACAACATAGCATAGCCTCCTGCATATTTTTATGCACAATGATTGCCACATTGCACACAGCAGCTAGCTTCTCAAGGTATTCTTTGGATAGGGGGGCATACTGACTTGGATCCATGGGATAGGGGGTTGGCTTGTAGCCATATAGGAGGTAGTAGGGTGTCTGCCCATGAGTTGAGTGGATTTGGGAGTTGTGGATGAACTCTGCATCTGCTAGATAACAGGACCAGTTGTCTGGATCCTTTGACATGTACATTTTTAGGAACATGCCGACCTCTTGATTGACTCATTCAGCTTCTCCATTGGATTGAGGTTGGTATGCAGTCATGGCCTTCATCTTGATTCTGAGTGATTTGTACAGGTCATGCATGAATGCTGAGATGAACTGAGGGCTGTGATCCAAGATAACCATGTCAGGGACCCCATATCTAGGGTAAACATGTGTGTGGAAAAGGTTAGTGATCCCCACAGAGTCTACAGTCTTATTAGTCAGCAGTAGTATCACCACCTTCGTTAACCCTTGGTTGACAATTGTAAGAATGGAGTCATTGCCATGGGAGTCTAGTAGATCTGTGATAAGATTGATGGAGATTTGTTTGAACAGGAAAGGGGACTTTGCCACATCATGCAGTGTGATTGGTGGAGTGGTTGGATGGGTATTCACTTTGTTGGCCTGGCACATGATGCAACATTTGACATAATTCCATATGTTGGCATGCATTCATGGCCAGTAGACATGACAAGACATTTTCTTCATCATTGCTCTGACTTCAGGGTGTCCTGGTGGGAGAAGGTCATGGTATTCCTTCAGCACTTCTTTTCTTCTAGACTCATTTACATAGATTTTGCCATTACTTTGTTTTTGGGTTTCAAGTTCCCTGACTTGTAGATGTTCAGTTGCTTTCTGTATACTACTCAGCAGGTCTGCAGAGAGGTTATAGACACCTTTGGCATGAGCAGTGGTCTTTAGTGGTTCCTCAGATGGGCACCTTTCTGCTGTGGTGGTGGCAGACCTTGTGGCATGTCGGGAAAGTCAATGGTTTTGGGCAAAAAACCCATGATATGTAAGGAAATTGATGGATTTTTGGGGAATCCTACCCCTCTCTGAGCCTGAAACCAAAAAGATGCTGGAAGAAGCATAGTTGGGGCCACTTCCTTGGCTGTGAAGTTTGCCATCCTGGATAGAATGTCTGGAGGCATGTTGCTCTTCCCCTTGATGTAGATGAACTGCAGTGGGAAGGACTGCAGCATGGCCTGCCACCTTGATTGTCATGGCATGAGTTTTGCAGTTCTCTAAAGTATGTCATATTCTGGTGGTCAGTATACACCAGAGTTGGCATGACAGGTGCCAGTAAGTATGTCTGCCACTCCTTGAGAGCACATATTATGGCCAATAACTCCAAGTCATAGACTTGGTAGTTTTGCTTGGCTCTGGTGAGTGACTGGGAAAGATAGGTGCATGGATGTAACACCTTATTTTTGTCCTCTTGACTCAGGATGGCACCAGTTCCCAGTTTGGACATGTCTGTGTGCACTATGAACAGTTTCTTGAAATCCAGCAGCTGAAGCACCAGTTCTGAAACAAGAGCCTTCTTGAGTGCTTGGAAGCTTTCTTCTTGCACAGGGCCCCATATGTATGGCATGTCTTTCTTTGACAGATTGTGAAGGGGGCATGTGACTTGTGAGAACCCCTTTATGAACATTCTGTAAAAGTTACAGAAACCTAAAAAGCTTTGTAACTCTTGTAAGTTTTTGGGTGTAGCCCACTTGTTAATAGCTTTGGTTTTTATGGGCAAGGGTTCATAGCTACCCTTTTTAATCATGTATCTGAGGAAATTGAGCTCTTCAGTTTCAAAAATACACTTGGAGATTTTCAGCTGAAGGTTTTTCTTTTGAGCAATACATAAGAACTCAATGACTTGCTGTCAAAGTTCTTCTTTGGTTTTCGTGTGGATTGTTGTGTTGTCCATAAAGATGACACTTTGCCTTCCATGGATCATTGCACTGAACTTTGTGTTCATGTATCACTGGAAGGTGGGTGGGAAGTTAGTCTGCCTGAAAACATTTCCAGGGGCTCGAAAAGCCCTCTAGGTGTGACAAAGGTGCCTTTCCATTCATCACCCTCTTTTATTCTGATGTTAGTAAACCCCCATCAGATATCAAACTTTGTGAAATACTTAGATCCTGCAAGTTCATCAAGTAGTTCCTTTATATCTGGCAACAGGTATGAGTCTTGTACTGTGTATTTGTTAAGATATCAGTAGTCTTGAATTAGGTGTTGTTTGCCATCCTTTTTTCCTACAAAGAAAACTGGGGCAGCTTGTGGGGACTTGGACAGTCTGATTTTTCCACAGGCCAGGTTTTCTTCAAGAAACTTATCCAACTCCTCAAGCTGGGGTGGTGTTATCTTGTACATTTTTCCTTTTTTTGGAATGAAGTCTTCCTTTAGTTTGATTTCATGATCCAAGAAAGGTCAGTGTTCTGGTAGTGGAACTTCCTTTTCCAAGAATACTTCTGTGAACTCTTGGTATTCCTTTGGAAGCATTACTTTGGCCTTCTTTGCTTCTGCTTCTAGTTGCATAGATATTGACATATGCTGTACTTTGCAGTTAGCATCATTTTCAGTTCCCCAACTTACTAGTTTCCAGGTGAACCAATTTATTATGGGGTTGTGTTCCTTGAGCCAGGGCATTCTGAGTAGGAGTCCTTCTCCATTGCCCATTTTTGTTACATAGGCTCAAACACACATGTTTTTGCCCCATATGCAAACTCTAAAGGTTATGATTCTGTCAACCACTTGATTAGTTTTACCTGTTATGCTTCAAAGCATCCAGAGGTTTTGGATTTTTCAGGTTGACAATCCTTCTTGGTTGACTGTTCTTTCATCCACTATATTTGTTTCCACCCCTGAGTCTATTAAAGTTTTGACAGGGGAATCACCACAGTTGATTAGGTAGGCTGATCCATTGATAGCTGATATGCACAGCTCTCATTCATATTGATAAACAGAGTTAATGTTTCATTCCATACAGCCTAGTCCAAAAGTACATTTTTCAGTAGCTGGGGCATGAGCTGTGGTGAAAGCTCACCCCTTTAAAAATCCTGAGAGGATGCACCAGAATCAGAAAGATGTGTGTCCTCCTTTTCAAGATGCTCCACTTCTTTCTTCAATTCCTCTATCCTCACTTCTCTGGATTTAGGTTGTCCACTCTTTTTCATTCTGGGTGGGTCTGGGCAATCCTTTGCATAGTGCCCTTCTTTGTCACAATTAAAGCATGCCCAAGTGTTTTGGGACTTCTTTGGACCTTGCCCCTTGTCTGTCTTGGCAGTGGCATCTACATCCATGGCATTGGGGTCTCTCTCCTTTCTGTGAGGGTAATTAGTTTTGTTAGGGGTACTATACCCTTCATTTTTCCATAGGAAGTTCTTGTCCACTTCCAAGGCCTTGCCTTCATACATCCTCATTGTTGCAAGGGATGCTCAGACATGTGTTGCCACTTTCTTCCACTCCAGGATTGTCTTGGGGATTAATCCAAGTCCTAGGATTCTTTGGCTGAGAGATGGGTGCAGCCCCTTTCCAAAGAAGGTGGCTGCCACTATGTTGTCTTCAAGAAGTCCTGCTTTATTTAGTAGGTTCTCAAAATTAGTAATATACTTGTCTAATGAGTGTTTTCCTTGTTGGATCTGTGATAAGGTGATTAGTGCATTGGCCTTTACATCACCAATTTGGAAACAGTCCTCGAGCTTACACTTGAAGATCTTCAGGCTATCATAGAAGATAACCCCTCCATCTTCTTCATCTGTGCCCTTGAGGGTGCACTGTGTGATGTAAGACTGTTTGAAACTAAGGGCCAAGCCCTTGTCCATAAATGACAGGATAAAACCTATCCATTTTTTGTCAGTATTGTAGATGTGATGATTCATACCCAGATAGACTTTGACAGAAGTGATCCATCCTGAGTACTGCTGGTGGTTGCCATTGAATATGGCTGGTTTATTGAGCCCAAGCTCTCTGCCCTTGGCCTTACCATTGCCCATAGAGTCATGACCACTCACTCTGATTGGTTCTTGGGCATGGCCTTGACCCTTTTTGGCAGTTGGTGATACCTTTGTTCAGTACCAGTGTATAATTTCAGCCAGGGATGGCTGTTGACCCATGAAAGGGTCTGTGATTGAAGCTCCTGATAAAGCTTCCACTAAGATGTCCACCATAGCTTCTTCTTGTCATGTGGTAGTTGGCAAATCTGACTTTTCTGACAGGACAGAAGCGAAGAGGGGACCAGCTAGTGGGGTATCAAGGGAGTTGTGATCTGAATCTAGATCTTTCTGCTCTCAGTACTTTGAGAAGCTGGAATCTTCCTCTGATGGGTCAATGTCAACTTGAATGAGGGTGGATGTGCTGGCTACAAAAACACCAGGCACATGTTCTTTGGGTTTGGAGTTGTCACTGGGGACTTCCAGGGTAACTGAAAGAGGTGGTAATGGGATGGTGGCTCCTAGACTGAAGTGAGGAATTTGGGGGTGACTTGCTCTCTTAGGAACAGGGGGTCAGAACTTAGTGTTGGAACTAGAGCTTAACCTGACATGATACTTGTGGACTGTGACAGGCCAAAGGGTGACTAGCAGGAGCTACCTGGAATAGAGCAGTGCACTAGGGGTTGATTAGTAATAGACTGCCTAATACAGACAGGAGGACTACACTGGTGAGGCATAGGGGTGAAGATGATGGGTGACTGTTGTGTGGAGGTGGCAGGGGGCATCAGTGTGTGGAGATGTTGACACTGGTGTTGGTGATCTTTCATCTTCTGTTAAGGCCTTAAAGCATTGAGCATCCAAGGGCCAAAAACATTCCTTCAGAACCAGCACTCAAACTCTAATCCTAACCCTACAGTGCCTAGTGCTAATTGTGGGTTCTGTTAGTATAGACATTCCTCTTGTGGCAGAGCTCTTGGTTCAGAGCTGAGGTTTCTTGTTGACACATCCTCAGTGGGTATGATGCTGGCAAGCTCAGGTGAATTGCAAAGGAGACAAAAGATGGGGAAAACCACCATCTTTGCCTACTCTTATATACATACAAAGATGCTGTGCAGGAAAGGCCTGGCTGTGCTAATAGTACAAGTAGTCTGAGTAATAGTACTGCAGGCAGAGTCTGCAGTCAGCTGTGTTCATCAATGAGTAAGTATGAGTTGCTATGAATCAACACAATGTGACTAGGTCACATGCCACGTATCATAGGGGCTTTCACCAGAAAATGGTGAAGGGTGAAAGCCCACATAAGTAATACATGGTAATCATAAGGGAAAAGAGAGAAGAAAAGGGAAAGGAAACATATGGATGTCCACAAAGTGTCTGTTGGATGAATGGTAAGGGAATGGAAAATACAAGCCATGTTACCATCACATTGTAACAGTGGGTGTGCTGATACTTGTGAAGGAGGTACTCAGCATTTCTTAAGTTCTCTTTGGGTTCCCACATGTTCTCCAAATGTGGATACCTGCACCACTTAATCCAATACCAGGTCTTACCCATTCTGTGGTTTGTGGAGTGTTTCAGGATATGCTCCACTTTCCATTCATTGACTCCTTTGATTAACTCTGGTGGTGGAGGTGGTGGTGGGGCTGGGCTGTTGATCACAGTTTCCACATATGGAGTGAGAAGTGAGGTGTGGAACATGTTGTGGATTCTCCAACTCTGTGGGAGTTCGAGTTGGTAGTTGACTGCTGATAACTTTTCTGAAATAGGGAAAGGGCCCAGCTGCTGGGGGGAAAGCTTTTGTGAGGGGGTGGCTACATTGAGGTTCAAGGCATCTAGCCAGACCTTATCTCTGATGGCAAACTCTTGGTAGTTGGCATTGGCATATTTTTTTGCTACTTCTTCCTGGGTGGCCTTGTATGTAAGCAGGGCCCTATCTCTTGCTGCAGCCAGCAGGGCAAAGTGTTTGGTTGCCAATGATGAGTCATTGGCTATGTCAGTGGAATAGGGGGTGGGCTTGTATCCATACAAGAGGGAGAACAGTGTTTCTCCAGTTACCAAGCTAATTCTGCTATTATGAGTGAATTCCACATCAGGAAGGAACTTAGACCAGTTATCTGGGTCAACCAAAGCGAAAATTCAGAGGAATGTTCCAAGTTCCTGATTTAGTTTCTCAGCTTGTCCATTGGATTGAGGGTGGTAAGCTGTGGTGGCATGCAGCTCAATTCCTAGTGACTAGTAGAGATCTCTGGTGAACACCAACATGAATTGAGGGCCTTGATCACTAATTACTGTGTCTGGGACCCCAAAGCATGAGTAGACATGAGTATGGAAGAGCTGAGCAATTTTGTATGAGTCAGCCATCTTGTTTGTCAGGATGAAAAGAACCACCTTTGTCAGGCCTTGGTCAACTACCGTTAACATCAAGTCAAAACCCCTAGCTGGGGGAAGATCTATGACTAAGTCTACTGATATCAACTTGAAGGGGAGTTGGCTGGTTTTTATCAGAATAGGGACAAGAGGGGGAACCATGGGGTGAGTATTGACCTTGTTAGCCTGGCAAACCATACAGCCTCTGATGTATTCCCTGATGTCAGCATGGATTCTGGGCCAGAAAACATGCTGTCCCATCTTCTTCATCATTGCTCATACTCCAGGGTGACTGTTTGTTCTTCCATTGTGATATTCTTTTAACACCTCTCTCTGTCTGTTCTCTGGTATGTATGAGTCTGTCATTATTTCTTTTATTTTCTGTTTGTTTTAGTATTTGTTCTTTTAGAGGATTGGAAAGGACATGTATCTGAGTAGTTTTGGGATAAAAAGGGGGTGCAAGAGGATTTAGCATAGATTTTTGTTGGTTTTTCTGTTTTTTTTGTAAGTGGATATGTGTAGGTAAAGGAATTTTACTAGCACTACCCCCCTCTCCCACTGCTGGGGAAATGATGAGGGAATCCAGCAACAGGGTTTGAGGAAGCAGGATCTCCTCCCTGAAATGGGGCATACAGGATAGGGTGTTGGGGGGAATGTTTCACTTGCCCAGCAGATAAGAGAAGTGGAGCAGGTACTCCTGCAGGGTGGCCTGCCAATAGGCCTGGCAGGGGGTGAGGTTCTGTGGCTGACAGAAGTATAAAATGTTATGATCGTCAGTATAAACCACAGTTTGGGAAATGGAGGAAAGGAGGTAAGGGCACCAATGCTTGAGTGCCCATATTACTGCCAGAAGTTCCAAGTCATAGACTTGGTAATTTTGTTCAGCACTGACAAGGGATTGAGAGAGGAAGGTGCAGGGGTGGAGGACCCCTGTGGTGTCATGTTGGGAAAGGGTTGCTCCCATACTGAGCTTGGATGCATCTGTATGGATGACAAATGGTTTAGTGAAGTTGGGTAGGGATAGCACCAGTGAGGCCATCAGCCTCTGTTTTAACTCATCAAATGCTGCTTGCTGGGGAACATCCCAGACAAATGGGATGCCCTTCTTGCTCAGATCATGCAGCAGGCAGGCAATTTGTGAGAACCCCAGAATAAACATCCAGTAAAAATTACAGAAGCCAATGAAGCTATGTACCTGCTTCAAGGTTGTGGGGATTGGCCATTCTCAGATGGCTTCAGTTTTTACAGGGGATGGCTCATACTTTCCATGGGTGATGATATATCCAAGGAAGTCAAGCCACTTGGTTTTGAAGGTGGACTTGCTGAGTTTTAGGTGAAGTCCCTTGCATTGGGCAATTGTTAGAAACTCATGAATGCAAGTCTGGAGTTCCTCTTTCATCCTGGCATGGACTGCTGTGTCATCCATAAAGACTATGGCCTTCTTGTCTCACCACATGTCTCTGAAGGTGTGGTCCATATACCTTTGAAAGGTAGGGGGTGAGTTCATTTGGCTGAAGAACATTACTGTTGGTTCATATAACCCCCTAGGCATTACAAATGCCAACTTCCACTCATCTCCTTCCTTGATTTGGATGTTGGTGAACCCCCAACAAACATCAAACTTGGCAAAGTATTTTGATTCAGTGAGTTCATCAAGTAGGGTTTTGACATCAGGAAGTGGGTATGAGTCAGTGATAGTATTGGCATTGAGGTATTGGTAATCTTGGATGAGGTGTTTCTTCCCATCCTTCTTGCTGATGAAAAACACCAGGGATGCCTGTTGAGACTTTGACAGGTGGATTTTTCCACAGGTGAGATTCTCCTCAAGGAAGGTGTCAAGTTCTGCCATTTTGTCTTGGGCCAGCCAGTAAGGCATGGCTTTCTTTGGGACAAAGTCTTGTTTGAGGCAGATTTCATGGTCTAGGCTGTCTCTGTGGGGGGGGTAGAGGGATTCCATGGTCCGAGAACACTGTTGAGAAGTCAGCATACTCCTTGAGTAGACCTACTACTTTTTGTTCCTGAGCTGCTTCTAGTTTGGTGGATATTGACATTCTGTTAAATACTGGGGCATCCAAGTGTTTCTTTTGCAAGTCTTTGTCCTTGATATCAAAATCAATTAGTTTTTGTGTTTTCCAGTTGATGATTGGGTTTTCCTGTCAGAGCCATGGCATTCCTAGAATTAGTCTTTCCCACCCAGTGAGTTTAGAAATGTATGCTTGTAACTGGGTCTCCTTTCCCCATATTTTTACCTTTACTGAGACAATATGAGTTATCATTTGTCCAGTAGGTCTGGCTATTCCATGGACTTTGAACAGATCTTCAATCTGTCATTTGTGGATTTCATATCACTCCATGACTCTTTCATTGATTAAATTTGTCTTGGCACCTGAGTCAATGAGGGTACAGATGGCTGCATTGTTGTGTTCAGTCAAGTAGACAATCCCAGCCAACAAAGAAACAAAATGGTCTTGTTCATATTGACATACTTTGTTGATGATTCCTACTTTACAAGAATTAGAAACTGGGGAAGCAGGCACAGCCTCCTGTTCCCCTACTGAAAATCCTTTGGGGACACACCAGGAAGTGAAGTGTTGGATGCATCCTCCTGCTCCAATGTCTTCAGCTCTTCCTTTATCCTCCTGATTTTCTTGGCTCTTTCTTTGGGACACTTATCCCAGTAATGCCCAGTTTTCCTGCATCCAAGGCATGCTCCAGTGATCTTGGTGCAAGGTTCATGTTGTTGGGACTTGTCAACATCCATTGCATAGGGATCCTTGGCTGGTTCCTCCTTCCTTGAGTTCTTCCATAAGAAACTCCTGTCTTGAGGGGTGCTTGATTTGTTGAAGACCTTCCAAGTGGCAATACTTGCCTGCACTGAAATTGTGGCATCCTTCCACTGTTGCACAGTCTGGGGAATCTCTCCTTGGTCCAATATCTTCCTACTAACTGAAGGGTCTAACCCTTTCCCAAAGAAAGTTGTGGCAGCTGCATCCTTGGCCATAAGCCTGGCTTTTGCTAGACAATTGTCAAAGTCTGTGATGTACTCATCCAGCAAACATTTGCCCTGTTTAATGACAGAAAGGTGAATCAGCACCATCACCTTGATATCACCTATCTGGAACTGGTTCTTCAGCTTGTTCTCAAAAGTGGTCCAGGTGTCAAGTATGAAAAAGCTGGTCTCATCCATCCAGTTGTTGACAATGTAATTCTCCCTGAAACCCATCATGCTTCCTTTTGTCATGAACAAAAGGGCAAAAGCAATGCATTTGGTGTCATCATCATAGATGTGGCAGTTGACTCCTAAGTAAGTTTTCACTGATACTAACCATCTGCTGAAGTCTTGATGAGACCCGTCAAACATTGGCAGTTTGTTTATTAAAATTTCTTTCATCAACAAGGGTCAGTCTTCATTGTCATCAGTAGTGGCTTTTGCTTTTGCTTTTCTAATGGCAGGGCAAAGGGACCTCAGACAGCTTCCAGATGGGAGTAGGTAGATTTGTACCAAGCAGCTAGCTGTGCTGTGGTATGGTTGTGTCCTTGAAACAGGTCTGAGAGACCCATGGAAGTGGCTGCCTCTGCAAGCTGTTCCATCATAGCTGCTTCATGAGTGGTTGGGATTACAATATCTTCTGAGGGGTTGTCTGAGACTAGTCCAAGATCAGGGTCATCTTCTGAATCACTGCCAACAGCAGGCAGTGGCAAGTGATAGGTAAAGGGGTGAGGGGTGACTTTGGGCAATAGTTGGACTGTCAGGACCAAAGGGTTGATTAGGACTGGGGGAGGAAAGCACTAGGGAAAGGCTCTGGTTTTATCTTCATATGTGGAGGGTCTGGTGATTCATCCCAGTCAAGGAGGGACAGGTGGCCTGCCTCCTTCTGATGTGGTAGAGGGGAACTACTGACATGGGGTTGATGACCCAGCATCAGGGGGAATGAATGATTGGGATACTTCAAGCATGAAGCATCAAAGGGAGGTTGGAAAAATGAATATAAGTTCCTATGATGGATCATAGATGCTTGGTTTTCTCCAGAGGGGATTATACTTCTGAAGTGGTAAGTGTTGTTTGTGGGGCAATGAATGTACTGTGAGTCATTGATCAAAATTCTTTTGTTATGCCAGCAACTCTAGGTGATGGCAGAACAACCTTCTATGCTGACTAACCACAGAAGACACCAAAGGAAACTTAGGCATAGGTGGCAGGTGAATGATACAGAACCTCATTGAGGATGACTTGTCATTCAACAGCTTTAGAGAACACTCAAAGTGTGAAGCAAGTTGTACAAGGAACAAGGTAGAATTTTGATAAGGGCTATTCCCTTATTGTTGTACATATATATAATACATGAGTGTGGAGTAATAGTACAACAGCAGGGGGTCATCCACAGCAAAGCTCCAGTGACATAGTCAGCAGGAGTATGGAGTAAAATGGGTACAGACCCCAAATGACATGTGGTGTCATCATAGCTAAGTCTAGATTGTCCTCAAAGAGTCTGTTGGATGTGTGAACATGTTATGGTAAGAGGAAAATAAAGGAAACAGAAGGGAAATAGGAGAAAATTGACAAAACCATAACAACAACCTGAAGATTTCAAAGTTGCTGAACAAACAAACAAGGTGTATCATCTTTTGCACACACTTTATGGTCTGAAGCAAGCCACATTAGCATGGAATAAAGAACTCCATAAATCCCTCATTTCCATGGGATTTAAGAGGACAAAATCTGATGCTGGAGTTTACATTTATTCAAGTAAACAAGGCCTCATAATTTTCATCACATATGTCAATAATATACTCCTCCTCCCATCAAATCATGCACTTCTCAAGAAGAAAGCCAAGTTTATGAAGAGATGGGAAACTAGAGATATGGCAGAGGTAAAAGAATACCTGGGAATTCAGATTAAGAGAGATAGGTCAAAGAAGACTATGACTCTTCATCAACATCCCTACATCCAAAAGGTTTTAAAGTGTTTCCAAATGGAACAATGTCAAACTGTTTAAACCCCTCTACCAAGTGGTTACAGTCCAGTAAAGGCAACAAAGGATTATTCCTGTCCACCAGCCCTTTGAATCAAGTACCAATCATTCATTGGTTCACTTTTATTCATCATGCTCAGAACACAACCAGACCTTGCTTACAGCATTATTTGCATGTCTCAGTTTATGTTGAATCCCACTAAGGATCACATGAATAAGGCAATGCACATAGTCAAGTACCTTTCTTCTACAAAGGGCTTGTACTTGTCCCTAGTCTATCACTCTATGGATCTATCCCTAGACTGCTTTTCCAATTCTGACTAGGCAGGCAATAAGGACACTTATCAGTCCACTTCTAGATATGCTATTTTCCTTGGACCCAATCTTGTTTCCTGGTGATCTCATCAACAACTGACAGTCATGCTCAGCTCTACTGAAGCTGAATATATGTCTCTCTGTGATGCAGGTCAACAGATCAAATGGATCTCAGCACTCTTCAAGGAATCATCCTTGACTCTTCACCACCACATCCTATTTGGTGACAATAAAGGTTCTATTCACCTTGCCAATAATCCAGTGGTAGAAGGATGGTCAAAGCATTATCAACATCAAGTATTATTGGCTTTGCAAAGCAGTAGAAAATGGAGATTTCATTCTTGATTACATTTCTACTGATAAACAGCATGCAGATTCCATGACAAAGTCACTCACTTGGCAAAAGCATGACTTCCATTGCTCTCTTCTTGGTTTGGTTTGACCTTGAAATTTGAGTGAGAGGGAGTGTTGACATGATTATTATTCAGTGTCAGAACTCATGCATTATTCATTATGCATACTCACCAGTATGGTTATACTTTTGTTGCTGTTACCTAACTTGCATGTGATCTGGTTATCTTTATACCCAGATGTATCACATGATACCAGAACTTCAGTACTTGTATCTTCTTATCTACACATGTATTCACACAGTCACTCTATTTAGGAAAGTCCTCTTTCTCTTTATAGTAGTTGTAGATATAATGCTCTGGAATTACTCCATGTGCACAGACCACCTCTATGTAGTATATAGGCTAGGTCTTAGAGGGCAGAGTCCCTCAGTTCAATTCATCTCTTACTCATTCTCTCAAATACAACTCAAGATCTCTTAGCAAGTTCTTCAAGTATCAAACAACTCCAGGTAAGCCATCTAGCCAATGTGTATCCTGCCCTTTGTTTGTTAAATAGTATAGACTATTCTAGTAAAATAGTTACAACAAGTATATAAGCCCAATAGATAAGGGTGCTAAGTACAATCAATATATTATCTTTATCTCTTACTTCAATGCCTTGTACCAACTCTGCCATACCAACAGGTGTTGAGAAGACTAACTCATCAGTATAGGGCCATCAAACCTCCAGCATCACCTCAAAAATCACTATAACACTGCAGAGAAATTAGCATGCCATACAGATTATGGATTTGCTTTGGCCACAGGTCAGTGGATGCCAATGACTTCTGGGCACCAGGGTTTACTTACATTTTCTAAGTAGAATCAAAGGAATATAATTATTCCTTCACTGGCATTATGTACAGGGTTGCAGGTACATAAAGCTATATAGGTAGGGTATATTCACAAGCACTCAAGTGCAGTTGGAGAGTGCACCATTCCTTTGACCAAGTATTTAACAAACCCCTTTCTTCGCTCCGGGATTCTGATGTACCCCATGATCAACATGAAGAGACATTCAGGATCTATGCATCGGATTCAATTTTTGATCCAACAGTGGCATTTATATTGATAACTTTGCTTGAAACAAGTTATTCAATCAAATTTACTCCTACACCCCTACTACTACATTGTCAACAGCCCATTATGCGCACTTGATATACCGACGCCATCAATCGAAATCATTTTGCGATGTCTAAAAACAAAAGGGTACACATAGGGCCAATATAGTATGCATAGATATACCAAAAGTAAAGGTACGTTGTCGATACAGTGCACGTATTCCATTGCTACCAGTAACAAATTCATGCAGATTCTATAGACTACAGACAAAGCGTATAATTCTCAATCGTGAGTCCAGAGCAAGAGAGATAACGCCTTTTGCGCTGTCTGTAAAATATCATTGAAGTTATTCGAGCCAGAAAATATTACTTGCTGAACGGTTCGTCCTCCTCCCCATCAAATTTCCTTTCGATCTTCTTCGGGATCATGAGCCACCAACCACTGATGATGAGACGTAGGCCTGTTGCTATCGCCAATGTAAAGACTGAGCCAATTTCGTCAATCAAACAGCGCCCTGCAAAACCTCCCAAGAGCATGAAACCAATGGTCAGAAGCTTGTGATCGCGTTCCACTACCCAACGGCGAAGGTGGAATAGCTCGGGTTCAGAGATCAACTCGCACCATATAGAAGTGAGTACGACTAGTCAATTTTATTTCAGTTGCAAAATAATAATAATCGGTGACGACCGACCTGACGTAGAAAATTGCGTGTTGAAGCGCTTGGCCATGACACCTTGCAGGCCCATACTTGCACTCATAAACCCATATCCCAAAAATGCCAAGGGTGTCGTCCATACGGGGCCACTAGTCATCGGTCCATAAGAGAGAGCTTTACTCTTCCAGATCGCAATGGTCGCTGCCATGGTGAAGAGTGTCTGGATGAGGGTGCCACATGCCATCCAGATACGGGTCGAATACCCGACTCTTTTGCCAAGCCGCCCGATGAAACCGCCGGCAACAAAACTGAGGAGCGATGTAAGAGCCAGACGGTCGGCAATTCGGAAGGCAAGATCTGGTTCATCATCCAGGAGCCGGCCCAATGCAATAGAGAGCTATCAGCAAGTGATGGGATAAGTTACATTATCCCGGATAATCCATCGGCGACTTATTACCTGAATTGTGTTCCCCGTTTGCGAGGCACACCAAGCGAATATTCCAGAGAAGCAAACTGCATTGCTGAGCGGTATTGAAACTAGAGAATGTGGGTGATATGATTTAACTCACAGGAAACCAGTCATGAAGCAGTATGCGGCCATCGGCCCGACTGCACGTTGCTCGTCAATTTCCTCGTAGAAGAACCCCTTGACCGTTACAATCGTCGCATCGTCGGCACCAGGGCTCTTTGGGCGCAGGTTCAACGGTGATTGGGAGCGCCGTCGCTCCAAGACTGGAGGCGGAAGTGCTAGTTTTTCTTCCACAAGGAAAGCCATCATTGACACTGCTTTCGATGACGATGCTAATACTGTCTACTAGAACGATTTAGAAGAACTGAGCATGTCACTCCAGGGATGGGGGGTCGAAGAAAACAAGGCCAAAAGTGCGAGCCTTTAAGGATCGACGGGCTTAAACGGCTGTGCGTTTAGAAACTAGCTATGCATCGATTTCTTGCCTCCAAGGAATTTTCCGATCCTCAACATGGTAATGGCGAGGTCTTAGCTTTCCAAATGCAGAAGAGTTTACGAGAATCGATAACTCACGATGAGAGTCATGAAGGGACAGGGCGGTTGCTTTACTTTGTGCCGCCATCACGCTCACTGTGATAATTACCGTCGCTTGATGAGGAATTGTCGTTTTGGAATGTAAGATAGGGTAAGTGAACCAATCAGGGGGCGCGATTGGTTTTTGCCAAGTGTAATATCCCTGAGCTAACCGTAAAACACAAGTCAGCCGCAGGCTTGGCTTTGGAAAATGTAGTGGCCCCATGTTACCGATGACCCGAGGTTCACCGTTGGATAAATTGTTCTCTCACCTTTTTGGAATCTTTCCAAGGCTGTTACCAAAAAATCCATACCTTTTTCGCGTTTGACTGTTCGGGTGCCCAATGTAACTTAAGTGCAGGTTACCAAGATGCAACTCTGAAGAGATTTACCTCGATAGCATAAGGTCTTTCACCTGCTTCTTTCTCTCGTGCATGTATCGGAGTTCAACAATCCGGCAGCGAGAACTACTGTCTCAACCAGTGGAGTATAATCAAAGTCAGTTTGTGACATCGACCTCACCAAGCCAAGAACTCTCAGCCGCCGCCCCTAGGTGTGCCAGAAATACGAACGATGTCAGTGCTGTTTGATCTCGTTTCTAAGCGTTACAATGCATACGAAGTCATCAACGCTCAATGTGTTGAAATTCTTGGCTTGGTATATCGCTCCTTTTATTTTCCGTTTTCATCCTTTCGCAACTACTTGATATTCAAAGCAATATCGTTTGGCTATAGGTTGGCCATTGAACGGATATCGGTCCCCAAAAGGATTCTCCGACTCCAAATGGGACAAGCTCCATTAATCTGGCATAGGTAACCTGAAACGTTTATGGACTCTTGGGACACATACACCAACAACAAGTAAACTCCTGTCAGAACATTATGGGATTATTTGATGATACTAGTGCGGTTTAGAACCCTGGCGGGAAATGCAAATAAATCATTCCTGTTGGAGAATTGATACTTAGCTACTTGTCAGTGAGGTGATTTTGATGAATGCCTGATGGCGCAGCCAAGGAGTAGTCCCGAGCTCCTCGGATTTGACACATCACTGACTCATGTCGAGCAGCTTGTAGGTATGGCATGTTCCCCAAGTTCTGCAGCGACAAGAGTTCCCAATGCTACGTACGTAGTACGTGTCTTGCAGTACTGGCTGTTTTGCATTATCGCTAACGCCGCTTAGTGACTAGTGGTGTACCGTTTGTGCTGTATCGTTAAGTAAACGGTGAGTTATCTTCTGCTTGCCAAGTCCGTTCTCATCATTTACTCCTGACTTGGCAGTGGACATAAAGTGTATGTCAATTTCAGCGCTGGTCCTCGTTGCCGGCTGCTCTCCGTGAGTAAGCAAAGTACTCCAGTTGGAAGTTTATCGATACTTAGTTCTAATAAGATTATTCCCTGTCAAATTCCTGCCACAATGTCCGCAGCACATACCTCTTTTGAATAATAAGCTATGTCATACACACTATAGAACATTCCATGAATGTTTGAACGCTGCTGTCAGACACCAGATCCTCATTAAAAGAACTTGTGCCGCCAGAGCACCAAATAACCACCTGTTTAGTTCTTGTATGCAATTCCTTCACCGTCACTATGTTCTTGATAGGTCCAACACGTTCTGTCTGTTTTCTCGCTGGCGCAAGGCTGACACATTCTCGGTCACCACTGTCAAATACGGAGCATGCCTGAACCCGTGACTTGCTTCCGGCCAGAGGTAAGGCTGAAGGTCCTGCATGCAAATACGGTACCAAGTCCAATACTGTTGCGATCCTTAGACTAGGTGATTTTATGTTTGAGTCACGTGACTCTTACGCGACGACGCGCTCTTTAAACAAATTCCCACGATGGCAGGCTTGTTGCATTTCACGTTGGTTGTTGCGGTAGATAGCTTTTGCATCGTCGCATCCGTCGCCTCGAGCGTCGCTGGTATCCTTTTCGGCCCACAAAAGGTCAGAAAAGACAAGTGGAGACTTGTAACCACCCTGATCAATCCTTTATCCAGCAGCTTGTTACCTTGTTCTGAGCCACCGTGCTTTCCTTTCTCACCACATATCATATCCTTTCTCCAGTATTTTTTGATATTCAACCCGTCAAGGTAAGTCCTTCATGCAAGAAATTTTGCTCTGTCCTTCGTGTATTGACCCAATCATTGGATAGCTGCATTTTACCTGACACCATGCATAAGCATTCCCATTCGGTCCCTTTGATTCCTGCATCAGCGCCTACTTCTCCCGCTGTTACTCGTCGGACAGATCGCCACCATTTCCTCCCAGCCACCCCCCAGCGTGTAGTCCGCCAAACGAAAACCATGTCTCGGTCACCCATCAGCCCAGCAAGCACCTGTTCTACCCCTCACACCCCACTTAGTCTATGTTCGCTTACCACGCCCCCTAGCTCAACTATCACAACGCCGGGATCAGTCACTAGCTTGAAACGGTTTCCTGTAGTACAATCACTTGAATGCGATCCTCCCCTTGAGTCGGTCAACAAGGGCCTGGCAGATGTTGCCCTTAACTGGCGATTGCGGGCGAATGAAAACGGCATCAAAGTCGCTCTCTCTTCCGATGCTAGCTTTGGCGATGACGAAGGTACTTACATTGTTTCATTACAAAGACAGCACGCTCACCATGGTCAAACCGTAATTGTTTTTGTCGAATCCAATATTGATCTGTTACCTCGAATCATGGCTGGATCTTGGCTGTGTATATGCGTCAACAGCTAGTGAACTCACCCCTTCTGATTCAAATTCGGCTACTCTCGTAAACGAGGAAGGTAAGACATCGCCATCAATACACTATATTGAACTTGCTTTGACGACCTCCTGCCAGCCCCATACCTTATGAACCATCGGCGCTCTCGTACACAATCGAATATCTCTTTGCAATGTGCGCCAACATCTCCCCAAGCACACAGGACTCCCGCCAGGCGGACCCTTGGCATACTGAACACACCGCCTCAAAAGGCAACAAGTTCCAGCCAATTAAAATTCAAGGGAAGCTTCACCGACCCCGCCCATACTCGCCGTCGACCTTCTTTTGGTCAGGTATGTGATCATCTCAGGCTCAATAAGTCTTTCTGACTCGGTGCTGTCGTGAACCCCTTTAGATATCAACGGAGCTTTTTGACATCGATGAGAATGCATTTGAACCGTACCCACAAACATTTTCCGCTGCCACTCAGCCCTTGGCTTTGCAGGATCCCTTCCATGGTTCTATATTATCGACAATCGTCGAGAACCTCCCACATTCCACCCCCACATCGTATCCTGACATGTATACCAACGTCAAACCTTTTGTTCCAACCTGTCTTGTCTGTGGCCGCTCAGGTGGCCGTTTGGTGATCATCGACCCATGCAAACACGCACATTGCAATGCGTGTTTCACAAGTGCCCTCAACATTGTTGGTGAGAAGGATATGGAGTGCGCAGTTTGCAAAGCATCGGTTGTCAATTTCGCCTTTCATACTCCTTCCGACTACGAGACCGTCAAACCATCGGCTAGCCCCCGACCCAGTCATTTCTCTGCTGTCTTCGACGTCGCGGCGTCTCCCATCCAACCACGTTCTTTCAGGGGACATCCCCCCACATGCCCTAATGTCCCACATCTGAATCCCTTACCATCGTTGCTGAGCGCAATGTCGTTCTATGACAATACATGTGATCTTTCTCCGACAGGTTTCTCCAGTCCTCTGCAAAAAGGCGAGAATATCGTGCTCCGCATTGACAATGTCCCCTGGGTAGGCACCTAATTCGTTCTGGTTTTATTCCATGACACTCACAGAGTCTCCAGGATATCACACCCCCCGTAATTGCCGCGTGGTTGAAACACCCAGTCGTCCGTGTGCATGTTCTTTTGGACCCGAGAGGGAAGACCCTGAGCCATGCCTACGTCGAGCTTGCCACCGAAGACATTGCGAAAGCTGCGCTCCGAGATGCGCAGAACTCCGTTCTCGGAAAGGGAAAGCGGGCGCGTGGTGTCACCGTCACGCGTAGCAGCCAAGAAGAACTAATGCGTGCAGTAAGTTGGACTATGGCCTACATGTGCATGATTGCTACATAGTTATAATTTAATTTCCAGCTATTCCCATCGTGGAAGGGTGCCTTTGACGGTTCGCGGCCATCTCTTTCTGGCTTAGGACAAGAGCATCTCGCGGTGGCGCTGACAAATGGTCTCACCACAATTGCTGAACTCGAAGTTTTAATGCACCTGATACAATCCCCGGATGTAGGCTTGCTAATTAACTTGGTTTTGAGTCCACTGAACAAATTCTTGCAGTCTCGCTTCCTTAAAGCACCCTCCCTTCCCTTCTATTTCCTAATCAGCATCTTGTCGAAGTTCCCTGCCGACGTTGAAAGCAGGGCATGTTGGTCTACTGGGATCAGAGACACGTTGTTTGGTGAGTGACTTGTTGACCCGACTCACAGACGGTCTCTAAGTGTCACGTTAACAGGATTGGCATATCGTACGATTCTATCTGTTCAGCCTTCTAGCGTAGTTAATGATACTTCCTAGATGCCCTTGGTGTCCTGGCTGTCCGTGTTCGTGACGGCGTACACCAAGACGATCCTGAACTTTTCAATGATTTCTTGCAAACCAGTGTCTCATGTCAGGGTATGCCAGTCGATCTCTCCAGCCTAAGTGATATATTCAGCGGCTCTCTTATTAGCGTTCACCCCACAGCAAGTTGAGATGTTGAAGACAGTCGAAATAGCTTGTCAAAGTGCCCTCACCACGGCGTATGTGCCCCAAAATTGCCACTTTTCTGCTGTTCCCGCAGCTATACCAGAGTCACCATACAGTGCCCTAGCCAAGGAATTCGGTATCAACGAAGAACTTGTCCAAGCGCTTGCTCATCGGCTGGGTGACTTTTACTGAAAACCTCCTTCGATTCGCTGACTCCAAAACCGATCATGATACTGCCTTGTCCTGGAGGATAATGACATTATGAGACTACTGAAGTTCGGACATTCACCATCTGTCCCTTTTTCACCCTTGGGCATTGCCTTTCCCCGATGGACTTGCTGGCTGGACTAGCTCTACAGTTTCACTTGCTCGGGGTTCGCGTTCGTGTCTGCTATCATTACTGCGTTTGCTCTCGTATTTCCGCACTCTGTTATGAATTTGCACACTGTTTCGCTCATTGGGTCAACCCTGCTCGCCTTCCCTGCTTGTAAGCAACTATTCGACAATTTATACTTTGTATCGTAGAGAAGCGTTGACGCGATAGAATTGATCAATGTCTTTGCTCTTTACAAATGGACCATGATTTACTGTTACTGTACAGCTAGGATGCTGCACTGCTTGCAACCTGGTGACTGGCTTCCATCATAATCCCAGGACAATCTGAACCCGGCCCAAGGATGATCCCACGTATTACTTAGTTCAAATCTACCTGGCGTAGGATTTGGGTAAAGGCTGTGACTGTGATAACCCCTAAGCAAAAACCTAGGGCCAAAGCTTTCTCGTGGCCTCTGACAACGGTGTCACTCATCTCTTTACTACCTCTAACAACCTGCAACATGGGTCTTGGGGTATTCTTGTCAAAATTATGCTGTGGAACGACATGAGTTATGGCATCTGGCGCAGTCAGTAATCCAGGAAGGCCATCTAAGGATTTCATGTTTTTGCGAAGCCAGTAACCACGGAGGGAATTTTGGGGAACGTTGTCCGGGTGGCTGCTGGGATTGTCGCGAAGTAGGATAGCGTTGTCTCTGTCAACGCTCTCCCTTAAGCCAACAAGCCGATGGAGCTGGGTACGGTGGGTTACGAAGTTGTACAGGGGGACAGCGAAGCCACAAGACTGGGATACCACAGCACGGGGGATAATCTTTGGTGAGACGGATGTCAAGGCGGCCAAACAAGTTGTATTCACCGTGGAGACCTGAAATAGGTCAATGACAATAGCAGCACGCGATCCTGGTTGGCGTGTCTCTGCAGGAATAAGAGTGTGGTATTCAGGTGTTCCATATTCGTATACAGTGCCTAAGTAGTCGTCCGGGTGGTTAGAAGAACGGACAGAAAACCACTTCTAGGCCCACCGATGCCAAACAAACGCAGGATCCTTGGTGGACCTTCGAAGGCGTTGAACATTACAGTAATACGCCCGTTCTCGCGAATGTGCGAGATAGTTTCGATACCTGTGCCAGACATGATAAGATAATATTAGCTTGTTCAAGAACTCTGCAATGGATAGCCAACCACACCGCTTCCTGTCAAGTCCTGGTAATAGACCTGTTTCGAATTCACAACGTGGAAACAGTTATCTCCTCCTTTGGGAGACAGGTTGATATGACCCTGCGCACTGAGGGGGGCCGTGGCAACCCAAAACATACGCTGCTTCTTGATCCATTCGAAGAGGGACTCGGGGATCTCATCGTAAAAGACGGCCATGGTGAGAGGCAAGGCAGTGGGGCTGGTTAGACGCACAGGAGACTGGGACGTGACTCAGAACTGTTTGGTTACCCATCGTATGACTCTGATCGAGAGTTTATTAACAGCAGATTCTGGCCTGGGAACCAAGTACTAGTGTCTACAGGGTGATCAATACAACATTGGTATGTGCACCGTCACACCAAAGATGCACACGAAACAGACAATCGAATTACGTTGCCTCTGGGACCATAGGTGGAGATAGGGAGTGAGTTGGCAACACTACAAATACACTAGGAGACTCTTCCATTTCACATGCCCCGTCTAGAAACAAAGGTCTTGTAAGGGATGATGATGAGCTATTGTTCAGTAGCACAGGGAGTACTCACATCGAAATCCTGAGAGGTAGCCACGGCAAGAACAAATTTCCGATCATAGTCTGTGACTTTAATTGTTCTCTGCGTCAGTGGACATTCAAATATGATACCTCGAAAAATGCACACCTAATGCAAAATCGTTATGGCGAAGAAACTCTGCCAGCTCCGCTAGGGGTGTATCGGATGTGATAAGAGTGTAAGGCTCGCTGGCACTGCGATTGAATTTCGTCATATACTTCACGACGTAATCACTCTGACAGGGGGAGGAATCAAATTGTAAGTAGACGAGGGTCAATTATGTTGGCGCCGGCCCTGGACACAACATACTGGGTTTGCGATTCCTGCTTCCCACTTCGCCTTTAGCGAGGCCACGTCAACATAACCAAGAGGACGTCGATTGCTGTTGCTGAGTACGCTGCAAAGATGTCATCGGTACTAGCGCAAGAAGTGATATCAAAAGCGAGTTACGGGATGTAGGAGAAGTCACGGTCATATGCAAGGTCAATCGCACGAGAGATAGATTCGTTTGATGGAAGTGTGAAAGCGGGTGGTAATTGCATGTCCTGGAAACAGTATACTGAGCTCCTTCGAGGACAACTAGCTGCAATCCAGCTGGTACCTCTACAACCGCCCCCCTGTACTTGTCCGTTGGTAAACACGACGGTAGAGTGCCTGGCATGGCAGATGCAAGGACAGTGGTGGCCATACTGCCACTCGAGTGCGTTGGACGATGGACCAGTTAATAACTCGGGAGCCGAAGCGAGGATGATGTCGACGTGTGTCATGTGATCACCGGTGTCCTTGACATTGCCAATGAGTGAAGAAACATCTTCGGGTCCCCTTCCTATACGACGATTGCACGATTCATTAATCAATCGCATAGCTGCCGGAGAGGTATTTTCTTGATGCTAATCACTATAATCCTTAGGCTCACAAAGACAGATTATCCATCGACCTGCATCTGCATTGAAGGAGCTGCTAGAGAACAGCCTAGATGCTCGGGCAACGTCGATAAGAGTCACCGTTAAAGATGGTGGCATGAAGTTGCTTCAAATACAGGACAATGGCTGTGGTATCCGTGTAGGTCTCTTCCAGCCGTCATTTCGAGATCTCTCTAGCTCCTCCGTAGAAAGCTGATCTACCGATCCTTGCCGAGCGATTCACGACATCAAAGATATCTTCTTTCTCTGACTTGTCCCGGATTACTACTTATGGCTTTCGTGGAGAAGCTCTTGCTTCCATGTCCCACGTAGCCCACCTGTCAATAGTAACCAAGACCAAATCCGACACCTGTGCTTGGAAGTATGTGTTTTTTGAGATGTTGTATTCCTTTCTTCATACCTCCTTTATAAGAGCGTATTATTCAGACAGTCTCTTGGTTCCCCCGAAACCAGGTCTAACACCAGATCCTAAACCTTGCGCAGGAAACGACGGAACAATTATCACAGTACGTCTCAGTCTCAGTCCTACTGCCATTGTTCCCACAAATGCAGATTGAAGACATGTTCTACAACACTCCAACTCGTCTGTCTTCACTTCGTAGTCCTTCAGAGGAATACGCGAGGATTCTTGACGTCATGACAAAGTATGCTGTGCACAATCCAAAAATATCTTTCCTCTGCAAAAAGGTACGACGTCAGAGTACTCGTAACTTGATGCAATGTTAACCGTGTCCTTAGGCTGGTTCACCGAGTCCAGAAATCTCGACGTCACCTGTTTCGGATGTCTCCCAAGCAATTCGGCTCCTATATGGTCACTCGATTGCAAAGGAGCTACTACACGTTGAAATTACCTCCGAGAACCATAGACTCGATATTGATGATCCCGAAAGGTGGTCTGCAGAGGCCTACTGCACAAGTGCCAATTTCCAAGGGAAGAAGACTGTGTTGATCTTGTTCATTAATCGTCAGTCCACAGGCTATTTGGTATGCAAAACTCTGAGATGGTCTAATAGTTCTACTGCAGATCGTCTTGTAGAGTCATCTGCTATCAAGAAGGCCATAGAGAGCGTATACAGTGGAATCCTACCCAAGGGTGCATTCCCCTTCATATACTTAAGGTCATTGGATTGTGTTCTGTGGTAGTTCTCAGCTCATCGTTGGACAGCATTGAAATCGATCCCCGGTCTGTTGACGTCAACGTACACCCAACCAAACGAGAGGTTTTATTTTTGAATGAGGAGGCCATTATCGAACGAATATCGGACGCTATTCAGCGAAATGTAGTCGGTCAAAGTCAATCGAGGGCATTTGAATATCAAGCGCGTCCGTAACATGTGGCTTTCGGGTATACTTACGCGGCTTTCTAGACTTTACTTCCCGGGGTGTCCACGGACTCGGTCTCACGAAAGGGCAAGAAGAGAGAAAGGGAAACCGAAGAAGACGAGAGCGAGAATGAAGAGCCTCCCACAAATGCAACTCTGGGTAGGCTAGAGTGGTCATCCTGGTAGTCAAAGACTTACACCCTTTCAGTGAAAAAAGCCCCTTCACAGTACAAAGTCCGGACGTCTTTGCAAGACCGCACTCTCGAATCCATGCTTCCTGTGAGCAATCCGTCGCGTTCAGATGGTGGCGATCTATCCAGCACAACACAACTCGGAGATATCAAATCCTCTCGCTGCGAGCTGACGTCGATCGCCGAGCTCAGGCAATCCGTTGTCAAGAACATGCATCATGGTTTGTATTGTTGCAAAACATGACTAGGTTGCTAATTGTCTGGTATTCTAGATCTCACAGATATCATCAAAAAGCATACATTTGTCGGGATCGTAGACAACGTTCGTTGTCTGTCCCTCATCCAACACTTGACCAAACTATACCTCGTCAATCACGCTGCATTGGCGTACGCATGTTTACCATCTCGTCTCCACTAATGACAAACCAGCACTACAATCACAGGGAAGAAATGTTTTACCAGTTGGCGCTCAAACAGTTCAGTGATTATCGACGGATGCGACTCGATCCTCCCCCACCTTTACGAACATTACTTAAGCTGGCGGTGGATGCAGAAAGTGGCACAGAGCGAAGTGGATTGAACAAGGACGAGATAGTGGACGTGGGTGAACCATATCAAAAATGAAACGTGTTAACAACCTCTCCAGCGCATTTTTAAAACCCTCGTTGATCGGCGAGAGATGCTAAAGGAATACTTTGCATTGGACATTTCCGAATCTGGCGATATCTTGACTCTACCTCATCTCCTTAAAGAATATACTCCAGATGTCAACAAGTTGCCAACATTTCTTATGCGGCTGGGACCACAAGTTGGTCTGTTTCACTTGGGCTGGTATCGTTTACTTATTCTATGTGCCAGGTGGATTGGAAGTCGGAAATGGAGTGCTTTGAATCTTTTATGCGTGAACTTGCATATTTCTATTCACCCGCCCCCTTTCCTGACCGTGGTAGTACCACGCAGGAAAAGTCAGTGGTCTGGCAAACGGAACACGTCTTGTTCCAGGCATTACGGAAATTCCTTGTTGCACCTAGGTCCTTGCTGGACAATGATGTCATTCAAGTGGCCAACCTCCCCGACTTGTACCGCGTATTCGAGAGATGTTAGCCCGATGCATTTACAGCCCCTTGCCTCGAAGAGAATATGATTATACAGTGGGCCATTTTAGGACATGAGCCCTAGTTGTACACTAATCCAGAGTGCAATACAACCAAAGCGAGTACAGGTAGGATATGAGAATTATACTAGGCTATTAGTGGGTGGGACAGGACGATAGTACGCAGGTGAGTCATACACGAATGCATCCAGTTCAGAGTCGGAACCACTATCGTCATCCGAGTCATCGGAGAAGTAGCGTGGGTTACCTATCTGAAATGCGTCTGCAAACGGAGTGTGGGGTGTGTCGGAGTCATCCGTTGAACGTGCAATGATGGATGCGACCCTTTCCTCAAGTTGCTCGCTGGGAAGAACACGTTGGAGCCTGCTATTCTGGAAAAATTCGCTGAGCTCGTGTAGATCCTGAACAAGAACGTTCAAATCTTCATCCAGCGCATCTGCAAATGAAACAATCTCTCCCCGTGGTTCTAATTGGATCAGAGATGGCCGCCATGCGCCTATGCATGTTTGAGCAACTGCATAGATATTGTGTCGATATGCCGTACGCCTGGTATCGGCGTGCGCAATGGACCACCCAGATTCCTCAGGGACACCAAAGATCTCACCATCTGAGGCAGTGTGATCGAGCAATATATGCATGCTCATACGGAGAACCTGCCTCGCATTTGGGCCTTCATTTACTTTTGTTGGTTCCTCAAGGACGTCCAGTGCCTGCGCAGCCATGTCTCCTTCTACAAGTCTCAGTAACGGCATGAGGTGTTCGGCGTTAAGGCAGTGAGGCGAATTCCGAGGATCCCGTTGTTGGAAAAACACCTTCAGCACTTGCATTGTGTGAATTCGAACCCAGTCTTCTTTGTTCAGTACCAGGCCGAGAAGCAAGGTTGCGATATCAGACCAGTATGGCGTGTAATGTTCGCGAAGCGCGGCAACAGACTGCCGAAGGAAGTCATCCTTAGTCCGAAAACGATTCTTGACAAAAGATGTCATGACGCGGGAGATAGAGTCACGGCCTTCCTGCTCAGCCAGCTTGCCTATGGAGACACAGAACTCGTCGAGTGCCAGATCACGAGTATCACTTGGCATCGCCCGAAGACACCATGGCAAGGATAACGTGAATAGATCGCACACACGACGCTCCGATGGTTCCACCAGTCGTGAATCAGATACCCGAGCCAGTTGCTGGAGCGTGGCGAAGGTATTGAGCATAGTGACCGCCGAGCGCATTCCACCCAAAAGATAGGCTTGTAAACTGCTTGAATCGTCCCAAGATTCCGGTCGCTGCAGAAGTAGAGAGCCCACTACATCTTGGTCGTCCAAATCAACCCGAGAGAGGACTGCCCTCATGAACTCAACAGCTTCCACGAATTCCCTCTGAACTACAGTCATGAGACAAGCCAAAGCGCTCCAGAAGAGTTTCGGAAGGAGGACAGGCTCAAAATCCCCTGCAACAACCGCGGCGGTGATTGTTGATATGATCTCTGCATTGAAAGAGTGCAGTCCGCTGTCTTGATCTCCTGCCATAGTAGTGAAACGAACGAGGATATGCCCGAGTATCGCCTGCGTCAGAGGGAGTTTCAGAGAGCGGTAGACTTGAAGACTACGCATTGCAATGCTACGGATGACACAATGATCCAGGTATTCGATAGCGATTCTGCCCATGCTTGATGGCAGTTCTGGTATGGAGATCCCCACAACACGAAGTATTTGGTTTACAACGTATCCCATGTGCGAATTGACCACGTCGTTCGTATCCTCGTCTGTCCAGAAAAGAGTTTCACCTTGATCCTCCATGGAACTTATAATGGAAAGGAGAGCTGTTTGGTTTGGTGTCCCTGTCGTATCTGCGCCTGAAGAATACCTTGGGATACAAGCCCTCATTATCTGGAACAACATACGACGAGCTGCAGCACGTAACACCGGTGTTCGATGGTCAATGTGAGAAAGGATGGCCAAGAGGATAGCAGGTATCTGCTCGGGGTAGCTCCATAGGCGTTCCAGAGCTATTGAACCGATGAACAGCATTGCATATTGCGCCGAGCCCAGGAAGGTCCTTGGCTGGTCGTCTGCGAAAAGCACATCCAAATCAGACCACAGTTCAAACTCTGCTGGTGTCAAATGTTTAAGCCTGTGATCGAGCGTGGGCAGCATCCTCTCTGGTTCGCAGATACTGCACAATTCTTCAAATATCTGCACACCAACAGAGGACCTCGATAGACATGCTACCACTTCGGACGCACATTTCAAGAAGGCTTTTGTAGCCACCTTAGACGATTCATTGACTAAAAACGACGCGATAGCCCGCCCGCAACGTGGATCCGGAACCTCAACCAGGCGAGCCCAAATTGCGGCGATTTGTTCTGGTTCCACATCGCTGTATCTCTTGGTCAGAGAGAGCAGGTGATAGACAGCAAGGCTTCCGTCAGTGGTGAGATGTAATGAATTTGGGTCTGGATCCTTGAGGTGAAGATGTGGCATCCAATGTTCGACGCTCTGGAGCATGAGGTGAGACACCCTCCCGTTGCCATTATGATGTATCCGTAAAAGGAGCGCGGAGACTTCCGCGAGAATATCATGTGCCTGCATTGGATGTTCTCCGGCATAACATTCAGCAATTAGTCGATGGGCCTGCAGGTACACGCTTGGCGCGGAATTGATAATCATCGTCTCAAACTCAGCCATAGCCAGCACACCGGAGGAGCGTTCGTGCGTGGCCACCAGAATATTGAAAGCATGCCGTCTGATCGAAAGGTCACCGTGGCACAGGTTCGCCATGCCTAAGGTCACGACTTGAGCAAAGGTGAAGGGATGAGTCGGGGTGTTGCTAATAGTGTCAGCGGTTACTTCGAAGAACGCCCGGGCACTTAGGGAGGAGGAAGCTGGATCACACAAACTGCGGATTATGACATCGCTCAGGAATGACTGGGCTAGCTGCGGTAAAGTAAGGAGGGCCTTTAGTCCTTTCCTAGTGGAGGGTTAGAAAGTATGCATTCATTGCATGGAGACTAACTTAGCGCTTGTTCCCAGCTGCACAGAACCAGTCTCGAAGACAGCGTGAAAACGATCTATCATTTGTCCAGGCTCAGGTGGTCTGGGGAGGTCTTGGGAAGGTCGCTCTGTGGGAGACGTGGACTCCACGGCATCCACAGAAAGGCATGCTTTTTGCTATGCAATTTGGGTGAATGACCTTAGAGAAAGACTATGCAACAACACTCACACATAGTGCCACCATTGCCCCAATTGTTGCATTGGATAGGAGTTTTGTCTCGTGTTGGAACCGTTCACTAGCGTCCGACTCCGCCTCAGGGTCGTTGATAGCAGCAACAGCCGCTCTTTGCATAAGGATGAGCCTCTGCTTAGCGGACTCGATCTGCGGACCATACTGGCACCACTCTTCTATCAACCGATAGAGGGTGAGATGAATGTTAGGAGGGGTGAAACGGTCCGAGTCAGGAAGTACTGCCAGAGCCTCAAATAGGCGTTGAACAATCCCACAAAAGTAGCGTCGCAGGCGTTGATGTATATAGTTATCCCGATTCTCTGGCACCACGAGAAACGCTTGGGTGTTCCGGACAAATTTTAAAGCATGCAAGAGCGCATCCTGCCTGGCTGACAGCTTTTGATGTTGTAAATAGGGTGCGGTGAGGTAGTAGATACGGGCAACTGCAGAATGAAGTCTGGCCTGGCGGCGGGAGCGACCAGCCCAACCAGCCGAACCACCTTTCGGTCGGATTTCATCATAAAACTGACGGGACGCGAACGAGTTGAGATCTTCCAAGAGTTGTGAGTATGCTTCAGGAGGAAAGGCACTGATGCTTAGAACAGCAGCATCCCGGAAGGGTGTGTAATCTGAATCCAAGAACGGTGCCAAGTGCCTGAACAGGTTCCGGGATGTTGATGTCCGGTCGCGCTCGAATGCCGCATCCGATGGTGCTCGCGAGTGCTCGCGACCGGCATGGACCATAGCTGGGCGGCCCTCAGGCGCTGCTACAGTGGAGGAGAGTACCTTGATCCAAACATGCCACTGATCAATCAAGTGCATGTTTTCTTTGATCTGTTTGTAGCCTTCTTTTTCAGACAAGCGCAAGAATTGTAGGCGGCCACCAGATATCCCAGCAAGATGCAACATAGTAGGGTGATAACGGGATGCGGCGCTTTCTATGATAGTCCGGCAGTCGGAAACCAACTTCGCGGCTCGCGACTGAGTGCAACGCACAAATGACGGGTAAATGTAATGCCAGATTCTGCGGTCCTTGTCGTTATTACTGTCTGCTATGCGAAGAAGGACATCAGCCTTCCCTGATTTCTTCCACTGGTACAAGCGATCTAACTCGGCACGGTCCAGCAGTTCGTCGAAGCCTTGCAGGTATGAACTATCGTTGGGATTGTACTGAAACAGTGTAGAGAATTGGATTATTGATAAGCTTGGGCTCGAGGTCGAAAAAAAGGTGAAAAGTGGATTTAGCGACTGAACCAGTTTAACTCCTGCACAACGGAGAAAGGATGCCTCATTCGACAAGAGGAAGAGTGTAGCGGCCGCTATCTCGTTGGCTTGCGTCGCAACTGCCTGCAGCTCGCTCTCTTTTAGGTCCGGCTTTCCTCCTTGCGTCAGAGTGGAGATCCAACTGTCGATTACATTTGTCCAAAGGTTCAGCAATCTTGCACTTTCCAGTACACTCCGGATACCAGTAGCTTCGCGATCGAGACTTCTTGGGTCAAATAGGAAGGCCGTAAAACACTTTACAACTGTGGACCCTTGACGCATATCTGTCATCAATCTCCGCAGGGCAGCTCCAGCTGCCTCACCGACGCGTGGCTCCACATGTATAACCCCCCTCACAAGCATGTCTACGGCATCTGTAAGGGGAAGTGATTCGGTGTCAAGGCAACGCGGCCACGACTGGAAGCAAGTCTGCAGGATATTGATCTGAGATGTGAGATGGCTCGGGTAAGCGACCACACCTTCCGGATGTCTTCGAATAGTGAGGTTGTGTGATTCTTCAAAAGAAGAACCGCTGCCGGTCGAGGAAGAACGTGCGAGAGCCCACTGCTCATCAAAGACAGTCATACAGCCAACAGCCTTGAAACAAGACTGCGCAATACTCGAGATAGTAGCACTAAACCGTTCACAAAACTCCTGTACGCCAGATTTTGATAGCAATGAAGCTGGCAGTGTGTCCGACGATGATAAGTAATCGTCCCATGAGGGCATTGCTGAAAAGTCGGAGCTCGTAGGCCATACTGGCGTCGGATCATCACGTTCAAAGGTATGCAGGGTTAACAATACTGCCCGTACCGAGACCATAATTCGTTCAGGAACCTGCGCTCCTGCAGACTCCTGCAAAAGCTCCATGCAGAAATCACGACCAAATTCAAAGTATCGCGAGAGCACGAAATGCACGATACAGATGAATGGCTCAAGATGTTCTTCGTGAGAATAGACGAGTGCCCGCCCAGAAGGGAAAAGCTGTTTGAGCAGCGAGTCCAGTTTAGCTGTACTGGTAGAGGAGGGTTCCTGACATCGAAAAAGATACGTCCAGAGTAAACGCAGTATTCCATTCATCACAGGTATGCGATTCGGCTTGTCCTGGATAAGTATTTTTCAGCCTAAGTCCCTTTTTCTGGTGGCACGTGCATACCTTGAGCTTTCCGATGCTATACTCAAGACAAGAGACCCATGTCTTCAGGAAGAACTGATGTGGAGCGACACATAAAACTGTCACTGCGAGTGGGTACGCTGCATGCCAATATCGTGGTTTTCCAACCATTTCCCGAGCCCGAGGATAAATCCTTTCAACTGCTTTTTCCCACAACGGATGATTAACTTCTGCTTGTGCGGTCTATCGTATCGTGAGAAGTTGGTAAAGTAGTACATTTCCCTGACATACTTTGCCAATGGGATGGAGTAGCCGCGTCAGTGTTTCCGCAAAAGCAGTCTTGAAACGGAGTCCATGAGCATTCTCAAAAGCCCTCGCCAGTGATTCCATAAACTCTGCACCCTCTTCGAAAGCTTCAGGGGGCCAAACCTAGGCGGGATACGGAGTTTGCGGGTTCTTACACCGGTAGGGCTTATTTAAAATGGAAGTAAACCTACCTTGAGTTGCACGTGACGCATACCCTTCACCAGGTTCTCAAACTTGGTATCCGAGTCTTTAGTAATATGGCCACTAGCAACTGGTGCAAGGTCATTGAGGAAGCGATCGGTTACACTCACGAATCTGCTACATGTTAGAGGCGAACAATAGGAACAAGATGGATACCAACCTGATTCTAGCCAGGCAACCCAACACAACCGCATATAGTTCGGCGCATGATCGGTAGTTGCTATTGGCATTGGCTGTCGGACTCTTGAACTGCTCGAAGATAGTTTCCTCCAGGGAATAACCAAGGGTATCACTCAGAGCCTGCGGAGATACAGAAGAAAGGACAGAAACGAGGGCTCTGCACATGATATAGACGGAAGCTAGGGATTTGCGTTCTGCCCTTCTCGGTTGTGAGGGAGAGGCGTTGTTTGCACCTGAGACATCTCCAATTCCGCGACGCCATCGCATTATTGCATCCACTACGTTTTTTGCATGGCGTTGCGCGATCTTGCCTAATGAGCGTAATAGATCATCAAATTGGGGATCGAGAGACGGCCCAAAATAATCAGTAAGGAGAGGGTCTTTGTCCTGTCATGAAAACTATGAGTAACGAAATATGGCTTGCCGTTCGGGTGAGTACACACTAGGTTTTCACTTAGAAAGGCATCAATTTTTGCTTCAGCAAGCGTTGCAAAGCGTATCAGCACGGCATGAAGTGCATAGTCCGATGGATTCTTCGACCCAGTCATACCTACGGAGTGATCGTCATCTGATATTACTGGGCTATCATCACGAGAGGCAAGCAATGCGTCGGGGACACGGGGAACCGGTGGAGGGGAGGCGGGCGGATGGCCAAATGGAAGCCCTTGATTTGATGGGTGATGGCCGAATGGATGGCCATGACCATGGTCGCTCCCATTATCCGAGTAGTGGAATATAGAGCCCGACTGGGATTGGTGCGAGCGTGCTTTCGAGTGTCCACGAGCGCGAGATATAGACCGGGGAGGTCGGGACTCACCCGAGGCGGGAGTTGGTGGTCGAGGATGGGGTGGACTCGTAGCGTTGGGGTGCTTCGAACTTGAAGTGATGGAATGTACCAGAGAAGAGGTCGATCTATTGAAAGGGTTCTTCAGAATGGGGTAAGCCGGATGGGATTCAAGATTTGGAAGAGGAGGTGCGTCAGCATGGCTTTTTGAGCTGGACTTGAACGCGTTTCGGATGGATGCAAAGGACGCTTTCTTGCTGAACGGAGAGGTGGTCGCGACAATTGCCGCACTGGTAATCGAACTTGATATCGCAATGCTGGACGTACCAACAGAGGACTGGGAAACATGTGCGAATGGCTTGCGGGGGATGTGTTCAAGAAAAGAGTCGTCAGACGCGAGAGAATCACCTCGGGCGTGTGTGCTAAAAGGTCCTCGCTCGGTTGTGGTTGGGGTGAGGACGGTTGGGGACTCTAGCCCAGAGTTGGACGAGCTCCCAAACCCGAAGGCTCCACTGCGACCAAATGGTATTGGGGTGGTCGGAAAGTCGTCCTCGTCGAAATCTGCGAAACATTTTAGAGATGCCAAGTTGAAGTCGATTGTGTGTAGACTCACCAGGGATAGTTATTTGTATACCCTCTGAGCCCATTGCTCTGGTCTTTGTCGACAGTGGCTCCCGTTGAAACGACGACGAGTGGACTCACTGCTGTTGCCAACTTGAACCGCAAGGTCACTGCTTAGTACATACAACGTCGATCATAAAAGCCTCCGACGCGAGTCCAGACTCTTACACAAAAGAACAATTAGATACAATGGGCCACTAGGTATAGTCGGATAACGCTACAAGTGGATGGTACAGCTAGCAAGCACTCTATGGCACGGATGACATGCGATCAGAAAACAAGACATTCATCCGAATCCGACTGAATCAGCGTCTTCATCTACAAACTCCCACCCTTCCTCTTCTCTAATTTGATTACGCCGCTGGGGCGAATGCACATCGTACTCGCGGTCGCCGGTCGGTGTACTAGGGGAGTGCGAATTTCCATCGTACTTTATGTTGGCAAATGGGCGCCGTCCGCGTGCAGTGGGTACTGCAGTCGTTGCTTGCAGGAGGTGGGCGAAGTCAAGGGGGAAGGCGGCTGGTGTCGGCGGAGGGAGAAGAGGGGTTGTTGCATGCGAGCGGCTATTATCACGAAGAAATGTGATAGGTTGAGAAATACGACGTGTTCAGAGCACAGATAGAAATGGAAGCTCACCGACCCAGCTCCCCACTACAGCACACTGCCCACAAATTGGATAGCGCATCGCCTGCTTGCGAGAGGGGAATCTCAACGCCTTGGGTATAAGCAAGGTAGCAGACATTATATAGTAACATCGCGAATGCTGTGGTAAAAGACACCTGGGGTTGCGATGTGGGAGAGGCCAAGGATGCGGTTGATGCGGACAATGCCGACGAGACGACCGGCGGACTGGGAGGTTGGTGCGCAGGCGATGTCGTCGTCGGCGAAGTAGGTGACGATGGTCTCGTTGATCCTGAGGTCGATAGATGCAAAGGGTGCTTGGAAGTCCATCTGTTCAGGCCTAGATCAGTATCGTGCATGAAGGAGTAAGGCGTAGCTGACTTGGCCCAGCTGCCCGATTCACCGCCACGGCCAGCTCCGATCCATGGCAGGCCAACTCCAAAACGGCCCCCGCTCCATACCGTTTCAAATGGCAGCTTCACGCCAAGGTAGAATGCCAATAAGCCCAGGAAATGTATCGTAGATGTCAAAACCGCATCGATGTGCTCTGGGGGATAGCCTGCAGTGATACGTGGTGTTAGCACGGATAAAGTTGAATACGTGATAATAAGGACATACGTCGAATATCCCCTGGTACTGGTAGCACAAGTCCACCGACAGTCCATTCCCCACGTGCCCCTGCGCGACCGCCCAGGGCTGGCCGACCTCCAACTTCGACTACGCTGAACACTTCGACAAGCTCTTGGACAAGTCCGCCTCGTGCACGTGCAAGTGCATTGGAAAGTGCATGCAGTGCCTGGGTCTCTCGTGTCAATGCACCATCAAGAGGTGGTTCTGGTAGGAGACGCGCGGCCGAGAGGGTACGCCGTCGGGCTGCAAGGGACTCGCGCAGAAGTCGTACACGATCGCGCTCTACAGTCAGTCGTGGTGGTACCATACAAGTCCGATAGTAAGGATAAGCAACGGAATCCATGAGTATGAGACCACTAACTTGCTTCGTTGTTCCGCCGTAGCCGTCCGAGGCCCTCTGCCAGTTCTTCTGTTCTGCGATGTGTAGTCGCCAGCCCTGAACGAACGAAACGTGCAGGTTCGAGTGATCGGAGTGCCCGTGCTGCCCGAGTGACCTGGTCATCGCGGTCCTTAGCAAAATGGTGGGTCTGGCGACGAAAGTCACGAAGGCTGAGACCATAATACAATGAGAAGGGGGTGTAAGACCGACGCAAGGGACATACTGATTTCTTAGACAGTTCCCGCAATAGAACTGTCGTTGTCTCAGCTCACAATTCGTGCACTCCATTGGCCTCTGCCTGACATTGTCCGCTGTTCGCAGAGACGATCGAAGTGAAGTGTCCAGCGGCTTATGTAAGACAGAGAGGCTAGTAGGACAAGCAAAGCACATGTACAAATTATTATAACAAAGAAAGAAATTAGTGTTTTTTTCTATGGTGATTCCTCAAAGAATCAGCACGGGAGAAAGCGCATTTGCAAACACGGCATACGTGTCTCTCGTTACCCAAGTGAATGTCCATGTGCCGCTTCAGGTTATCTCGCCTGAACTCTGCGCCACACAGGCTTTGCGTGCCGTCCTTGATCCACTCGCAGACCAACCGTCTGTCGTCTGCGCCACGTGCATCGTGGTCGGTAGCGAGATGAGCCCTCATGCTGGTTCTAAGCACTATCTTCCCGCACTTTTGGTTGTCCACCATCCAGCGGCATTCTACGCTTTGACTGTCCATTATAAGCAGTCATCGAAGGCATTGAGCGGTATAGACGCACACGATTATTTCTTGCAATCCGCTAGACAATTGGTTCGCAGAGTTCATGACATTCTGAGTGGGCTGTTCGGGCTGTTGCGGAAAGCTTTGGACAAAATAATTAAATTCGGTATCGAGCTCTGCGGCGGGCTGCTCCTCTTCTTGAGACCTATAGGGGGATTCACATATGAGAGTGGGCCCAGAAGGAACTTTGTCACCATTGACACTAACCAAAGCATATTGAAGGCGGGGTCGCCACCGTGAAAATTCTCATCAGGAAACATCGAGAAACAGACGCTCAGTGCCCAGCAACTCCGACATCCCCCTTCCTTTATATCCTACCTACGGAGAAATTCCAGAAGGTCGTGCAGCAACACTGTGGAAACCTTTGTCAGTATGAAGATTTGGTCTGTTTCCATGTAGCTCATTCGGGAGGAATTGCTATCGAGACACTTCCCCCAAGTGGAAAAGAACCCGTTGAACAACCCTGGCCGCCACAACAAGGACAACGATGCACACTTTTTTATTAACTTTTCCTTTGCATATTCCCCAAAGCTCCATTTCTGAGGAAAGCGATTTGGAGCATTGCTAGTGAGTGTGATTAACTAGTTGAGGGTGGGTCATGGCAGACCGGTATGGATCCTACTGGAAGTTCATGGTTCAGGTAGCCGGGGCACAGGTTCTGCTCGTAAGGAAGGCAAAAAACGCAGGGAAAGGGCGTGCATGCCAGGCATTTTGAACATGCTCAAATAGCCACTCCGGCGTCTGTGTATTACGGTCTCGGCGGAAACGGACAGCTCAGGATAACGAACGTTGATACTTACGGGACTTCCCCTGAAATTAACATTTGACACTATTCCCAGATCATCGAATGTTTTCCCACTTGATGAACGTCCCCGAGAACGATACTGATGGCTAATCTATGCGGCCATCGCAGCCAACCGCCGTCAAGGGGTATATGTGAAGAAATGGTAGCCATAATCCCCAATAGTAGGTTGCAGAACTCCAGTTTAAAGCCTATTAAACTGATACCAGGAGTAAGTGTTGTCTGGATGGGCATCGCGATCATCTGCCTAAAGTATTGCGCAAGGATATGGAAATGGTCCACACACCGAGGAGGGGTGAATTTTCGGGCAATCGCCCGACGATCGGTCGGATTGGGGATCACAAGGACGGCGACGTGGGTGTGTACGTGCCCCGACCAAGAAAGTTGAACTTTGTCAAGGGGCTATGCACTCACAGGAAAGAAAGAATATTACCGAGCATCGAACACTGAGCTCGTTTAGGGGGCCGGGTAGTACAGATCCTGACGATGGCTCGGAATCACCTCGCGGGTCTTTCGAGGAGCGACACACCTGCCATGCGATAGATAGCTTGGTGGGTCCACGTCCAATTGCAGCGGGATCCTGCTAATAGCTTTAAAACCTCAGTAGCTGGTGCTACCCTGAGTAGTTGCCGTTACCTTCTAGAAATAACGAGATGTAGAAAACGGCTCCATTCATTCAAGGTAATTGATGCTCACATAATGTTCAATGGTATTAAGAGTCTCTAGAATGCTCGACCGCGTTCTGGAGTTGCTTGACTACACAGCAAACAGCCACTGCACATGGATGAAAAAGCGAACAGATAGAAAAAGTTGTGTGCAATAGCGGCTACTGCCCTACGTATCAATTCTAGAGGGAAGGGGAGGTGAGGTCTTGAAGCCACAAAGCACAGAAATGAACACACATACTCTCTCGGGACCTCGAGGTCTCACCCTTCGAGAACATCGACGGAGCCCTTCGTGGCGTGCAGTCTAACAATGTGTCGGCTGTATTCGACCTTCTTCCATTGTCGTTAAACCAACAGATAGTGTTGGTTTGTGATCTGTCCGTTGAAAATCCTTGGATGTGGTTGGCCAGTTCTAAACTGCACAGCAGCGGGACACAACCAAGTGCAGAAGGAGCGACTCTTTCTTCCTTTGACTCTTGGGGTTGCCCCAGTTCTGCCCAGCATTTTTTAGCAGGGATTGATAGTCTAGGCAAAATGGTTTGGACTTTCGAATTGTGGGCGGAGACTTGCTCGGAGTGTAAATCAGACTGAATTGTGTCTAACGGGGATAATATTCATGTTCTGACACGCTGCTACAAGTGCTACCCTGACAGCAAGTATCCTTTCGTACACTTGTCCTCTATTTTTTTCTTTCTTTCAGATCTTGTCTGCCGTCGACATCCCCCCCACAACATCCTCCGTCCAAATTCCAGTCCCTCGCGCACTTGAACATCATAACACCTTCCCACCCACAAAGCAAGCCGACGGCGATGGTAGTTAGCGAATCGACCAACCAACCATCCCACCAAATACGGTAGACAAGCGAACCAACAAACAGAACGCATCGACTGAATTGTACCCAGGATAAGGTACAAATGGCCTCGCCATTCATGGTGCTAGAACCGAGCGAGCTGACGTTTTGGTGTCCAAAGCACGATCATCGAGAATATGGACCCAGCAGCGATAGTATTTTACCTCGTCGGTCACTCATGCACATGTGCAATGAGTGCGCACGAAACATAATTAGTTTTTTTCCGACGTGGAGTAACAACATTGGAGCACTTTATCTCTTCAGTTGCTCGCTCTCTTTCGCTTTCGCTTTCCCTATTCCATGTGTTTCCCGTTACACCTCTCCATGAGCAAGTAATGCTAACAGATTTGGTGTTTCTATCGCAGATTGAATTCCGAAAGAACATCGAGGCTCAAGACGAGCAAAGTTCATAGAAGTGGCACCTTCCGCTCTGTTCTATACCTCGCTTGGAATGCTGATTGCGATAGCGTAACGCTGCAGATGACGGCGGAGGTGTAGAAGTACTCATTACATATGACGCCATACTATACGAGCAGATATCATAGAACCTTAACGCCATCAGATGCGCGCTTTATGCCAGAGGTGATTTGGTATGAATTATCTGCACCACCTCATAAAGCTTCTGCCTACAGTGCAGGCTGTTATCTCTGAGAAACCAAGTAAAGTGGAATGTAATCTAATTGTTGCGATGTGTATACAGATTCAACTACAGTTGCATCGTCTCCTCCCATCCTGGGTTTTTTCGGAGGATAACAAACCCTTCGAGGACATGTGCATAAGGAATGTACTCTTCTGTTGCCAACTCTGCTCTCTCGGTCGTGCCAAATCGTACAGGTGTCTGATGAGTTTGGAAACCGGAGATCGTCCGGGGCTTACCGGCTTGGCCGACGACATCCACGGCCTACGGATTGGGCAAACGTCAGTAAAACAATTTCAAGAGTCGATGCAGCACTTGCCTGGCCAACGCGCACTGTGACTGGAAGAGACTCCAGATCCTCATTGAGAGTGATGAGGAACCGCGGGTACATGGCTGTCACGAGGAAGTACAGCATCCAATGATACTTGTCAAGCACGACTACAAGGGATTATATTGAATAGGGGTTATTAGGATTTAATATCGCCAACTCACAGGCTTTAGCATCAGTGAATGCCATTATAGTTGCCAGCAAGCCAGCGATGGCAGGCCGGCTCAGGATGTTCCGGTCACTGAAGAAAGGGTTGATCCCTATCGTGCCTTTGCCCATGTGTACCAGACCCTGAGCAACGCGCACCGCGAACAAACAATCAGGCTCCTTGTAGTAGTACACGGCTAGTTGGCGGAGCATTTGTGCAAGCCGTGCGTTGTTCGTACCAGCGCCTACCAAGCCCATCGCAAAGATGGCATTCAAGGCGACTTGCAGGTCACTGTCGTGGCTGTACTTGGACAGCGTGTCAAGCACGGGAAGTTGTGGATTTGAGGCACTAATTAGACCCAAAGCGAGAGGGACAGATTTACGGATAACAGGATCACCGTAGTGCATCTATATTGTGACTGTTAGCATTGCAGCTACTTCAGCCAACTGAAAACGCACAAGATGGTTGAACTGTCTCATTGACATTTCTGCTCCAATCTCCTCTCCCATGGCAATCATCGCAATACCAAGGACTGCAAATGATTGGAATGTATCATCCCGTTTCTGATCATCCTCTTTGCGGTCCTCTTTCTTCTCCGATTTCTCTTTCTCCTTTTCTTTCTCGGCTTCCTCTTTTTCCTTCACCGCTTCTAGGTGCTCACCGCACAGGTGGAGGAGTCGCTGTACCCGCAGCACATTTCCTGTGGCAACAAAAGAGCAAATTTCTACTAGGATCTGTGCTTGATTAGAAATAGGATGCTCAATGGTTTTCAGTGTCTCGAGTGTCGCGTCCGACGCATCCTGAAGGCCTGGACCAAACGAGTCTCAGCATTGAAGCCACCGCGGAAGCGAAAAGGATGGGGTCGTACCAACAAACAGAAGTGCAAGGCCGAGGGCCAAAAAGCGACCCCATTTCTCTGAAAGTGACCGCTCATCTCTCTCCATAAGAGTCTGCAAAATGGTGCTAATAATATCTCCGTTCCCACTGCCTACGAAAACGAATCCGAGAGCTAGTGCGCTCAGTGAAGCAACCTCCATCGACGTGTTTTCGTCCGCGACCAAAGGTAGCAATAAAGTGAGCAGGTCATCCCGATGCGAACCAGCATATGCGAGACCTAAGCCGATGATCGAGGCAGTTTTTAGGGAAGGTGTTGGGTTTGAGACGTAGTCACTGAGAAGAGCGAGGGCAGCATCTGCCTCTGTGCGAACTGCAGTATTGAGTAGGCCGGTGGCAAGAAGAGCACCAGCTTTAATGTGTTCTTCAGCAGAATATGTATACTTGTCGACGTTACTGAGACCAACATCCGTGTCCCAAAGCAGACTAAGGCCGAGACTAGCAACAGCGCTCATCATCCCTGAAAGTCAGTGTGGACGAGGCTCTGCAAAGCTGAGGACTAACTAACCATGATCTTTGTTCTTGTAAACCCAACTATTTCCTTCGTCGGCTTCCACCATAAGTTTGTCGTTACCGAAGCCAGCATTCACGAATGCATTGACAAAAGTGCCAGCCAAGTTACCGCGTGCTGAGTCGACATTCGCTGACAGCCCTCCTCCTATTCATTGAAACATGTTATGATCATGCTTGCAGTTTTAGGCGATAGATAAAACATACGTGTGTTCTCGAGGTGGCTCTTATACACGTCTTCCAGGCTCTTAGGTTCTGCAACCCCGAGTTCCTTGCCAAACTCTCTGAAGAATTTGCTCAGATGGGTGTTACTCAGACATTCCGCGATGTCATCGGGAAGTTCCACCTCCGCATCACCATCTTCGGATGCTGGTGGATGCAACCACTCGACTGGAATTTGGGCTCGTGCCAAGAGGAAGGCAAGTTGACGCCTCATGATCCTGTAAGCCACTTAGAAAGTAGACGGATAACAATAAAAATGACACTGACGGATTACCAGATGCATTGAAATCCTCGCGGATAAGGTCTGCATCGTTTAAACGGATGGCAATACTCAATGCTTCGGGGAACTTTGAGAAACGAAGATAAACTTTGTGTATCGACCGCAGGAATGCAACGTCATCTGGAGGTGGAAGAAGGTTTATGCAGCTGTGGATGCATGAGAAAGAGAGATGGGTTCCATGCTCGAAATACGCACCGGTCCATGTAAGTGCAAACTCGGCCGAACGTATTCACATCAACAAGGTCAGCCACATGGTCAACGATCTCGAGCTCGACAAGAAGATCAACAGCATCTGGCTCAGCATTGTGTCCAAGGAAAAATTTGGCGCATTCAAGCCCCAGTGCACGCAGATCTTCAATAGTGCCGGAGACGATCACCGACGCTACTTTAGAGTGCTCGGAAGTAGATATTTCCTCTCCTTCCTGCCGCAAGGTATATTCTTCTCCGAGCTCCGCGGCTAGATGTCGCACATACTCGTGACCCCAGGATCCTGGTTCAGGGATGGTAGATGAGGGAGAAAGAAAGGAAGCGGAAAGAAGACGATAGCGAAGAGTACCCCTGGGTTGAGTATCGGAATACGTCATCGCGAGCACGGAGAGGATGTCTGCAAAGAGACTCTATGAGAGTGTTAGGAACGCATGAATGAGTGGCAAGTATGCTGACCTTGTTTTCCGATGGTGACCAGGTCTCGAATAGCTTCTGGAGTTCTGGGTAATGAGGATGAAGGAATTTTAACGGTTTCGGAACGGATGTCATCGATGAGGTCGATGTCCTGATCAATGTTCGAAGAGTTTCGAGCGCAGGACGATAGAGATCCGTGCTAGTTTCCTGTGAAGACGTCTCAACCATCTCTAGCACGCACATGACGAAGATGTCTGTACCTTTAACCGCTCTACGAGCATTTCTAGCTCGGACTTAAGCTGAGCATCCTCTTCTGACTAGATTGCACGGTTCAAGATGAGAAGCCCAAGACGCGTAAGTGAGACTCACCAATTCTTCCTCTTCGTCCTTCTTGTCACCATTCAGCTTAGATGAGCCCGCCTTATCCTTTTCATCCTCTGCTTTCTTTTTGTTCTTTGGGTCCTCTGCGGGGACCTTTGTTTCAGCAACTTGGCGTTCGGGCATGGCGAAGATTCAGCAGAGGACGCGCGTCGAAACTAAAAGAGGCTGTTTGGCAAAAGCCTCTGTTCCAAACAAACCCGATTACATGCCGCCGTCTGTGACCGATGCACTACAGGGCTTCCAGAGCCAGCTGCTTGAACAAGCTGAAGGGGTAGGTGCACTCAAGTTCGGGGAATTCACCCTCAAATCTGGACGGTAAGCTTGCTTCATACACTTGTCGCACTGATAACTGACATCCATGCATCGGCACTCATCTGATCACTACTCAGTATATCTCCCTACTTCTTCAATGCCGGTCTTATGAGTACGGGAAAGATCTTGAATACTATAGCGAACGCGTACGCCGCTGCTATAATCGCCGCACTAGACTCTCACACGAACCCACTCCCTCCATTCGACATCATTTTTGGACCAGCATACAAGGGTATCTCGCTGGCTTCATGCACAGCTCTCGTCCTGGGCACAAAGTACGATAGATCGTATGGCTTCGCTTACGATAGGAAAGAGGCAAAAGATCACGGCGAGGGTGGCAAACTTGTCGGTGTTCCGGTGAATGGGAAGAAGGTTCTCATCCTGGACGACGTGATGACGGCTGGGACAGCAGTGCGCCTTGCAATCGAGTCCATCCAGGCCACAGGTGGCGAAGTCGTTGGTGTTGTACAACTACTCGATAGAGAGGAAGTTGGCAAGGACGGGGAGAGTACCGTTGACGAGGTTGAGACTCTCCTGGGCGGCAAAGGGCGTGTGCAATCTGTGCTCAAGATGAGGGACCTTATGCGCTGGTTAGCAGACAATGGTCAACAAGAACGGCTGAAAGCCATGGAGGAATACCAGAAACAATACGGCAGGAAGGAATAAAAGTATTAAACATGATTATGGTAGCACTGAAGCACCTTGCATGAAAGCATTTCATCATTATGACAACCGGGTAGCTGTGTTCCATGGGATTGAATGGACGTGGTGCGGTTACTCGAACTCAGAGTAGATACATAGAAAATTCCGTGGATGATGAACAGGCGAGTATTATTGCATATTGAATACATGAATGGAAGTTTCGAAAGCAATCGCGATTGATCGAGCTTTCCGCAGCTAAGACACTGCACGAGCTCAGCTACTATAGTTACGAGCTTCCTAGTGTGTGGCCGGTTCCCCAGCGATGTCCCGTGCTTCGACTACTTGAATCTCGAGTCCTGGGAGGAACTACATGATATCCGGCCCTGTGGGATCCTCTGGTGCCCTCACGCTCACCAAAAATATTCCTGAGCCAACGGGGTGCACGAGCATAGCTGGCTAATAACCCCCGCTCGCCAGCGCCAGTCCCAGCACCCCACACAAGCCACCACCATAGATGACCAACAACCATCCCACTCACGGATTGCGCGGCAGAGTCCATACCGTTCGTCAGCAGGTCCATGCCGAGCATTGCGTATGGGAAGTACGTAACGGGAAGAGTTATAAGCCCCATGACGGAGGTCTGTGAGCCAGGTGGGGCCAAAGCGCATGTGAGATAGGTGAGCGTATGGAACAAGGGCCTGTGGTGATCCCATGAGTTGAGGGGACGGTTCGCAAGCTAGGAAATACATTTCAGTATCAAAGGAGAGTGAGAAGGATGTCCGTCACTTACAACGATCGTCATGCAGGCAATAAAGAGCTGCCACGCGTAGTCCGATGATCGACCCTCATAATACATCGCTTCGAGGTTGTTGGAGTTCCGACTGATGACATGCATTATGGAAGTGTACGAATGAGAACATAAAAGCACTCACTAAAGCATAGCGAGCTCAAAAACGTAGTCAAGCCTCATGCCTGGGTGGGCGCTGTTTAACATTGGTATCACGAAGCAGAACAGTACAACACTTACTTCCAAGAAAGAAGGAGGTGTATAGTCTCCACAGCTAACACCGAAGAAACAACAAGTGAGCCTTTGCCTCCTGCACCATGCATATAAGCTATTCACCTCCCATCTCTTTGTAACAAGTTGATGTATGTATATGAGGCTGTAGGGAGAGACAAGGTTCAGAGCAGCCGAGAGAGTGACACCAACAGAAGAGCCAACGAGGAAACGTGTTACTGGTGGTATCTTCTGTATCTCAGCTAAAATCTCGGCCATTGCGATACTCGAGAGAGAGGAAGACACGTCAACCGACACCCAGCACGTGACTCCTACGATAGCACCGCCATTGGTTAACTGATTATTCACCCACTGAACATTCGCGAGCACACTTGAAAGACTCGGAATAGAGATCAACATTTCAACACTGAATTTTGCCACCCTGCATGCTGCACCCCTTGGACTTTGTTTATTGGAGCTTTGTACATCTTTCGGAGAGAAATTAAATGACGCCAAGGTTAGGATCAATGAATAAGGGACGTGACTGATAGAAGTTAAGCCAGGACTTGAACTGCTTGCACCCACGCTGTTCTTGGAGCCCACAGCCATTACCATGCAGGCATTACCCCGATCATCGCTACCATCAGGCTATGACCTCGAGTGCATTGCATGTCGACTTGAGTCTGCTGAACGCGTCCACCTATACTACTTCAACTTCCCAGTGTTGATAACTGTCGGCTTATTAAAATATCACAACACTATCCATGCTCCAGCGCTATCAGTGTAGGTTGATTGATGAGGTTCACCTTTTCGCGTAGCCGTTCTCAGCCACCATGTCACGGCTAACTGGAAGGCTCGCCGGCAGGTGAGTCCTTGGTCCTTTTCGGAAAAGTCTGCATGAGCACTCTCCGCCGCTTATAGATCCCTTCCGACTCCTCCGTGTCCCGCGTAGATCATTTCACCGCATATACTCGGGTGAGTGGTCTCCCACCGTCAAACATGCCAACTTCGAAGGTACATGTATGTGAGTTGATTGTTTTTAAATAGTGTGGCATGCCTAGATGTGGTAAGTAGACACAGTACGCTGTAACGGTGTACAATTGGATATGTAGTCCTCAGGTACACTATGTTGATGTACATCAAGTTTGCAAGTGTCACGATATGTTTTTTTTTCAGCCCCAGAACAGCGACAACGAAAACTTTCACCACCCCGGAAGTCAGCCTCCTACACCTTGGTCTAGACGGGGGCAATGATGATGACGATGGGTATTATACAGGGGGAGGACTCAGGATTTAGCGGAGAGACAAATAAGTCATTTGGCGGAGCTAAGAGAACATTTGGAGGAATTTTTATGTACTGTCAGCCTACTACGTACCTCTAGTGCCCACTGGATCATCTAAATCAGTATCCTACGCATCAATCCAGCTGCTCGATTGTGGGCATTAACTTTGACATTCCAGGGCGCAACAATGGGTCGCGCTCCCAACACAAATTGCACAAGTTCCACCAGGCATCGGTCATCCGAGAACACGTACATTCATCATTCGGGCGCCCTGGTGGCCCACGCAAGATCTGCAATAAAATACCCTGGACATTTCGTGCATTGTGGAAGGGTTTTTGTCGAGAAAACAGTTCCTGAAAGATGGTTAGAATTTCACTGCTAGACTCTACACGTACAAAGAATTGAAGACACACCAGAACTGTCATTCCAAATGCCCAAATATCCCCCGAGAGAGTGATGTCATATTGGTCTGAGTCCACATTTTCGGGAGCTAGCCAGTTCCATGAACCTCCGCGAGGGGGGTCCACGGTCATGCTAAACGAGGAGTTGGTCAACTGCGAGTGGCCGAAATCAGTAAGAAGTGCATGGCCTTCTGCGGAAATAAGTATATTCATCTGAAAAATAGATAATTTGTGAAGTGGGGTACCGGAGAGTGCCCAAACCTACCCCTTTCAGATCACCATGGATTATAGGTCCTGATACATGGTTATGTAGATAGAATAACCCATGTGCAATGTCTAAAATCTGGGATACAAACTGCATCAACACATCCATCTGTCTTGTGAAACTTGACCTACCAAAGGACGTGGATCAACAGTCCTGTCTTGCACATAATCATGAGCATTTCCATGTGACATCCATTCAGTCACTATAGACACCATTCGGTTTGGAATGGTAGTTATGCCTAACAGAGGAAGCACATTGTCGTGGTGGAGTTTCGACCACACATGGACCTCACGAAGGGTTCGCTGGGTGGGTGACAAGTTAGTCAAGGCAAAAGTCTACGATCAAGGAGGTTGACCTTGACTGCATCCGAATCAGCACCAAACCATTTGATAGTCTTTATAGCTACTCTTGTTCCAGATGGATACAAAAACCCCTGATATATCACGGAATTACCGGTACTGATGGTCAGAACATAATCATTGTGATCTATCTGGTCGTCCAGATTACTGCTGTATCGGGCCCCTCGCAGCAACAAGGTTCCCGGTCCATTTTTCAGACCGAGGTATTTCTTTAACGATGACAGTATCCTCTAGAAGGGTGTTAGATGGACCAACAGGAGCATGATCCTCATACGGTCAATGCACGTAAAACATGCTGGAACACAGCAACTACAGCATCCCAGGATATGGGTGGTGGAATTTCCGCCTCGGTCGAAGTACCATACTGAGGATTCACGACAGCACGTCCGATGTCATGTTCGTTGTAACTGATGCTGTTGTTCGAGGGAAATTTTGACACGATTCCATGATGTGAGCCAGGGAGTTCCATTCTCATGGAGGATTTTTCGTGAGTAATGGCCGGGGAGGATGTCAAGAATGAGGCAGGGGTTAAATAGTTGACCTGCCTGTGGGTGTTTCATACTGGCTGCTTGGATGAGTAACGGTATGCATACTAGGGGCATTGCATCAGTCTATGTGGAGTGAGCGCTTGAGCTCGGACCGAACACAATATTGTCAAAGCATTTCTTGTTTAGACGTACCCAATGTTCTGGGTCTCTCATGCCAAACTGGACTTCGGCAGTAACTTGAATGAGCAATGATACTACCGGGATGGGAGTAATTCGGTAAACTTGACTCGGAACCCGGATCAAGGGATTTTTTGATTCCTTGAAAGTTCTGCCAGGGTTCTGCACGACAAACCGGATATCGGTGGCCGCTTGAAAATTAATATTGAACTATGTCATCCAGTCACCGCCTGCTTGGTGCAACCGCCACAACTACCAACAAAGGAGGCACAAATGGAAGTCAGGAAGTGGAGTTCAACTAAATACAAGAGCCATAGATGTGTTCCACAGGCTACGGCCTGCATTTTTGATGGTTCCATAGCCTGGTTTACCTCCGATTCCTTCCCACCCGACGCTTCGAATGTGAGGGCGACTTGCAGTAAACACGGACAGTAGATTTCAGTAGTGATGGAAAGTCCCGAGTGGCTATACTTTCCCTCATACATAGTCGTACTCAGCGAGAGTGTGAAAGAACTAAACCTACTTAAGGTTGGTGGGGTTTGAATTTGTGTGTGGCCACTCGGAACTTTCTATCACCACTGAAATCTACTGTCCCCTTTCAGAAAAAATTTCTCGCTCAAAAATAATGCATACAGAAATCTGTCTTATCAACATGTTCTCCCTATTAAAACAAGCATTTTATTACAATCTAAGTATTGTTGCACACTGCCCATTATTTGCACCGAATAGGCGGTGACCGGTGACTAGGTGATGCGCACCATACGCTAGGGGATTGCTTCGGTCTTTGTGTGCGGCAGTGCTAGTGAACTCCCCCCAGATCTCGTCTCTAGATTTTTTGGCCGCTGGTACTGGAAACTTCCATTGACTTGTCCTTGGTAGGCCATTAATCGCAGAGAACTTCTTTCGACTACAACCTTCGATGATTCATTTGGTGTATGTATAAAAGCAGCGGAGTGAGCACTACCCAAACTATAATATGGTATAACAAGAAAACTGTACTCTAGACATCATGCTACAGTGAGTCCGCATCCGTTCAAAATCTGTGGCAATACTGTAAGCCCTAGGGTTGAGAACGGGAAAGATGGAGATGGGAACAAAGATGCGGGCAATATGCTTTATATGAGACATAGATAACCAGAATGGGATCAGCGAGACATGATTTGTGGATATTATTTTCATGCTAAAATTGTCAGTATAAGCGGTTGCGACAAGGGTCCACTCGTGCCACGCGTTTGAACAGCGTCGAAAGCATCACGCTGGTATCTATGTGCTTCTGACCTCGATGGATATGGCTTGAAGTGAGGTCCACGCGCTCGTAGTCAATCACTCAATGCACAGGAATCTCCTGCGAGCTAGGTTCTCCTTCTGGAACTGGAGGAAGTTGAATCTTGACGGTAAGCACCCCGTCTTGCATTTCGGCGGTCACGTCCTCGGGCTGACAACCATAGCTTTTTTCGACAAATATACGGTTTGTTCAAAACAAGGGCCACTGACCTTGGTATCATGCGAAACGACGAGGGTTCTTGTGAACTCGCCGAACTTCCGTTCTCTCAAAGCGTAGCCGTTGTCAGAAAATACAGGTCGTGATCTGCCGGACACGACCACTTGCTTCACTCCATTGTAATAGCACGTTGATAGGACGATACTGAGGTCATTCTTCTTCAACCCAGGCAATTCAAGCATAGCAGTCAAAACACGGGTGTCGGCGTTGTAATGAATATCCGTTCGAATGATGAATCTGCGATTTTCTTGGGGAAGGTTGACGGCGTGGGCTGGGCTGATGAGGGACGTCCTAATGCTGCGGTGAGTGTATCATTTTCCAGCCCTGAAAAACCAGCTCACGTGGCTGACGTGGTACCCGAATAAGTAGGTACTCTTGCTGGTAGAACGACGGGGGCAGGCATAATTGAACTGGGGACTTGTCTTTGGGATCTCACACTCTGTTGGACTTCTTCATGCTCTCTTCTAGGTCTAAGTATCCCCGTACCCGCACTCTGAGGACGCCTGTACGGGTGAGCAACCGTACGGGCGTCGACATGAGCGGGTGAAGCGCGTGCCCGTATGGGGCCTGTGCCGGGATATATCCCTCCGGCGGAAGGTGGCCCAGATGGGGGGCTGACACTTGTTCCGACATACATTCCACGGGTATCAACATGGATATTTGGTCTCATGTGCTCATGATGACGCATTGACGATCGAGAGGTTGGTGGAAAACGGCGCAATTCTTCACCCTCATGCTGGCGATTTGAATCCTGGCTGGGCACGATTGGTACAAGGTCTTGTGCAGTTGCTGTGGAAGGTGCGGCGTATGCTTCTTGTGGTTGCTGCGGTGGTTGCTGTAGAGGGTGCTGGAGGACTTGCTGCTCAAGATGAGATGGATCACCGCCATCCCAATGGAACGGGGTCTGAGGGGTTGTAGGCATTGACGAGTATCCTGCAGGGTATTGGTACGACATGAAAAAAAAGGGGGCTACGGATGCAAAATGGACGCGTCTCGATTTTATACCGAACAGCCCCCGAATGGCGCGAGTCACATGCACACGGGCCCGAAGGGGTAACGGGCGGGAAGACCCCAGACACCTTTGTTGGGATCCTGTCACCTTTTGTGCCCCGTGTCACATGAGCCTATGTTCTCAGTGCAAATGGACAGTTCACGGGATTGATTTGGCATGAAAAATAGCCATCGGTTGTAGTTTTATGATGCGCCCACACCCGACGCGTCGGGAGTGTCTTGGGGTCCCGGTCAGGGAGGCGGCAATCCCCTCCATTGTTCGACTCATACGGAACAATCAGCGAGGCGAGCCTATCATCGGACTAAACCCTATTTGATGACTAGTACAATGTATCCAAGCACACGATATTATTACAAGATGGACACGAGAAATGACAAAAGGAAGCGTTGCAGCTACTCCGCAGAATGAGCCGTCTCAACCGTGGTCCCAAGACTTTGACTTCCTGCTCGCGAACGAGGGATCAACGTCCCCATCTCGGCGATTCGAGCGCCTCTTTCAACGCTCTCTCTGTGACTGCGATTGCGACCGTTCCTGAGCGCCCCCGACTCCGAAATGCGCCGGTCCGATCCTCCACGACCGTTTACGCGCAGGGCCTCCGTAGAGTTCTCACGGTGTGGGATGTAAGAAATGATAGGCGACCCATACGACGAAGAAAGGGAGGGAGGTGGGACGGACGGATATGTCAAGGCATGGGGATTCGGCGCAGGATACGGGGGTGGTGGATTGGAACTCAGTGAAGCTGACGAGGGCGGTGTTGTCAGATGGGTGCCATTACTCACGTAACTTGCCGGATTCGTTGCCACAGGAGAAAAGGTGAAAGGCGATTCCGTTGACGACGGAGAGTGTGACAGTGGTGTGGTGCTTTCAGAAGGATTATTCACTGGTCGGCGTATGGAAGACGAAGGTCGCGGTATGGGTACACTGTGTGTTACCCGAGCATTCGACAAGTGCACAATAGATGTACTGGGAGAAGAGGATATGGAACGGCGGTGGGTGGGCTGTGACAAGGGGTCCGCTGAGGACAATCCAACCAAGTTATCCACCGACAGTCCAAGCTTTTCAGATGCTCAACGATCCAGTGACATCTCAACAAGTGAAAAGCTCACCCTACGCCTGTGCTCTAGTAATTCCTCGCGATAGATCTCGTTCAGACGAGCTACGCGCACATAGTCTCGCTCAGTGTCAACCAAGCGGTTGCGCAGCTGCTCGTTTTCACGTCGCATGGCTTCCAGCAATACTTCGGTACTTGGAGCAGTGGGATCATAGCCATTCAGGAGCGTAGATGCCACAGCTCTCGCGTCTGGAGAAGTGGAGGTGGATGCCATCGCTTGCTGCTGCTGTGCTAGTCGCAGCGCGGAGAGTTCTCTGTTCAATCGGTTCACATGGGATTCCGACTCAGCCTCGAGGACATTTTCAAGTTGGATCTTCTCTTCACGCAGCTGTGGACACAAGATCGTCATATGTGCACTCTCGGCCGATCAAGGAAGACTCATACCTGCTCCAACTTGCGAGATAATATATTGATTATTCGTTCTTCCTCTGCTTCGTATGCATTGATGAGATTCTCTTCTCGCTTGAGCTGGCTGGGACTACTAGTCGAAGAGAATCGCCGAATAGGAGAATCAGACATTGTGGAGGGGGATACCGGTGGTCCAAATAATGTGCTTGAAGAATGTGTCCCAACACTAGTATGGGGAACGACGGAAAGTTAGCTACAAAAACGATTACCGATGGCGCTCAGCAAGGAATGAAGCAACGATGCGGAAGGACGCAAAGTAACGTTCCAGGGGACGTTGCCACCCTAATATTTCCCCACTTTCATTACCTAGTCGGGAAATCCAACTCTCACCACGATTTTGCGAAATGTCCAACTCTTGCTAAAGATGTAATATAATGGAACTCTAATCGAAAGAACAAGAAACAAAGTTGTATCAAAAATCGTATCCCTCCACCTGGAACGTCTTGCCATATTGCAGGTAGCTTTCCATAATCTTGAGTATATTTTCAGGGAGCCCCATGCTGAGTAACGTGAACGAGATTTTGCCATGTCCGTGGATCTGGCCCAACTTAAAGAAGCACCGCGCGACAAGAGTTGGATACTATAGAACACTTAGTTGTCACTCCATATAACATAAACAGAACACTCACCGTCATCTCTGTGAAGTCAGCATGGAGGTATGTAGCAACCCGTATAGCGGCCTGGATGGTACGGTTGATATCGCCCTCCTCGGAGTACATTTCCAGTAGCTTCGCCCATGGCTTTTGGGAGTACCGCAATGTTTCGATGCACCTCTGATATGCCTCTTTCGCTTCTTCTTTGTGGTGCAAGCGAAGGCCCAGATCGCCAAGGATCTCCCACTCCATACCAGTTTTCCGGTAAGCCACATGCTGTGTCTTGAAATGTGCTACCTCAGCTCTGAATATTGTCCATACTCTCAGGTCCTGCGCAAGAAAATTCAACGTCCATCAGAATCCAGTGCTCGAGTACTTACCTCATAGAGTACCATGAATAGATTGTCAAGCCAACGTTCGCACAAACGCTTGTTAGTGAAGGAAAACGCCTCTTGTGGAGTAGATGTAGATGGAGCGGATTCCACCTCTTCATTTGCGGCTGCAGCCACAGGTTTCTCTAGGGTAGGGCTCGTCAGGCCGGATACATCGCCATCTTTGTCCTTCCCATTGGCCGTCGCACGACTTGACTCTGCCAACTCCTTTTCTATCTCTGACTCAGTCGATACCCGTATGATGGGAATACTGCTCGAAGGACTGAGGCCCTCGTCATCTGTTTTATCACTGAGTGCAGACATCTTGGATCCAACTGAGCTGTACACGGCTCTAGTCGATGCATCGTCGTCTGCAGTAAGGATAACAGATTCTGACGGATTCGTGACTCCGTCGTCGTGCATAATAGTACTCCCCCCATCCGAGGCACCTTCGGCTGTTGAGCGTGTTCGCTGTTTGAGGGTAGCATTTTGGATATCGACCTGCGCTTTTTGCATGCGGTATTCCTCTTCCATTACAAAGACAGCACTCCGCGTTTTCAAAAGTTCGTCCCATCCTATGTCGGAAACCAGGCGTGTAAGGAGGGCGTATGCCCGTGCCCAAGTCCCTCGCAAAGCAGGAGCCGGCAAACGAAGGAGGGCAGGATCAGCCTAAACAAGGAGGTAAGGTGGACATGTTGTCAAGACGTAAACTAGCAATAGTACCTCATCATCCTCCGTCCTCTGTTTCTCGGGAAGAAGGTCACTGATCTGCCGTTTCAACGGAATATGTACGCGGGAGGTTGGAATGGCACGGTGAGAATCCCTCCCGTTATACGTGAACATTGGACATGAATTCAGTGTGAGCAGAGCCTAATACACTCGGTAAGTGGGGGAATAAAGAGTAAAGACGAAATACCTCACGGATTCATAATCTTTCTTGTCGATGTAAAGTTCTGTGAGTTTCTCCCACGTAACAAACTCACTTGGAGCACAATTTACTGCCTCCTTCGCAAGTTTAAGTGCCCAATCAACTTGGCCTTTAGAACGAAGGAAGTCGCTCTGAACATGAAGAAGGGTGTAGGAACGGGGCGTGTGCCTTATGGCAGTTGACATAATCTGGACCGCTTTGACCTCCTCGTCTGCGCAGCCATCTACGATCAATCACTACAGTGGGGAATTGCATGCGAATCTTACTCATTCCTAGGTAACTTTTAGCAAGAAGTGAAGCAACTTCCGGTTCCCGCGGGGAAAGTTTTTCAAAAAGATTCGCCGCTTGTTGCCACCGTCCACTTCCGCCGAAATATTTCAGAATGCCAGCCGTCAAATGATTTGAGACAATTGTCGCGACCTGGATCTCAGGATCCGACCCAACTTGCCAGCCTGGATATGAAGTCAAGGCATGATTCCGTGAGGGTGAGATCTCGAGGATCGTACCTTTCATAAATAAGGCCTCTGCAGCCTGCAGGAAGCGTACTTCGCCCTCTGAGGCAGTGATTGGGTCGAGCTTACGGTACGCCTCCAGCCAATAGGTGGGATCATCGGAGTACAGAATTGCCCGAAGGATTGCAGACACGTATGTTTCTTGCCAAATTTCAGGTGTGGCTTCGTGTCTATAATAGTCAATGAAATGGCGTGTTCCGTTAAAAGCCAAAACCAACAAACCGTTCCCCGCGCAAGTCGACTACGTAGGCATTTACTCCACCAGGAATCTTGACGTCGACGCGAACATCTACGCGAGAGAAGGCATTAAAACAACTGCACAGTTTGTCATCAATAGGCGGGTAAGACAGTGATGAGGGTAGCTACCAGTAACAGCCATTTCTAACTTTCCAGATAGGGCCTTTTGAAAACCAGGCCGAGCTATCCTCGAGGGAGTAAGTTAAGGAGTTGATATAAGCGGCGAGCGAAGCGGATGAAGAAGCGTCAACGCCCGAGACAAAATGGAACGAGCCAAGCTGTATGTACATGCCAGCAACGACAAAATGAGGATAGTACACCGGGACGACAAGATACAACGTACATCGCGCTGACCCGCCTTTCCTGTGCTCTTCACGACATAGCAGAGATCCGGAGGTCCAAGTTCACGAAAGGTGGCTCCACGGGGATGAGTTACGCTGGTTGTACCATGCAGGAATAAGCCAATCCCTCACCCAAGCTCTCTGTCCTCGCTGTCAAGGCTTCACCGATTTCGACCTAGAATTTGATGATCAGCCAGTCTGCTCCTGCAGATGGTCAGACAGCAGACACCAACTTCGAATAACTCGGGTATGTCCTTGAAGACCGCGTCCGTCATGGTTACGGCCACCGCGAATACCTGAGCGACGCGACAGCACCAAATGGGCAATATTCTTTTGTTTGGGTCGCAGTACTTGCAATTGCCAAACAACCATCCTACTATTACACCCGGAAGCGTACACGACGAAATCATACACTTATTCTTACAAACAACTGCTGTCACGGCACTGGTCTCACTCCCTGTTACATGCAGCTTTATGCGTGGACCAGTGAGACTTTTGACAAGTCGTATCACAATACCTAGGGAATGTCAGACCTCACTTAAGATTCAATCTAATGCTCCTCACCTCGCTTTCTCGCACCCGCTGCACTTACGGAGAACTGCGCTTGGGTTCCCGCACCACGAGCATCGATAAAGTTCCACAGTGTTAGTAGTGATCCTTGGGTGAGAGCACACCTTAGGGCCTGGCCCTTCGTCATCATCGACATTGATGTCCGCTAGCCAGAGTGCCAGCTGGTCCTCAGCGCTCGTTGGGGAAAAGATATGTTCTCCATGGTCAACTACACTATCAAAGTTCGCGACGACAGAACCCCATTCCTTTATGCCAGCTGAGTAGTGCTTCAGGATAACTTCTTGAGCGAGACGAAGCTGTGTTTTCGGTGGTTTAATCCCAAAAACTCTACTGAATTCATCAGCATCTGCTAGTTTTCTGAGAACAGGCTAGATGATGTTTCAGTTGCGGATTGCAAACCCACACGACAAGATTCAAGACGTACCTGCAATTCACTTAGCTTCTCTGACATTTCTGGTCCCTTCATGGCGATCGTGAGACAAATGTACCAATAGATCACATTTTTCATGTGCCTCGCATCAGGGGGGGCTTGTGAAATATAGGCCTTTGCATCCTCCAATGAACTGGTCAGAAAAGCAACGCCTTCCTCCTATTTCTTATCACCCTCCCTAGATTCCTGGATCCTGCAGATACCCAAGTTCCCAGCGATCTCAACAGCCCGATGCATCAATCCAAACCGAATAAACGGAGTAGTATTGGGACACTTGAGACCCTTCTTCGCACAACGCAAGCCCTCCTCGATGTCAAGGCCAAGTGTTACCACGTAATAAAAGTATGGGAACTTTAGATTGCGCTGAATCGATGTCTTAGCGAGTGCTACAGCCTCGGAGACGCGGGAGCGAACGATGAAAAACTTCATGTCAAGCATGTCTGCGGTGTCGAGCTCTGTAGGACGATGCTTTTCACGGATAGCTCTAGCGCATAGAGGCAATGCATCCGTCCACATCTTGAAGGGCAAACCAACGTCTATATTTTCGAGTTTTCCCGTCCGTGGGTTAAGCGATTGGAAGCCACCTTCGGCAATAGAGAATTCGTTCCGCGTGATGAGCTCTGCGAGTTTGAATCCTAGCGAGTAAAAGTCTCTGTCCTGAGTACAATCCATCATCGCTTTTTGATAATCCCCCACAGAACGAAGAGTGAGGTATGCATCGCAAAGGGGTAATCCGTAGTCCATCATGACATCCTTGAGATGATCTGGGAAGTCGCGCTGCGCTGCAGCAATTAGCTTCTTTGGATCATGGGAGCGTTGATCTTGCTCGCAACACATGGCGTGCAGCCGAATCAATCCTCCAAGGGCATAACAGCGAGTAGAGAGATCAGAACTGCGCATACAAGCGACAAAGAACTCGATCGCCGGTGGATAAGCCATCCAATCCTGCCAACAGTGAAGCGTTGTCTGTGCGAGCAACTCTAGAGCATGATGGAGAAGCAGAACGCTGATTCCAGGCTTGGTGACCCATTCCAAGACAAGGGATAGCAACGTGGGGATTTTGAGCGCTCTGAGATACTTAGCTCCTGGCTTCTGCTCGTTGCATACGGCCGCGCCCACAGCATGAGCCAGAGTCGACATCGCAAGTTCTCCAGACTCCAAGTCATCCGGGTAACGCTGGAGAACATTGATCAAAGTGGGTGTCTGAAGAGCAATCTCTTGACGGATGTCGACTCCACCATGGTGTGTCACGGTCGTCAACGCCCTGAGAGCAAGACGTCTAGATCCATCTCGCTCAATTAATGGCATGATTTTGGATAGAAGGCCTGGAAACACGATCAGTCGACATAACGAAAGAGGGAAAGAGCTACGAGCCATGTTGGAATAGGCGATTTCGGAGGATAGCATCCGCGCACATCTTGGTATATATGCCGACAATGCCTCCTGCGATTTTCTCGTTGCTTGCGTTTGCTGCATAAAGACTGTCGATACGTTTATAGACGACATCGAAGTTATTGTAGACCTTTTTGAGGCCACTGCGGCGCGTCAAATCTGCGAATGTGTAAGTGCTTGTCTGAGGATGTATCCAGGCCACGGCCTCAGGATCGCACCAGGCAATTCCAGGTAGTTGCAAAGCAGGCTGGCTACTGTGTTCCAATCCTCTGCGCTGTCGATAGCTTCAATCAACGGCCCAAATTCCAATCTCTTTGGACTTGGCGTCGCGCTAGGTCCCGATGAATGTGATTTTGGCTTTGCTTTCTTTGCACTGTTCTGTTTTCCTCGAGGACCGGGCATTGGGCTTCAAACGTTCAAAATTAAGGGTGTATCAACGCTATGTAACTGCCTGGTGGTTGGTATGGGGCATAAGCGTAATTTAAGTTGCGGGACATCAAAGCGACAGACCTGCAGGTGTCGGTGAATCTGGTGGGCCGTCGATCTAACGCAACCACACGTAAAATCTCGTTCTGTGCCCGCACGTCATTCGAACTGAGCGGTGACTGATGTGGTACGTAGCGTTCTCTTCAATATCCGATCCACGACCATTGAAAAGACACCAACCATAAGCGTCTAGCACCCCGTTGCCACGTGAAGTTTGCATAGAGTTGTTTATCAGATGGCGAGATTTGAAACGGGTGGCTTGCGTTGGAATCGCACGACTGCCTCATTGTCGAGGACTGGTACTGTCATTACATAATTTTCTAAATGAAATGCATCATGCGGCAAACGAGAATGCCTATACTGAAGCTCATCCAACCTCGAGATTCTCAGGTTGCATCGACTCGAACGTAGAAGGGTATCAACGGGCATATTAGGTGTCGAAGAGCGTATACATGTATGTATCCTGAATGGGCACAGGTCCCAGGATGAATTGCGAAATTGAGAAAAGTATGCCATTTTCCGTCACCTTGGCAAGCAAGGTGTAAATCCAGGGTAATAGGCAACTGGTGAACGTGTTTGAGATCAACCTCATGACAGACTGTCTAACTATACGTTGGCAGGGGGTATAGGAGACATATAATCTAGACCAGTGTCATGGTATAAGGAGTCGCTGACAATATACAAGGTGTGAGCGAAAATGAAAGCAAATAAAGATACTGTAAGAGATCGTCCAGGGGAATGCTCGTTAACAGAAACGTGCTGATCACCAGATAAAAAAGATGACGGTTCAGATCCGCTCATACATGCAAATGTAAGCTTTACTCTTCATCACTTCTTCGAATGAAGCAAGACGAACTGTATTATCACTGATGTAAGCCCAATCTCTCGGTGCTCTTTCATCTGGATGTTCCTCAGAAGGGAAGTCCTGTTGAACGGCTGAGGACGGTAGAGCCGTATATGCAACGTAATGTCCACCCAACTGACAAGTCTGTGAAGGAGGGGAAATTTACAATATCAAGAAATGGCGTACCATGTTTCCGATATGCACCACCACGGCATAAAGTCGATACATGCATGGTTCATTTCTCCTGGTACGACCACGGCCCGCGGAAATCTCGGTAAGGAAGTAATCTTCCTTCTTAGGAGCAAGGTAAGGTGCCAGATCTAAATACTCCGGAAACGAGATGTAGTCATCAAGCTTCTTGAGGCCTGATGCAAACGACGCAACGGGGACCCTGGATGTTTGCTGGAAGCGCTTCAGGTGGATGACAAGGATGGGAGGCGGTGTCGAAATGAGGTACCGCTTGTAAGCTGGTCGCATGAGCACTTGCTTGGAACGGGGGACACTCGTATGAGCTGGTTTCTCCGTCAGGTGAACCTCACGAACAGATTGCGATGCGGATCCGAACTGTTCTTGAGACGCACTCGGCGATAAGATAGGGGAGGCCGTAGATGAGATATCCGAGAAGGCAATTACCGCATCACTGTCTCCTTCCGAAATGCCATCGCTTTCTGTAGCGCTATCAGAAACGCGATCTCCGACCCTTCTATGTCGGTCAAATGGGGCGCTTAATGAAGTCCTCGAGGAAGATGGAGTCGCAACATAAATCTGTGTCACGAAGGATGACGTAGTGCTCCCTCTCGAAGAGGCCACCTTTGCTGTCTTGATAGAAAGTGGAGATGCAGGGGTAGGCATTAAGATCGAAGGTACGGGGGTGTTCTGCTGAGAAAGGGAATCACCATGGGAGGTATCGTCAAATGTTGCGCAGTCGTTGAGGTGTAGGGCTGGAGGAAGGGGCCTCAGTGTCTTAATAGTAGCCGTTGGTAATATATTGTTAGTGGTTGTATGAGAGGTATCATTGGTTTCAGAGGTGTTTTGGTTTGCAATAGAGTTGATACTGACGGCCAGAGGCATCGCACCTACAGATCCGGGTTCAGACTTCGTCGACTCGGGGTCCTCGACATCACTGTCAGTACAAGAATCGCTGTCGTGAGCGGATCTCTCCGATGGCGGTTTGTAAACACCATTCGCGATCTTCCAACAGCGATGGCAACGAACCATATTTTCCCCATCTAGCACTTCGACAGAAGTGAAGAGCCGTAAACATTCCTCTATACTACCGAGTTGGCCAACCTTGAAAAAAGTGTTCTGCAGTCCACTGGATGCAGTAGTGGGATTTTCCCTGTATTGCTTAAAGAACGAGAAAGGTCGGGAAGGATTATGAGGGACAGTGTCAGCAAGGATGTCACGTAGGTACGCGGTTTCCTCAGCGCTGAGCTTTGGTGGCCGTAGCTTGTGTCGTTTAGAGCGGCTAGAATTCGGGCTAGAAGGACGGGTGATGAGAGGAAAGCGAGGCGTCGACGAAGACCCCGAGGATTTCTGAGTTGTAGTCAGCGATCGTTTCATGTTCATTAGCTGAGTCTGCAGCTTTTCATTGACGAGTGCGAGTGGGGTTGGCTCTCTTTCTATACTGGCTCTCGTAGGGTTGGGCACAATCAAAACCTCTGGGTTTAACACAGCAGATATAGTGGTGCGCGATGGCTCCTCGTCTTGAGCTTCAATGACCACTTTGGCAGACGCGCCATTCTTCGCGTTCTTGTCCTCTCTACGGTTACGACTGGAATCTCTAGAGCTCCACGAAAGCCCCACTGATGCGCTGATGCGCCTGCTTATCTTCACCCAACTGTCATCCTTTCCTTTCTTCTCTTTTTCGATGGTTTTCGCATTTTCTCCAGGGGCGATATCACCACCGGACGACTCTTGCAGCAGTGGGGCATCTTGGCGGTATGAAGCAATGGTGGATTCACCAACCTCATGGTTTGGTGGAGTTATGGAAGTAGTAGGTAACTCAGATGGAGGGGTGGACTTCGAATCTGAAGCGACAGCATCCAGCTTCTCATCGCCGGACGGTTGAATGGGTACTTCAACAAGGTCTATACTTCTTCTCCTAGGGGCCTCGGACAAGTCAGGGCTGTCCAGGTGAGTGTCTCGCACTGGAGTTGCAGGAACGGATGATGAACGTTGGATAGGTGGTGCGACGACCAGCGCCGACCCTGATATGTTACGAAGCTTCTTAGCTAATTGCTTCAGTTTGTCACGCTTGCGTTCCCGCACGTAGTCCTCAGCCTTGATGCTCAGGCTGAGATCATTGAAGTCCTCGTACGTGTGGGAAACATGTTTGCAAGTTTGGCAGACCAGAATGCTAGCCAGGATTCCACCAAAGAGCATGTCGACGAAAGGAATGAGCTTGTCATCTGGAGGCGGTGGTGAGTCACTGGACAGGGATGTACTCGCTGGATCATTCGAGGAAACGCTTTCCACGCCACGTTCGGTGGGCTGGTATACATTTTGGTTCAGCCGTATTTGTGATCCTGTTTTGATCACCTGAGGAAGATGATTAAAGAGTGAAAATGATACGCTAACAAAGACTAACATCGATCTCTTCCATTCGCATAGCATCCAGCAGTTGCCTCAGGAACTCGTGCGCATCTTGTTGCCTGAAGTCCAGATATTGGTCATATTTCTGTCCTAGCGCATCTAGTATTCCTCTGTATTCGATGTCAGAACAGATGTGAATCACATTTCTAGGACGGACCTAGGACTGATGATACTCCGCTGGCGATTGTTTCGTATTTCCCAGGCTCGTAACAATACTTCAATGAACGTATCGCCGATGGTAAGGCCTGCTATCCTCGGAAGCTCGAATTCCCCAGCGGTGCCATGTCCATTGGCCAGTTCTGGAGATCTATGTGACTCTACGGGAACATCGGTGGATGACTGAACCACTGGAGGTATAGGCTCGAATTTTACGAGTTGTTCTAGGTATTTCGTTGCTATGAGCTAGAATGGGTGAGAAAGGGGGTTATCTTTGAAGAAGTGCGACTTGCCACATACCCCTTGAAGTACAGAATTCATGAAGCACGTATTACCATGATTCACCAAGCCAGGTGGGAGGGGTGCATTCTTTTCCTTCTCTTCTCGCGTCTTTCTTGCTCTGTACAGTTCCTGGGGTGTTGGAGCTTTCTGCCTCACCATCATCGAGGATGACCGTGTGGAGAAGTGTCGGTTCCGGGTCTTTCCAACCTTGATGATGATCGAGACTTGATAGATCGTTTGAATCTGGAAGTGGGCTGTCAAGCTGTGTTCCTTAGGCACACAAGCTCGAAGTTCTAAACGATGTCGAGGAAGAAAAGAAAGCTGGGCGGCGACTCTCTCGCTGCGATTTGTGGTCCAGCACAACTTGTCTTATTACCGTGTAATTATACATAGCACGTCTGCCGCCTGCCATTGCATTATCAGGGCGAACTTACATAAGCACGATATCAGTGCTGCGCTGTCACACACAGCATGGCAGCACGGTCATGGAGGCTGAGAACGCAGTTCAGAGTCATCTCTACATTGCACATTTGAGGGGTGCAGCGTACAGTTTACATGCCACGAGTAACTTTGGAGTCGGCGCAGCACTACGCACCTGTGCGGCAGCCAATTTTACTCTTCTGTTTTGCACCCATGGCCTGATTTGACTTGATCAAGCTTCAACTTCTCCATGGTGAGTGGATTCCCTTCTTCATGGGTCGCCCTGGGCAGAAACACAAATTCAGCCTCCCCGTCCCACCTACTATTACCTTCGTGGCTTCTGACACGCGCCGCTTGATGGATTCCATATCTTCTAGCTCGGGGACCTTGGTTGTGACGATTCCAAGTACTACAGTCTTGTTCTTGGGAAGTTGCTGCAACGGTTCAAACGTGCCTGGTTGTGGGTGTGAACTCTGTTGACTCAACGAACAATTGACTCACCAGCACCTCAGTATTATGTTCAAGGTAATAGGAATCAGTGTTTAGCTCATTAAACAGCTTTACAGCAGTGGCATCTTATGTTCCCTCGTAGAAATGCCTGGAGTAGTAGTTTTTGCGACAAAGGTGCACACCGATAGTTGTCGACCTTCTAGCTACTTGTTATACAGTCGTATGTAGCTGTCCAGGAGGGCATTGGGATCCCCGCCAGCCTCCTTCATACAGTCCACTATAGCAGTGTCGCAGAAAATAACCAGTGTAGGGCCAGCTATTTGAACGTTGTGCAGTTCATCATTGTACAAGATCTCCAATTCGGAGCGGTATGCTGCAGCAATATCCTCGAAGTAGGCATCTTCGCCTGGTTCAGGGGTATGCTTGCCATCGTGATATCAAACCTCGAACCTCCTTATCACCATATGGGCATACAGACATACCCCGTATAATATACAACCATTCGGGGGTGAGCTTGATATCCTTTACTTCGTCAGGTTGTGCCAACGCTTTTAAATATTCCAATCGAGGTAGGCACCCTTATTTCACATGCCTAATCTTGCCTTTGCATATCATTGTGCTTTGGGGTTTTTAGTCTACTATGGCATCAGTAAAGGCCTCAAAGGTCCGGATCTCGTCCACTTATTTGCAGGAACGTCCTCACAGAACAAAGATAGGGCTTGGAGGTCCATGAGAACCAAGTAACCATAAGAAGTACCCACTGAAGGTCCGATTAGCGGGACGACTGCGACCGCAGAGTGTCAGCGACGGAGTAGCAGTGTATATGCGGCTGCCTACCACATACCTTCGATGCCTTCGAGGTGCTGAAACAATCCATCGGAAAACCTTATCAGCGCAGGTCCTTAGGAAAATGATATTGAAAAACGGATAATCGATGCCTACTTCGAGCGGTGGCAGGTTGATGGATATTTTACGTGCAGAATAATTCCGTAGTATTCACCATCGGTAATGCACTTAACCAAGCACTTTAACTTCAGCGATCGCCTTGTCCTCAACCTCACGTAATTGTTCTTGACTGGTTACATTGCTTCCGAGCCTCGAGAAGATAAGCAGGTCGCTGGAAGGACTGCGTGGAATAGTGGACTGATTTTAGAAACCATAGGATGGAGAGGTGACCAATGACTAAGATGGAGTCAGATGCCCTGGCTACTAACGTACCTTGTGTAGAAGAAGACGATAACGGTTCTACCGTCTGTGTATAGGCTTATCCTAATTCGTGACGATTTTAGCTGCGTAATTCTGGCTCCACGATATTAACGGGCGGTCCATTCGTTGCGGAGGGTCTCGGACCACTTATGAAAAACTGACCCCGAAGCGAATCAGAGTCTGTAGAGTCAACTACCTTGATACAATCGGAATTTTAAAGGTGAGTAGGAATCAAGCAGGGAGCAAACACATGTATATCTAGCTAAGCAAAGCGTAGGGAGGTCACCGGCTTCTTTAACATCATTAAGCTTCGAGGTAGTAAGAGGGGCTTACTTGCTCACAATCCGTCCCTCGGACTACAATATGAGTTACTAAACCACGATTTCGAATCAAGACTCCTCAGATATCTGGCTTACACCCTGATGCATCCGAGATGCAGTAAAGCAACATAGTACAAGAGGAGAAATAACATTACCTTTACGTGAAGGAAGTCTTGATCGTAAAATTGTGATACAGTCACCATGGTGCAGGTCCTGATACAAGAGTGACGTCTAGAATACAGCGAATAGACATACATATTGATGTAAATTATTTATCACCAAGAACTTGTTTGATCCCTGTTCCTCAGATCAGCACGGTGGAATAGACATGGCACACGCAGGGAACTTACTATCAATAATATCTAAATATGAGGCAGACGCGGGGCTGTCAGGGTACTCGTCCAAGAAGCTCAGACCGTAATCGGCGCTCCGGCCTATCCTTGGATCGAGTGGTACCTTTCCCAGCAATTGAATACCAGTCTCTTTCGCAAGGCTCTCTGCGCCTCCTGTCGTCGGTTTAAAGATCTGGCTCTCTGACTTACAAGATGGGCACACAAATCCTGACATGTTCTCCACGAGTCCCAAAATGGGCAGACCAACTTTCCGACAAAAGTCGATTTCTTTCCGTACGTCTTGCAGGGCCACTTCCTGTGGTGTCGTTATGAGAATGGCGCCATCTATTCCGCTCTCTTTGAGGTACTGAACAACACTCAGGTGTTCGTCCGATGTCCCAGGTGGTGTGTCGATGACCAGATAATCTAACTCGCCCCAATCCACATCCTTGAGGAATTGAGCAATCAGCCCGTTCTTCTTCGGACCCCTCCACATGACTGCATCACGAGATGACGGCAGCATAAAGCCGACAGACATGACTCCCAAGTTATCCTGCACATATACCGGTGACCAACCGGCTGACGAAGAATGGACTTGCTCCGATGCGATACCGAGGATAGTTGGAATAGACGGCCCACAGATGTCAACATCCATCAAGCCGGTCTGCACCTGTTCATCTGCTGCGAATGCCCAGGAAAGCTGGGCTGCGAAAGTGGACTTCCCTACACCGCCTTTTCCTGAGAGGACGACGATTTTTCGTTTGACGGCAGACATTCTATCACGGATGTGCGGGAGAGCTGGATCTGGACCTTTTGGGTTGTCCGAAGCACATATTTCTTGGTTTGGACATCCTTGGCAAGCATCTGTTTTACCCGCCAGGTCTGACTCTGTGCCCTACATTACGATTAATAAGGGGGATTCTGGGACAATGTCGAAGTAATCATACCGGACAATGCTCAGGTGCATTGGAGGGTATCGAGTGTGGGTTGGGGGTATCTTCGGCTACCTTGTTGGAAGACATGGTGGACTGTCGAAGACCCGATGATTGCACATACTATTACTAAGGCTATCTATTCTATATTAGGATATCTCCTATTAAACCCACCTTAATAAACAGACATGGAATAGAACCATTGGATATAACGACTACGAATAGTATACATATACTGTACACCTCTGGCCAGAGGTGACTATAAATAGGATGCAAAAAAGGAATGATAAAAACGTCAATCAACCTCCTTGGATTGCTCAATGGGTTTTCGCCGTTCAAGAACTTCCACCCACTTCCTAGGAAACCAACCTTCTCTTCCATCGCGAGTGCGGCCACGCCACCAATCCGTTTCGATGTCCAAGCGTGGGTCTACCTCTGTGCCAGTGCGAGGGTCCAATTTGCTCGTAACGGCAACGATTTCATTCTCCTTGAGAGCAAGTTCCGATGGTGCTGATGGAGTGAAAGGGTAGAGCGCTCTTGCAAAAGGTAGAGTCGATGGATCGATCGGACCCAGAGATGCACTGATTTGACCGTGCTGTTGTTGTTGAGCACGTTCGTTGAGAATTTTGACCAGTCGTGACATGGCATAGGGTACGCCAAAAATGGCGAGGAAGAATATAATAAGTGGTTTTTTGCTAGGTTTAGACGCAGGAGGACCTGCGGGTCCTTGTACGGGTTTCCCATTGACGAACTCTCGGAACTCTGCCTGCAGAGAATTCGCTGGGGTGCTTGGCTTGCCGGTGATAAGCTCCCTCATCCAGCGCACAAGGCCAAATAGACCTAGCACGCTCCCAAGGGCGTTCCTCAAGTGAGCGAACTGCTCGACGACTCCGACCATTGCAAAGAATGAGCTATGAGTTGCCATGAACGTCGACTCAAGCATTTGAGCGACACCGCTGAAGGTCTGGACGATGGAGTGAAGGAGGGAGAAGGTTTGCTGTGTGGTGGATTCGAGTGTCTGGGTGAGCGACAGGTTGTTGGGATCCATGCCCGGGTACATGCCCAACCCACCCATACCGGGCATCCCTCCATACATGCCATTCATCCCGTATCCATAACCACCATAAGGGTTCAATCCCCCGTACCCAAGACTACTTCCGTACATACCACCCCCGTAAGGCGAGTAGGATGTCCCTAATCGTGAGTAAGGACTGTAAGGAGAGAGGGTGTTGTATGGGGAGGCGGTAGTCGGTGCAGATGGGCTGTTCAGTGCTACGGGACGAGGAGGGACAGTGGGGGGCTCTGACGACGATGCCATGGTCGGATCTGAAGGTGGAACCAAAGACGACGACGATCCTGCACGCTCCCAGGGCTTTGGTGGAGACGACATAGCAAAAGACAAGGCAGAGTAGGCACAGCCACGATAATATCATATTAATTAATTATTTACAAATGTTCAGTAATGACAGATTTCTGTTGCCTCTGGGCCGAGTGGCCTTGCAATGAGTTGGACGCGTCTGGGTGGTCCACGGCGCGGAGTCTTCCTGACTGGCACCTCGACTTCCTCCTCCTCCGGGATTTCCCTTGGTGCTGGCAGACGCGTGCGCCTCTTCGGACCGAACGTCGGGTCAACAAGGATCGTCCCTTCTGGACCGAGCATACGACGACCTTGGCGGTCCAGTTTTTCTCCGTTGGGTCCGGTGGTAGCATCCGGTCCCGCCATCTTGTCACCTTGAACCCTGTGATTAGGCTGATGGATGGGCTCCCCTGATAGAAGAATCGTACCAGCTGGGCCAGCAGTCTGGACACGACGTTTTGCTGGGACCTCGTCCATCGCTACGTCACCACAACCACCAGCCGGAATTATCCCCATGTCTTCCCTCGTCAACGCCTCAGTCTCGGCCATCAGCTTCTGAAGCTGGACTACGAAGATCTTATGATCATCCACGATTTGTTGTTCTTCCACTTGTTCTCTGGAGAGGTTCACCAAGGAGCCCACATCGTGATTCAGGATCATCCTGTAGTCACCGTTGACCTCCCTATAAAAGCCAGGTCGCTCGCAGCCGCCATAAATGCCCCTGTCACCGAGGCGAGTTAGGCTGGGGCGTAACGGTTTCGCCTTCTTGACCGGAGTTCGTAAGACGGAGCCTGCGTCGTACGGGTGCTGCTGCTGCGGGGTGTTTAATACCTTCTCGAAAGCAGTGGGAGGTGGGGTCGCCACATCGTCTTCCATCACATCCTCATCTTCATCCATGGCATTGGACGCCTCCTCATCCTCGAACTCCGACCAGTTCCAGATCATGTGAACACCCTCGCCAGTATCAGAGTATTTCACTATCACTGGGACCCCGTACTGGTCTCTACACTTGAGCCACTTGATCTTCTTGGAATAGTATTCGTCATCTTCGTCTCCAGCTTCGGTGGACATGCTGGCTGCAGTCGCCGCGGGAGGAGCCTTGGCAGAGCGGACAGGGGCTCGTGGACGTGCTGCACGTCGAGGGACAACAGGGCTTCTCAGGCCGTTGCTATTACGAGTAGTTCTAGGAGCCATGGTATACGTCTGGTGGTTTGTTGTTTGTGGTATTTGTGTTGGATCGGCGAGTGCGACTGTCGAGAGAGGGTGGAATGTGTTGTGTATGTGGATTTGCTCCCCCACGGTCACTCACTCATTAAAATACGCTTCTTCAGCCTGGATTGCTTTGACCCAATTGTGGCTGCGATCAAAGCTTGCCTTTGTTCGCTTTGGCCACTCTGAACGCTTTGTCTAATAGGATAACTGGATGGTCTACACAATGGTCTTTATACATGCTCGCGTCGTTTCCTTTTTTGGACAGGTGGGTGGGCCATCTATACAGCCCGACACCGCATGTCAATCATATCAGTAAGGTATGGCAGTCAACCTGGCATTGTTCGCGCGCACCAGCACATTCGTGCCTCACTTTCAGTCATGGTTCCTGCTGTTCGGTGGGTTCCTCTTTTTGTTCTTGCCAGTTGCCCTGCAAACTCTACGTGAAGTATGAGCCGTGACAGCAACGACGCAGTTACGACTAAATGCGCTTCGCTTGGCAGTGAATATCGAATCATCCTGACTCAATCATATCTGCACAGCCTTAAGTGGCGACCACGGCTGATCCCCCGCGATTGCAGTGGACTGGAGAATAGAGAAGCCGACACACTCTGAGGCTTGGAACGCAAATCAAACTTATTCCACCTTTCCACACTCATTGCAGACCACAATGCGGATGTTCTCAACGATATGTCGGGGTTCTAATGTTCATGTGGACTGGTCAATAGACCGACTGATATGGAAAATCTGTGAGCAGTAGTTTGGACAAACTAACGTCCACAGGCTGCTATAAAGGTCAGTATGGTGGACAGAGAATGCCTCTCCCCACAAGACAAGCGTAAGCGCAAGACCAACTCGTTTTTTACCTCAAGAATCCCAACTTCCATTTTTTTCACCGCAAATCTTTAATATGTTCACTCGTCCTTGTATTTTCAACCAGCCTGGCAAGGCGTCCTCTCCCTTCACAATTCCACGTTATGGGAACTCAGCCGGGCTGAGACTTCCCAACCCCATGAGGCCATGCTTCAATCTATTTCAAGGCCTACAGTTTCAGGACATCCGGTCCCCACAGTCCAGTCCATTTAGTAGTCCAGTACGTGAAATCTCTTCCCTTATCGTCCACCAACCAAAATATTCACTATGGCTTCGATCAGAACCCATCGCCAACACGATCTGCCGATCCCCCAAAGTGGTTTCAGAGACCAGCTCCTCCAACGGCGCCCGTGCCAGCTCCAGCTAGCCCCCCTCCCGTCGCTGCCCCTCGGAAGAAGTTTGGACCACACAAGCACTTGACCATGAATCGTGATGCCGTTCGTTCCGTCGCCAAGCGCCGCGGCCATGCCAAACACCAAATGCAGAAGAAGAAGCATGCTCGCCACGAACGTCTCGCTCGGAGAGCGCGTTCTAACCTCCGTAGTCTGCGGAATGAAGTCGACAAGACGATGCACACGGTTGCGATGACGGACGAAGAAAAAATCTTCGTGCAACAGCTCCGCAGGCTGCACCTCGACTCAGCATTCCGCAATGATCTTACTCGCTACCGTGAGACTACCGAGCGTGCTGAGGAAGAAACACCGGAGAGACTCCAGGCTCAGGCCGAACGCGACGAGGAGGCCAGACGTCTTAGGGACGAGGCTAAAGTTAGAGCAGAAGAGCTCCGTATCATTCGGGAGCTGCGTGAAGAGAACGAGCTGAAGAGAAGGGAAGAAGAAAAGCAACGTGTTGAAATGGAACGTCACCGTGCGCGCGAGGAGAGAGAGCGCCTGGAGCGCCAACGCAAAATTTTGGAGGAACAGCAGAAAAAAGCGAAGGAAGCACGAGAGCAGTTCCTTAGGGAGGAACGGGAACGCAGAGCCAGGGAACGCAAGGCCAAGGAAAGGGAAGCAAGGGAGCGCGAAGCCATGGAACGCGAGGCCAGGGAGCGTGAGGCCAAGGAAAGGGAGACCAGGGAGCGCGAAGCCAGGGAACGCGAGGCTAGGGAACGCGCTGAAGCCCAACGTCGCGCCGCAACAGCTTCGCAAGAAAATTCGCAACAGCTCATGCAGTTCTTCAAGCTCTACGAAGACAAGTGGGCTGAACTCAGAAGTAACCCCGCGCTTTCTTCCATCGATTTCAGGGAGCTACCTTGGCCTAGCCTGGAGCTCAAGCATTTCACTACTGAGGAGATCACGCAGCATGGTGTTCGGGCTTTTGTTCTTCACGCTCTTCGCCCTCTCGCACTGGAGAAATCGGCGAAGGACAGGGTCAAGGCGGAAGTGTTACGGTTCCACCCAGACAAGTTCAATGCTCAAGTGCTCCCTAAAGTAAGGGAAGACCAACGCGACCTTGCGCAAGGGCTCGCTGGTGCTATTGTACGCACATTGACCACGTTACTAGCAGAGATAGAGCAGGGTCCTGAAGCCACTTACACAACCGGATAACTTATGTAGCAGACATATGTAGAGAAATAGGCGAGTCGTATTGGTGAAAGGGAGTTCAGATTATGTACAGCGATAAGCTAAATTAGCCACTCGGCGAAAATCATACAGGTATGACCCCTTTCAACTTCAAATCTCTGCTGCTCGCTCCCACAGAGAACTCGATGGTTCCTGTGGGTTTCCGCCATCCTTGAGCAACCACATCCCAGATGGAGAGGTCATATCGAGAGAGTGTGATGGAGACTTGCTCGGTTTGACCAGGGTCAATCTCAACGTTACTGAATCCTTTCAAAATAGAGGGCGGTTCCCCAGCATTAGAGGGGTGGTGAATATACAACTGTGGTATCTGCAGAGAGGTTGATAAAATTACAAGAGCAGTGACAAGAAACAAACAAACCTCGGTGCCACAAACGGATCCTATATTTTCCACGTTAAACGTGACTTTGAAAGCAGGTTCATGAAGCCTGGACGAAACGATCAGCATCGAGGACAGTGTTACTTGCGAAACATACCAAAGTGCCGCTGACGAGCCCGGAGCTATTGGCGAAGCTTCGCCATTCTGCCACCTAGAAATCAGGTCCTGTTCTGCACTGTCTTGTGATGGAACCGCAAAAATGGCCAAGTCGGAGTACTCGAATTCCGTGTAGCTCAACCCGAAGCCAAACTCGAATCGAGGTTCGATGTTCACCTAAGTTTACATTGATAATGTGCAAATCATGCCTTTTCATTGTGCTTACCGCATCGAAATGGCGATAATCGATGAAGAGGCTGCAAAGAGTTATGAGAAAATAGAAACAACCAGACAAAATACCCACCCCTCCGTATACGGAATGTCAACGACTGAATTGCTAGGTCGCTGGGTGATAACTTGAGCTGGATAGTCCGCGGGATTCTTGGCAATGGTGTAAGGAAGCTTCCCGGACGGGTTGTAGTCACCATAAAGTATATCCACGATAGAATTGCCAGCTTCCTGCCCTTGGATACCCGCCCAGACAACCTGTCCAATGCATTCGTAAATGACCAGACGATTACGGAAAGGACGCACAGCTGTGACATTGGGGTGTTCGATCCATGGCTCGAGGATAAGTGGACCAACACTATTTACGATGACAATGGTATTACGATTTGCGGCTGCAACTGCTTTGACAAGGTTGTCGCCATTATGCCATGCTGTCATATTGTTCCTACAAAGAAAGCGACAAATCGCCGCTCGTCAGGTTACCCATAATCAACCTTGCTGAACGCTGGCTCTTACCGATCTCCTTCATTGCCATCCACAGTGATGTAATCTTCGCCGGAATCAGAATTGATGAATACAAGAGCAGTATCTTGGCCAACAGCAGCCCTTGCAGCTTCCTTAACATCCCAATCATCGAGGTAAGAGGTCACAATGGTGCCATCCAGAAGAGCGCGATCCTTAAGGGCATCCAAAGGTGTGACAAGGTAGGGGAAGTTGACGGTGCTGAACGATCCTCATCAGAACGAAGCCCTGGGGAAATTTAAAGCACTCACCCCGAGCCCCAGCCCATAGCAAGAATGCCATCATCTCCACCTCGGTCAGGGAATGCATTGGGACCATTTTTACCTGGCCCTGCGTCGCTGCCAATGACTGCTATGCATTGTGGGTTGTTCAGTGGTAACGCCCCTCTTTCATTTTTTAAGAGCACGGTCCCCTTGGTGGCAATTTCCCGCACAGTAGTGAAGTGTGTACTCTGTACATTAATGTGCAAATTGTGCACATCATCTGTTGGATGAAAGGTATCGAAGTTGGTCTTAGGGTAGGCAATATCTTGCTTGAGGTAGTACCATGCAGCGATGATACGAGTTGCCATGTCATCAAGTCTTTCTTCGCTGATATGTCCCTCCTTGACATAGGCTGTCAAATTTCCACCAAAGTACGAGTCGCCCGAATTGAAGGTGATGTCACCAGGCATGGTCATATCAAGCCCTTTAGTGGCAGAAAGAGTGGACATCGTCGCAGACCAGTCAGACTGGACATAGCCCTGGAAGCCAAACTCGCGCTTAAGAATGTCGTTCAATAGCTTGTCGTTTTCACAGGCATAGGTCCCATTCACGAGGTCTACACTTCCATCAGCTTTATATGCATACAAGCCTTAGCTTACCACTTACTATAACTACACATGACGGAGGCGACACCTGCCATTACGCTGCGAAGGAAAGGGTGTGCATAGAGCTCATGTATGGTGCGATCATCAATGATGGACGACTCCTGTGTGCGGAAATGTTCCTGTTCACTGAAATCCCCTTTAAATGAGAACGACTCTACAGACGGTCAATCACTCAACAATCACGTACTTGCCAATGAAATGCTTGGCCGTAGCTTGGACGCCAGCTTGTTGGAGACCCAGAATAGTCTCATAAGCTGATTCACCGGCCAGGAAGGGGTCAGCACCAAAGCCCTCCCAGTTACGACCACCCTGGGCCACCCGGCCCAAATTCATCATGGGACCAAGGGCAATATTGACACCCTTCCCTCGGAATTCCTCGCCCATAGCAAGGCCACGGGCGCGAATGAGAGCACGGTTCCACCTGAAGGAATGCAGTCAGAAAGGCGGGAACATCCAAATAGGCTTTCTCTCACGTTGATGCAGCTTGGATTCCTGCAGGGAATGCTGTGACATGGTCAGTAAGTCGCACCCCGAGTGGAGAGTCCTGGTTTGAGGTCAATCACAAAATTGCTTATGGGATGGATTACACACTTGCAGGCAGAGACCAGGGAAGTTCTTATTTGGAGGAATATTGCCAACGCAGAGACCCTGCGCCCAACCAACGCCTGTGGTGATATTAACTTTCTCTTCGATGGTATACTCCGAGATCTGGAAACAGAGTAATCAGTAAGATTTCAAAACTATTGCATGACATGGGAAAATCAGCAAGGGTGTGGCTTTCTGCTTTAACGAAGATTCCATATATCACGCACCAATTTTTTAGCTTTCTTATACGCAGCAGCCCAGGCAGGCGAAAAGTCGGGCACAATCTGTGGATCACTGCTAACATCTGGCGGATGTTGAGGGTCCGTAGCTGGATAACCAAGTGGGTTTGGAGGAAGCGTCGGTGCTGGGATAGGAACGAACGAGTCTACAGATGTGGATGTTGCCGTAGTAGTGGCGGTAATGGTAGGAATTGTAAGGATGGTAGTAAAGTTGGATTGAGAAAGGAGTGTGGGAGACACTACAGAAGTAGTCGTCGAAATTGCAGGTGGGGATGGCTCCCCTGCAGGCGGAATGCTGTTCCAATCGAGGCCAGCTGGTGCACCTAGTGCCGAAGGTAGCACCCATAAGAGAAGCCACCTGTAGGACATCATGACATCCACGATCTTGGGAAAGAGCAACCACCGAGCGCACGGATGAAAACGCCTGCAGTTGGGTGTTTATAAACCAGTACAATACTTCCGTGTCGGACAAGCGTCGGGTATGATTCTCCAACAGTCACGTCATGTCAGGAGCTAGTTTACTCGGATCCTTGTTCGGAATAATTTTCCGTCAAGTGACGCTAGATTCGCGGGACATGTCATTGCCCAACTCAGGATCACCGAAAGTCTTCACTGTAAAAGCATTCAATGATTGTGAGTAGGATCGCATTTTGTTAGCAGTGATCGTGTCAGATAACGTGGTCTATTACATAAACTCACCAGAACTTGTGAGAGGATGTACAAAAGCGCTGACTGGCATTATGTGCAATAAGACGATGACTACTACACAGAGGCAGGATACGATATATGTCTGCTAACTTTGGAATGTGACCAGCGACGACCTGACGATACAGTCCACACTGCTCGTGAATGTCCCTTGTAACAATACTCTCAAAACTCTAGTTTTGGTGACCGATATGGTGCTAAACGCCAACCTCAGCCGAGCCCAAATGGATTCAATGTGTATGCACATACCAACGAGAGGATGCAACTGAGCCATATATGTAACCACCCACATGAGGTAGCAAGAAGCGAGCGTGAGCATGAGAGCAGTTCGGATCGTTCTGCGTATACATCGGCATCAACTTCGCGCAATCAAGTAAAACACGTACGTCTGCTGTGGTCCTTTAGGGACAAGGAGGTACGAGCAAGCCTCTAAACCAAGCACGACCAATAGCATGAATATTACAGGGAATAGGGAGGCCATGACTGCAGCTTGTTATTGGAGCCAACGACTGTCGCCGACTTCGAAGCTGCGTGTCACGTGACTCAAAGCTCATAGTATCCGAGCCATATTGACCAAGCTTGGAATACATATGACTCTACCAACGGTCCCGTATCTCGTACAGGTCCTAATGTATTCTGGCGTCATACATGTTTTTTTCTGTTCAACCAATGCTCCTTTGACTCTCGCGAAGGCTTCCGTCAAATACTCACAGCACCATCTGGCCGACTTCTTCCAGGAGTTATGAAATGGTTGGGAGCATCAACTGGCGCTCGGAAAATCTTTCCCAGTGAATTCTGCGTGGAGGACAGGTGGAAATTAGGAGATTCCTGGGGTAAGTTTGTACCCACCTTCAAACCTCACCTCATGTAGATGACCTTCCGGCAGGTGGACGAAGCAGAAATAAGACGTTGCACAACATATGCGTATCATTTACCCGCAGACTCGTGGTCTGAACGTGAATTCGCTCGTAGTTAGAACGTGGAATAGCGACCTGTTTTAGCGACTCGAGGCTTTTCATACCTACCAATGGAGGTTTCTGCCCCGCATTATTCCCTGCCAGTTGTTATGCAAAGTGGAATATTGAGGTCATTTCTCTTCTAAGTTGCCCAGACGCGCGTCACCTTCATCTCCCTGTCATTAAGTCATGTGACGGTGATAGTGGAGGTATGTCGAACAACTTCGTTCAATGAGCTGTATCTGTGCTCATCCGCATGTGCACAGGATATACTATAGTCAAGGGGTGACGTTGTGTGTGTACAGTCCCGCAGACCACGTACCTATCACCTGTTCAACACCCAAGAGCAACGAGAGGATGCACCGAAGTTCCGACTCGACACGTGGCCTCAGTTACCGTCGCTCTGGTACCATGAAGCGCAATCCTTGAAGCGTGTTCCCTGGAGCTTGAGAGGCAGAGCATTGCTGTGGAAAAATATGTCCTGAAATGCTGAGTAGCATCGATAACACCATGCATTTATAATATATCCTTGCCTGGTGAGTGTACACGTCCTGATATCCCTTCCCTCATCGCTGATATGGTCGATTCTTTGAGGATGAGCTCTGTAGCAATCAGTGTCCAACCTTCCACCTTCAGTCCGAATGCCAACAAGACTACAAGATGCATTAGGATTAGCAGGTAAGATACCTAGCACGAACCCTGCGGACGAACTGGAGCTACAGAATAAACTGACAACATATACACAGCAGGCAGAAAACGATATAAAAGTGGTATCAAATCATATATAGAGAATGTCAAAGGAACCTAGCAGAACTCGAACTCTGCCCGACTCGGGTGGCAGAGGACAACCAACTCTCCATCTTGGGCCATGGCGTGCCTTGGATGGCGGCTCTATCAATTATCGAGGGGGGTTTCCCGCCCTCGCCAATAGGGCCCCCACCTTTTTTCATCTTCCCTTTCTCCCAGAGACCCGTCTCCTGTTTCGTCTTCTGGGTTTGCACTACTTCCGGCGCAGCCGTAGGAGTGTCCAACTCGGGTGCTTCACCACCGCTGATGGCATACTGCATCCACAACTCCCCTGCGAACTTGTCTCCAAACTCGCCGGACTCACCCTCTTCGTCACTGTCACAATCCCTAGTTGGAGTCCATCGAACATGTTTAGTAGGCACTTCTGCCGACTCCTTCTCAGGTTCAACCCCAATGAAGTTATTCCAGTATTCGGCATTCTCTTTGTCCAGCCAACCATCATCATCCTCGTCGTCCGACTCTTCTAGGATATCCACCCCGTCAAGGGTACCCGGCATATTGGCACTTGCGCTAGCACCGGCTGTTTCCCAGGCATCGTATGGATCTAGAACAGTCTCCACACGTGCGGACTTGGATGTAGAACTCTCCATCCTCCGGGGTGGCTGAGTCCCTGCTGGTGGCGTGGCAGCCTTTGTTTGTTTGGCCGACGTTGGACCCCATGCAGTTTTCGTTCCCTTCGTCTGCGGCAAGGTCTGAGGGGGGGATGGGGTGAGCATACCATCTTCATCCATACCCTCCAGCTCCTCCGAGACAACAACTGCCTTGGGTCTCTTCGTTGTCGGCGCGGCTGATGCTTTGACCGGTTTCTTACCGCCAGAAGCTGAGGGTGGGGATGGTGCAGGCCCCCGCTGCTTCTGATCTTCCATTACGGTTGCCTTCTTTTGCTTGCCGTTGACAGACCCCCAAGCACCGTTCTGCGGCTTGGCCCCCCATGTCGAGATAGGAGGTACATCAGGTTCAACATCAGGTTCATCCATGAACGTAACTGTCTTTGATTTTTTCTCTAAGGTGCCGCTGGGGTTCTTGGTAGTGCCAGTCCAGGCTGACGTGAACGACGAAGCAAGAGTCGAGAATATGCCTGGGCTCGCATCGGGGTCCAACTCATCACTGACGAAAGTATTTTTCAAGTGCGAGGTTGAAGGGGCATTCCATGCGCTCTTGGAGGTTGGTGCACCCCACGGAGATGGTAGTGGCGGAGGCTCAGCATCGGCATCGAGCTCGTCAGTAATAGGCCTGGATGCAGCTGCTTGTCCTTTCTTCGCTTTCTTGCCCTTCACGGCAGGCGCTGGAGCTGAGGTGGAGGGAGGTATACCGTTGGGAGGGTCGGCGAAGTTGATGGTAATCTGTGGTATATCTTGATTGGGCAAGCGAGTACTATTCGTCCTCTTCCTAGCCTGCGAAGGTTGTGGAACGTTTGGCCCGTCGGCAGTTTGTATCGCTTGGGCCAAACGTGCTGCAGCCTGGGCGAAAATCGCCTCGTTGGATGAAGCCTCAGCCTGAGAGAGAGCGCTGGCGGATTTCTTCAAGATACCCGGAGGTTCTGACTTAGCAGCCGAGCCCGAGGACGAAGCGGATAACTGAGGGACAGGTAAGTTCTCCTTCTGTGCGGCTGAGCGTCCCTTCTGTGGCGCAGACTTATTGGATGACTTCGACGGAGCTCCTTTCCATCCTGATGGATCATCATCCCTGTGCTGAGGTGAGCGGAGTGGTGTCCGTGCAAGGTATGCCTTAAGCTCTTCGCGACGTCTGTCACGTTCTTCAGCACAACGTTTCTTACGCTCCTCTTCCTTCTGCTCGCGCAAGGCCATCATGTGCATCTCGTGTTCCTGGACAACCTTGGCCCTGGCCCTACTCTCTTTGGTTCCCTCGTCAGCAAGAAGGGTCTCGACAAGTTTAATCTCGATCTCCGCAGCCTCTGCATGGAAATCATAGATCATCTGAATACGAAGGCTGTTCCTGAACTCTTCATACTCGGCTGCCATCTTCGACTTCAAGAGGTCCTCATCGAGAGTCTCCTCGTCATCTAAGATGGTGGGCCCGATATACCGCTTGCCCAATGGCAAGGCGTCAGTGGTAGTAAGCGGCGAGGCTTTCACAATCTGCGTGGGCGGGGAGGATTGTGGTGGAGAGGGCTGGTTGGAGAAAAGTGGAGGAGAGGAGATGGTCGACATCGCCGAGGCTTGTCGCGAGATGTTATCTGTTGCACGAGGTCGAGGGGCAGACTTAGATGCCTGCGACAGAGGCGGGTGGAGGGAAAGGCCAGCTTCCGATGCCCAGTTCTGGAAGCCGAATCCGCCAGTAGTGGCTGGGTTTGACGACGCGGGCTCGGCCGGACGTCCGACATTAGAGGCGCCAAAAGTGGCGAGATTATCCTAGGGAACCAATAATGAGTTGGATTCGTTATCGGGAGTATTCTGACACTCTCACCATTGACAGGGAAGGTAATGACTTAGTAAGGATCGGCGGGCTCGCCATCTCGACAAATAACGAAGATGGGTTGACGAGTTCGAAGGTGACGCTACTCGGCATGGGCGGGGACGGCTTAGAGCTTGTGACCTTGTACTGGTCCTCGGTTGGGAATTCATCTTCACCGATAGAAGATGCGTTTCCCAAAGTGTACTGGTCATTCGCTGCGTCGTCTGAATCCCCTTCTTCTTCGTCACCGAATAAGCCAACAAACACGCTCAGAACAGCCTGCTGTTCCTCGCTTGTCATGTCGTCCCACTCGTCTTCTCGTAATTGAGCAGCCTCGAGGCGCTTTTCCCACTCGATGCGTGCGGGCTCGGCTAGCTGCAATGCCAACTTGGAGATCTTCTGTTGAAACTCCGAATCTCTGGCTTTTTGTTGGGTCTTGAGGGACCCGGATTTCTTGTATTTTGTGGCGAGCTCCTTCTGGATCTGCTCTCGGATTTTTTTCTGTTGTGGTTCATACCAATCGGTGATGAACTTTTGCCATTCCCTCCGTACTTTGGTGGCGGAGGATTCAACTGGTTGGGGCGGTGGTGGTGGTGGAAGCGGAGGTTGTGGTGGTGGGGCGGGGACAGCTTTAGTTGGTTGGGGAGGAGTGTCCTTGGGTGGGACTGAGGCAGCCTTGGCGGCCGCAGAGGCAAGCGCCTTAGCTGGAGTACGACGCTTGCTGGGCATTTGGGTTATAGAGCAATTTCGTGGAAGGGGAGGATATATGTATGACGCCACGCAAATCGAGGAACGTATTTTGGCGAAAGACAAGGGAATGAGAGTGGAAATCACGGTTCGATTACAACTGACTCGTGCATCTGTTCGCGTGCTGGCAGCCAATTGCCAAATTCAAAATGCGGTGTTATCAAGTGTACGATCGAGCCATGATAGGAATCTGGGTTGTATGAAATCTTATAGGGAGAATACGGGTGTGCGGAATTACTATTGGTTTAGTTGGAGAGGACAGCCATTCCAAATGATGAATTCGCAAGTTCCTGTGGTGCAAAATATGATAGGGATTTTTGTGTGCGTTTTCTGTGTGGGAGAGAGTGGCGATAAGCTAACGTCAAGGCGAGGATAGCCCAAGGCACTTACCAGTGCTGGATGGTTGACAGAGATGAGGACGAAAACAGGTGGGCGTTGGGTCGAACAGCATGATCACATGATCTGCCTCACTGTTACCTCGAGGCAGCCATCTGTTTCAGTCAGAATCGCGTAAGCAGATAAACGTATGCATCGAGCTCGGGTCACCATTCGTCACCAATGCAACCGCTAAACCCCTCAGTGGACAAAGGTAGCACTTGCTATCATCCTAAGGCGCACAGACACGTCACAGCAAGATGTCATTGGAAACTGTTCCATTCCTTGCCAGCTTACTCTATGGAGGCAGTGTAATTAAACCTGGTTGGGTGTCGATTTTATGTATCACTGAAGCCTCGGCCACCTTCGGGTGTACGTACCCAGGAAGAGAACGTGACGAGGCGAACGTACAACTAAAACGCCCCTATCCATGACCTTGACCATTTGAAGAAAAACCGAACATCATGGCGACGCATAGGATTAATACTAAGCCCAAGGGTGTTAAAAGGCATCCATTAGACGTGGGAATGACGACATGGCTCAGCTGCGCATGGAGAATTAGTTTTACGTTTTAAAATGCACTGTGCAGCATGCTGTGGCCCACCAACGGGAAGGATATCGGCCGAAGACCGAAGCAGACATCAGCAACGCGCTTCATGCAAAGATATCTTGGCAGTAATTAGTCCTTTTCCAAGGAGTAAGAGTCTCTGGGTATTGTGCAGCTTCGCACATGACACCAACGTCGTTGAACAGCAAGATTTGATGTACAGACGACGGAAATTCATAGGGCAAAAAACTTTCCGAGGTTGAGCCCAACTTGCACTGAATTCACCTCGTTTGAGTCCCCAGACAGTCACATGAAGGACCCGCACACCAAGGTCAGACATCTACGCGTGTTTGAACTCGTGATCAATTATCCCAAGGAACACGCAATCTTAAATCAGCCAGCTTCCTCTCCCTGGCCGCTCTCAGCTTCGTCGCTGCGACGGCCAGGTCTGATCGACCATTGATCTCTTGCTGCATCACGACGGGTCAGAACGATCACTCCGTTTCCTCCACATTCCACATCTCGGATGCACGTATCTTTTATCTAACCGCGTGAGTTCCTCCTTGCATTGAGGCTCCCCTTCTACCCGCACGCGCGAACTCACACGAGGCTCATGGCACTCTTCATCACAGGTTGATTCCAAGCCATTTCCCCACTCCATACCACGTACTCGCATCTCTCCCATCGCCTATCTTCCAAGGTTCGCTTTCATTTCTGCGTCTTCTATCGTCCTCCCCGAATGCTGATCATCGAGCCCAGCGACACCCACCTCATTTCCTCTGTCTCGACTCCCTGTTTTTGTCTTCAATCTCGAGTGAATCTGCTCTTTGTAGCCAACCAGCTTCATGTCGACGACGGCCCAGGACCCTGTTGGTCCTGCCAATCCTATCTCACAGGCCGATCTCGAGCCAAACGATGAGTGGAAGGATCGTCTGCGACATCAGATCCAGGAGAACTTGCGCCCCATGTTCGACGAGGCCAGGAAGCAAATGGATGACGAACTCGCCAGAGCCCCGTCCACTGAGGCTGAGCGGGTAAAGACCGAAGGCGAAGTTGCTATTGCGAACATCAGGAAGATGGCCCACGAACACTACATGAGTGTGTTACAGCGAGAGCGCCAGGAGAGGCGTTCAGCTGCGGGGATTTTCACAGAAGACATGATGAAGCAACAGCAGGCGATTTGGGATAATATAGAGAAGGAGAAGAAGCAGAAAACAGCTGGACAGACGTCTCTACCTCCTTCGCCACAACAGACTAGACAACCCCAGCAACCATCTCCGCCTCCTCCTCCGCCTTCGCCTCCTCCTCCTCCGCCTCCGCCTCCACCGCCACCTCCAGCGCCATCTCTTTTACCTCCTGCTCCTCTTACACTCAAGGCGAGCAGTTCAGATGCAACAGCCAGAGTTGGCCGCTTGTCAAGAGTCCCGAGCCTTTCCTTGCATAACGAGCGTGGCGGAGGCCCTTCCCCTGACAACGTCCTCGCTACCGTCGATGAAACTGCTCCGCTGCGAACACGCAAACCCCGCACTGCGTCAATCACCTCCATGAACTCGTATAGAGCCCCACCCTCTCTTGATAATGAACGGTCGTCGTTTGACCGTCCCCGACCTCTTCCCATGCATTCCGATGAGCCAATCCCTCCGTCCGCTAGATCCTCCACAGATCTCTCTAATACCGGTCGCAACCAGAGCATCCAGCGCAAACGAAGCGTTGTCGGTCAACCTACTATGCTAGAGTTCTGGAAGCCAACCCTTACTCAAGAACAGGACGCCAAGATGTCTCGCGCATATTCTCTCGCCCGCCGGAGCAGCAACGCGAGTGCAACCTCTGTCTGGACGGGCTCAAACTCTTCTTTGCCGGTCCCCTCAACTCTGAACGCCACTTTGACGGACGAGCCACAACTTATGTCGAATAACTCGGATCGAGAGAAGGCTGGTATCCATAATGCAGAGCAGGAGTGGCGTAATTTGGATAGGGCACGCGATAAAGACAAGCAATCGCATATCCATAGTGATGCTCGTTCTGTACTTTCCGCACCGCACAGACTGGAAGAACGCCCCGCCTTGCATCAGCCTTCTTCGAATATACCAAATTTGTCCTCTCCAGGTTCGACGTTGTATAGTCGTCCATTTGACAACAACTCCCGCGTACATATACCACCACCATCAGCCAGTAGACCAATCGTCAACAAGAGGTCGATCTCATCATTTGACGATGGTGCATACCCATTTTCTGGGAGTCCTGGTACCAGAGGTTTGGGATCCATGTCTCGGTCGCCACACGAATACCGTTATGAGGATTTTTCACGATCGCCTCAGACTCCTGATGAGATTTCGCATAGCTGGCGGCCCGCTAGCCTCCGCTCACGATACTCGACGCAAGATATGCGATATACGTCCCTCCAACACGAAAATTTATCATATGGTCCCAGAGTTAGTGCCCACCACGAGGAAGACTTCGAGGAACATGTCGACGAAGACACTGGATCATGTTACAGTTTCCACGAACACAATGCTCATTACTTCAATGAGATCGAGGAGCGGCTTCGATGCAGGGAGGAGGCTCTTAAGAAGAGGGAAGAAGACCTGACAAAGCGGGAGGAAGAACTGAAACGGGAAGAAGAGACGAAAAAGGAAGAGGAAGCAAGACGGAAGGAGAGCGAAGAACGCCGGAAGGTAGAAGAGGCGAGGCGGGAACAGCAAGCAAGACAAAAAGAAGAGGAGGAGCTTAAGAAAGCAGCATTAGCTAAGCGAAAGGAGGAGGAAGCTGACGCAAAGAAAAGAGAGCGAGAGACCAAGGCAAAGGAGAAGGAAGCGAGGGCGAAGGAGCTGGTGATTAGACAGAAAGAAGAGGAAGCAAAGCGGATGGAGGAGGAAGCAAGGCGAAGGGAAGGAGAGGCGAGGAGGAAGGAGGAGGAAGCAAAGAGGAAGGAGGAGGAAGCGAGGCGGAAGGAGGAGGAAGCGAGGCGGAAGGAGGAAGAGGCCAGACACAGAGAGGAAGAGGCGTGGAAAAAGGAGCAGATTGCTCGGCATAAGGAGGAAGAGGCTAGGAGGAAGGAGGAAGAGACTCGACGGAAGGAAATAGAATTGGGACGGCGGGAGGAAGCAATCCGGCGCAGGGAGGAGGAGCTAAACTGCAGGGAGACAGAGGCGCGCCGCAAGGACGAAGACAAACAGAAGATACAACAAGAAGAATTTCGGAAAAGGGAGGAGGAAATTCGTCGCCAACGCGCCGAAGAGAGGAAACGACAGGACAGCTGGTCGAGTTGGTCCGAATCCCCCCACCCGATCCCTTCTCCCCAGGCGCCCAGCTCTTCAGGTCCTTGGCCCATTCCTAAAGCTAATGACCGCGCCCCACCTGCCGCAAGTCCGCCTAATGGAATGGGTACGACGCCGAGTCGTAGTAGTACTACCGGGTGGACTTCCGCGTCTACCCGGCCGACTTCTACGACCGGTTCGCAGCCGTCTTCTATGCCCAAGCCAGCGACGAGCACGAGTTCAACCACGAGGCCTGCCGGGAATCCATTTACAGAGGCTGAGTTCCACCAAAGACAAGCTGAACAGGCTCGACAGCGAGAAGAGCAGTTCAAACGCGAGCAAGCTCGCGCCCAGCAGGAATTCGAACGACTCAAAGGGAAAGAGATGACTCGGGAGGAAACTACGAAGATCTTTGAAACCCACCGTCGTCAATGGGAAATGATCCAATCCCAGCTGTCCCAATATCAAATAACCCAACCCGAGATGGGCCCATCTCGGGGAGGGCTTATCTGGCAAGACTTCCCTTGGCCCATGTTCAAATCTCCCAGATCTCCCGAGGAGCTCACTGCGCCGGCTATCCGTAGTTACATGCAATCCCCGTTCCACCCCCAGGACAAGTCGCAGAGAGATCGAATCAAGGAGCTTATTAGGAAGTGGCACCCCGATCGCTTCAACAACCTTCTTCCTCTTATCAACGTCAGTGACCTTGAGCCAATCAATGAAGGGGCAGGGTCGGTAGTCAGAGCTCTGAACGACCTTCTGCGGTCACCCGAGTGATTTCGGTGAGCAGCAGGTAGGTGCCAATTTCCATTTTCCTGGGAGATTTGCTTACCTCGCTTTGTATGACGAAGTTTTCTGAGTGCATATGATACCCACATCATCAGCTGTATGCATCACTTGATCACAGAGCATGTTTCACATAAAGAATAAACGATTAATGTAGTTTTATCAAGTGTCGAAGGCACCCCTGCTCCATCCTATTTGCATTGTAGATACGATCCTCAATGACTACCCATTACAATTCAGGGAAGAGTCGATGTGATAATCAGAATGATTTGCAAAATAAAATCTAGCTGATCACCAACACACGGCCATACCAAACACTTGGAATCCATCAACGTCGGTGGCGCCACAGCTCCGTAGCATCGGATTTTGAACTGGGATCCAGTGTGTACACGAAACGACCTCCGAGGAGCCATTCTTATCAACAGGAAGTAAGAATACCCAACAACTTCCCCTCTAACTGCGTAACGTTAACTGCGCATCTGTCCCGGCAGTATAGCGTGCCCAAAAATATTTTCATTCTCACTGTCCACGACTTGGGTTCACACCACCGTAAAAAAAACATCAGGAGCAAGGAAATTTTCTTGTTTCGCGGGGTCGAGGTAACCATGAAAGTCGGGTTTTACTTAAGATGGATTAAGTGGTCAACGACAATGGGAACTCTATGTGTCCCACAACGGTAGGCTTGGTGGCAATCATGTCGGTGGAACCCCAAATAAGGTTGCATCGACAAGTTGTCGCCGCCGAGCACGATCCTGCTTTCGTGGTCTGCTGATCCTCTGATTAGTATTGACACCTCCTTATCTGCTCGAATGGGCAGTGTTTGGGACAGCTCATAAAGTGTTTGAGATGCACCTGGTCTCCTTAAGCCAGAGTCAGACTCTTTACGTGAAGGAACATAGTCGCTCTTCTAAGGTACACCTGACAACCGTTGTCAGACATCAACTGTGCTTGGTGAGTCGTGACCCACAGTACTACCCAGTCCTTCTTCGCATCTTCTGTCTAATAACTTCAGACCGAGTGTTTCACCGAAAGTCTTACACGCATGATCTGGATCAAATCTCGCGGACAGGGTCGCTTCTCAGGGCATGAGCTAGGTGGAATATGGAGTCTGTTAGTCCTGAAAACACGGGACGACCTGTGTTCACGCGGTATTGGGTTCATTGCTGCTTGCATAAATGTTGAAGCCTATGAACCCCTCCAAGTCTGCATCGGGGAGAGAGGGGTGTAGGTTGTGTCCTTGACGGCACGCATACATTTCTATGTAGTGGTCATATCGGTGAAGAGATCATGAGTGATTGATGTTCTTGAGGACGTTGGCTGCTGCATGTGATGGAATTGCACAGTTGTACAGGTTCAACTACCGATAACTGCCGCTCACTTTGTCTACAAGACTCCAGGCTACTGGGGCTGAGTCCCCAAGATTCAAAAGATTGCATTTCCGAAAGCCCGTAGTCCTACTAGAGCACCTGTTACATAAATCAAAAGTATTTGGCAACAACTGCATGACTGCTGCTATCTAATGTCCAACACCTGCCAAATTGACTTTCGAAGAACGGCTTATCTTCTTTTATCAAGGTTTGGCTTTGGGAGGCAACTTATGTCGAATTGACACTGATGGAAAAGCAAATGAAGATATTTATCTAGCCCTTTTTGCAAAATGGAAAACAAATCAATTAATGGACTAGAAGACGTAGTGGATTATGTTCCTCAGCTCGATTTGGCGTTATCATGCATTTACGCCTCAACATCAATGATCACTGCCCCAGACGAGGGTAAATTGGACCCCTTTAGGCAAAACTTAAGTCGACGCAATGGAGTACGTATGTAGTAACCCGTGAACTCGAAACGAAAACCTTGACCTCGCTAAAGTAATCAGGGCGCAGCTGAAAATGAACAAGGTGCTAGAATCCTCCGGTTTTCGGGTCTGTAGATACGTAGGCTATGTAGAAGACTTGACCTGCGCAGGGACGCTAGATTGTCGTGCACACGATGCACATCCACTGGGCGACTTCAGATAACACCTCGCGATCGCTCACTATCTATGCACGCAGCACTACAAAGCCAGCCCATTGGTAGCCGTTGTGTGGGGCATCAAAACATTAGGATCGCGGGACCGGCATCAATAAACCAAAGCGCAAATGGTTGTATCATTCCATACACCATTTGGCCGTCGACGACGATATGGAGCAGGTTCCAGCTGGGATCTGCCAAGTGTATCGTGTGCCAGTTGGAGAGTTGACCGATCATCGCTGATCAAGAATCGATCGATCGATTTTAGGATGGTGTCCATTGTTGATCTCGAAAGTCTCTTGAAGTTGGGTAGGCATATACATAACGATCACTGTCGTGATTTAAGGTGATTGTTGCAAAACTTGACGACCGTGTCAGAGCAGTGATGAAGATTGTCATCACGAAACGAGTGACCTTGCTGAAAAGTCAAAAAAAGGGTACATAACTTCGGTATCCTGTGTCTATGGTATGAAGAGATGACTGATCTGGGGAGACTGGACAACTACTGGGTACTGAGATACTGATCCACGACACAACTTGTACATTTGCAATATACAAGACCTTGCGAAGGAAGATACATTCTCGCGGATAGACTTGGAGTTCAAGTGTTTATAATCACGGCAGTTAACGGTAGATACTAGAAAGCAGGTTGGCTGAATACTCCCCTGATCGACGTTCAGCAAGCGAGGTTACTTGCGAGTTGGTACATTTCAAAGTTGTGGCGCTGTGGTAGTATGGTGAACCATATAATACAATATAGCGCGTTCAAGCGCTATTGGAGTTACCCCGTCAGTTTACAAACAGCGGGCCAAGATTATCCGACTTGGTCACCGGAGCCAGTACCAGTCGACAGTAGCTGTATTGACTTTGACTCAAAGTTTGATCACATGTTTTGAATCGGTGGAGAATCACGAACTCCACAAATCGAGAGGTTATCGCAACTATGTAGGGACAGTTTAGATTTTCTGCTTAGGGACTAGCCTGTACAACCACAGCACAGCGCGGCCAATCGGATACTAGTACTTATCATTCAGGCTCGCCAACGCTGCGTCCAGGGCCAGTTGTTTGGAACCAGCCACAAACAACAACCCCAACAGAGAGTAAACAATGCTTAGTGCTACATACTTGTTGGCAGATAGAACACGCTGGTTACATTCAAGCTGCAACAGCTATATGTAGTATCTTTTGGAGCAATCCAGACTCGGACCGACGTGCAATGTCTCTTCACTCTTGTTGCGAACCGGCACTGACACCGAGACAGCGGGTAAAGCAGCGGTGGCAGACGGTGTCTACACTTTTTGTACTCAGCCACTGAGTTGCAATGGAGACGCAAATTATATTTCGAGAACACCATGTAGGGGTGATCAAAAGAGAAACGAGGGTGCTGCCACCCTCGCCTACTGCTGCATTATTTGCGACTGCTAGCTGACACAGAATTTGGACGTCAGTGTGGAATTCACCCATATACAAACCGGTTACTTACTAGTATCCATTCTTCTGTCATTCTTGGTTCAGCATCTGGTTAACAATATTGTATGGAAGGCAATGAATGTTTTAGACGTGTGCGGGGGTTGTTGAGTCTAGCCCCACGTTCGTGATCGGGGGACTAGGTTTGGAGGCAACCCTGAGTGGGTGTTTAATGCGTATATTAGTAGTGGCCACTAGGGATATCTAACTGGTGTATTTTACTATTTGATTAGTTAGGAACCTAGGGTCCACGCGGAGCCGCTTTTGAAGGTGAAGGTACACAAACAAGTATCCTTATTGGTCAAATACAGCGCAACGTGAAAGTACTTACAATTTTTCAATGAGCGTGACCAATGCAAGGGACCGGAACGGGGACCTGGGGGTGATGGGATAGAGATTTCGGTTCAATACTTAAGAGAAGTTCAGTAAGGCTCAGCGGCACTTGGCGTTTTGGAGCCGGAGTATGGGCTGGGTGTAGTCCGTGTGCACTATTGTAACAAGTGTGAAAGAGCGAGAACCAAGGTAGCAACTCATGGGGGCATCATTGATCTAGGTACTATAGGTAGAAGATGCGCCGAATTATATGACTACCAGAGTAGAGATGTGCTTTGCAACAAGTCTATTAGAAAGATGCAGTAAGGACGGTACCGAATGCAAAGAAACTTTAGATGGATCCGACGAAATTCCCATGTCACGCATAATTTAGCTTGTTTACGATACAAGGTGCGGTCGTGGGCTAAGATCGTGGGTGTTCACGGACCGACGGGAGCATAAATATGAAAGAAAGGTCAAGACCGAAACTTGCTGGGAAGGTTCTGGGATGCTTAAAACGAAGAGACGGAGGTTGGGTACCGCTACCGCGAGTTTCGCTTCCGGGGCGGAGTCGACCTACAAAAATCAACAAAAACGCGGAGAGGTTCAAATTGGGGATGTGATTATGTCAGCGAGTAGAGGTCCGCGGCAGCATTTTTCCGGAATGCCCGAAAAGGGAAGAGGGCGGGATCTAGATCTGTCCGATGGATCTTCGCTAACCACGTTTCCGTTATGTTGAGAGAAAAACCCGACATGGAAAAACTAATAAAATGGACAGGCCAGTCCAACAGGCAGCAGAGGCTCCGACTCTCTTCCCACTCAACTCTTCACCATGCAAAGCATGTCCGAAGACGATGTTGCCTACACGGCCCTCCTCACACAGCTGCTCTCTGACTCGTCCAGCACCCGCAATGCACGGGTGCACTCGTGGATCGAACACCAGTACGACTTTGCTCTCTCGGAACAGAACAACACCCTCCGAGGTGATGCCCTACCGACCGACTCGAGACCCCCGTCTCCCTCCCCGTCTTCATCTCTCGGTGCCCACCGCACATTCTCCATTGATCGACCCGACTCTCCCCTCCTCCCACGCTCATCTGCGGACGGCCCGTCCTCTCCCTGCTCAGAAGCCTGTCCCTCCTACGACGCGCTTTTCTTCCCCCAGTCAGACGCTCTTTCAGAAGACGACCAACTCGAAGAACGTGAACGTGAACGCGCGCTCAAATTCCTCGTACAAGAAATGGCCCACTGGAAAACTGTTCACTCTGTGCCATCCACGCCACACAGGAACGACAAGGTGGGTAGTCCTTCTCTCCACCAGTCGCCTCTAAATACATCATGCAGCCCTTGCCTGTACCACCACCCTCCCCAACAACTTCAATTTCTCAGTCTATATCGTCTCGGGCTCTCAGATCGCGCTCGTCTTCGATGCGAATCTCTCGTCTCCCATCGTTTACGAGCACTCTCTCCTCAGACCAGACTCAGCCACAGGACATTTTTGCACCCCCTCTTCCCGTCTCTGTCATAGTCCATGGAGAAACTCATCACGACTTGGTCCTCCGTCACGAGAACCCATATCCTGACGGATACCCACTCGCTAAGAAGGATGTGTATTCGCACCACGACCAGGATGTGCGGCTCCTCCAACCACAAGACGATAAAGACTCTGCGTTTCCGTCTCCGACCTTCTCCAACTTTTCGTGCACTTTCTCTCGCGAGACATGTATCACAACTCCTTGTGGGAGCTTTCCAGCATCCCCAGCAAGTGCAACCTTTGTAACGGCCTACATTCCAGAAAATATTGCTTTACCAGCGTCCCCACAAACTGAACAGACATTCTTCTCGGAAACCGTATCGGTTTCCGCCGAAGGAGATGGCATCACTTGCCCTCTCTCGCCGTCTCATATGGTGCCTCCCACTGCCTATTCTGTAGCTTTGTCTCCAGTACCCTCCTCACCGTCTTCAGCCGCCGTACAGCCCTCATTTTGTGAGTACCTTTTGTTTGCGCGTTCAGTTCGAAGGTCGATTAATTTTTCCCGATCGCATGTACAGCGGCGACAGATGGTGACGATGTGTCCGCACAAGCGCAGCGCCTTCGCGCAGCGCTTACAGGCATCCAATCGGAGTCGCGTTGGTCTATCGCCACGACAGCTTCTTTTGCGCCTTCTGCTGCCGAGCCGGTCAAATCGGGCTCGTTCCTGAGCCCGCGGACACCCTCCAAGGACAAAAAGTCGCAAACACGCAGCAAAGATGCAAAGACGCCCAAGCAACGTCGATTCATTAGTTTGTTCTCTCGGTTTTCTCCTGGTCGCAATGATTCATCTACGGCTACAATGACAAGTATTGGATCTACCAGTGATAAGTACGAAGATTACGAGAGTGATAGAGATGACATGAGGGAGAAGAGTAAGCTGAGCAAGAGCCTCAACAAAAAATCGTCTCTTGCATCTCTTCGCATGTCATTCTCGCTGTCACGTGCATCCTTCTCTGGGACGCGCCCAGCTCTTGCTTCCCCTACAGAGGAGATCCCTCCTTTACCGATGTCACCAACCCGTGCGTCAATGGCTGGAGGTGAACCCCCCAGTAGTGCACCGACGGAGCCGATGCCTATGACCCTCCCCGTGACCAAGTCTTCGATCCCACGTGTTTCCTCCCGCGCGAATTTACTCGAGGCCGCGTTGCCACCCATTCCTGGTTCTGCGAGTACGGTAACGACTTTCCGTAATCCATCACAAGTTTCCCTTGTGTATACGACACCTTCACCTGCTACATCCTCGAAGGTGTCGCTACTTCCCTCGCCGACCATATCTACTTTTCCTTCAAATTCTATGGGACAGTACAACAATGCTAGCACCTCGCGTATTTCGCTCCTCCCTCCGCCCAGTAAACGAGTGTCGTTCCAATCCAGTGGTATAGCAGTTGATTCAAGCACCGATGAGCACGTCTCGATCCATCCTTTGGATTCCTCATCCCTATCCATGAACTTGTCGGCCAAGAGTACAACTCCAAGCCGGACAAAGTCGATATTTAGATTAACTAGCAAACCAAAGACACCCAAAGTGCGAACGAACGCTGTCCCTGTCCCAGTGCAGAAAAAACTAGCTTCGTCCGGTTCATATTCGCAACCTCCTAGCAATAGCTCCAGTTCAAATACGGTAACGATGGCTACTAGTGACATGCCATCGCCAATGAAGTTCTCCCCTCCCAGCAAGCTTGCGTCCGTTTTGGCAGGCCAGATGCCTGCTCCTCCGCGTCAGCCAAATTCATCCAGGGCTACAATTACGAATATCCTAGTATCGCCTCTGCCAAAGTCCAAATTACCTACGTCCCATTCGAAGATAACATCTCCCTCTTCGAAAGTACCACGCTCGGCAACAGTAATGACTGGACTCAGGGTACCCGTATATCCCGCCGATGGGAATGCGAAGTTGGGACTTACAGAAAGTGGTACACCTACTGGGACCTCCAAGTTGCCTATGCCCGCCTTGTCGCATACCCAGAGGCCTGCAAAGGTGGGTACTGTGCAAGGGCTTTGGAGGAAATAGTGAATTTGCTTGACATTTGATGTGAGCTCATTGGTCTTAGTCTATCCTTTCTCTGTTAATGTCCTTCGTTCAGATGCAGAGATGCAGACCTCGAGTGTGAGTAGATGCGCATGGCGTGACGCATCTATATTTGGCCAATCTATTGGCTCTTTTCTCAGCCCCGTTGTATAGGCACCACAATCCCTTCTCGTTTTCTTTCGTCACCCAACACGCACGCTCGTTTTTCATTCAAACTTTGACTCTCATTGCCAAATAACTACGCTCGTTTTTGGATCTCCTTCTGCTGCACCCTGTACCTCCATCCATCGATTCAACTGTTGTGGAATTATATATCTGTATATTTGCCTTGCTCTTACGCTCCCTTCACCTCGTCTCGTTTTCTCGCCTCGTCTCGCGCTCCTATCATCTGCCGTACACCCGTCCTCGCCTCTGCCGTCTCAGTTTACTACTTGGCCCTCTATCCTTTTTGGAAATTCTTGGCATAGATGTCTCGTGTACATCTACTGTGCTTGCTCGTGCTCGTGAAAATTGCATGTGATACCGGAGTTCCATCCTTGTGTCAGATGCAGGTCGACTGCTATCGTCATCCGTCTTTACACTTCCGTTGCTTTACCTCGACATGGACTGTAAAATAGCTCAGTACTGCATCCTTCGTCCACTCATACTTAACAATCAAACCAAGATACTTCATCTCCGTGCATCCCCTCTTGAAACGTAGATATATAGAGTTTCGCGTTTCTGGTCTGCTTTCTCTTCATACCAACATTTAGCATACGTGGTAGCAATAGCAAAAATAATATGGTCACCAGTCAAACGGGCCGTGAAAATTATTTAGTTAAGATGTAAGGTGTTCATGGGTAGATTGGAACTTCTCCCATTAAAGAAATCTCATGGCTCCGAGGAGCTCATCTCATAACTGTAGGTCCTCCGCATGGAACTTTCTGAACCTTGATTGAACATCAAACAGGGCTGAAACGGATGAGGTTGGCTAGCTAGTATAGTTGTGTACTCCATGGGCCTACGGCGCGATGTGGATTGCCATTCAATTGCTCATAATGAAAAATCAGTGCATCGAACTGATGCATTCCCGTACGCGTTAGTGCATTCAAGTTCATTATGATGTGTAAGATAACGTTAATATTCGCCTCATAAGTACGCAGCTGGTGGAAGTTGATATAGTATAGAGAACCACTCAGCTGAAATGGCGCTAAAGCGTCGCGGGGAGGAACAATAAACGAGTATCCTGGAATTTCCCCACAACGGAGAGCAAGATCGATGTTCCCCTGTGGCACATGACGCACGGTGATAATCAAGGTTAGCTCTGGCATCAGACCATCTATGGTGGCTAGAAAGATGAACTAAAATTTCACACATACACAAGATGACGTCGTACTTCTTATCACGCATTTTGAGACTAATGGTCTGGTAATTCAAGATTCTAGAGATTACATAAATGTGGGAGTGGGTGTAGCAACACAATGCTACTCGGATGTCCAATCTATGGGAAAGGATTGTAGAGCTATAGACTAGACTGGCTAGATTACGGACACCTCGAGCCGATGCATCATACGTACATGTGCGCTCCAGTATGTACTAACTCACCGAGGGTGGAGAGTATGCTGAACACTCTGGGCTCGAAATGTGTTGTTGAGCAACTGCAAGGCCTACCCTGCTTCAGGGTGAATCCATGATGTGAACCATCAAGGAGGGTTGGATATGCATTTGTTGCCGTGGTCACTACTGGTTGTTTTGTCCCCGTGATCGCACTGGAAGTAGAGGCTGAATATTTGAATATGGAATCAGCGCTCAGAGCTTCAATGAAGCTTGAGTATTTCTCGACGGATTTAATTAGGTGTTTACTTTCGTATCCACTTTCGGGTCCTCATGCAGATGAGTTTGGCCCTGCTCCACGAGGTCAATAAAAAAGCCATCTCCGCGTATCGATCTACGTAGATGAACTTCTAGGGTCATCAGCGATGGAGCCGACCAAACGAATCTCGTGATTGACGCCTTCCCCATCATGTCGATCCTTGACGGTTCGCGTATGCGTGGGTATTTCTTCCTTGCTGTCTTCTCTTTCTTTCCCTTTTTCTACCCAGGTTCGAAATGACAGGCGGTGAAGTAATCACAATGACAATATGCTTCTACAGATAATTTTCTGATAAAGCGATGAGAAAAATCAGATGGAGTGTCGTTCATTCAAGCATATGGTTGAGCACCAATGGTCCAGATTGTGGCGGTCCCAATATTGTTCATATTGCGATTGCGCAATTCCCGTGCGAGCCTACTACGAGCCTCAGAGAACGGCACAAGCGCCAGCTGTAGTGATGAGACCACTCTCCTCGTAGTCCATGGAGATAATAAATCAACCTGTTGACCGCGGGAAGAGCGCACCTGTGTCTATATGGTTTTAAGAGACCATGGGGATAGTTCAGAACCTGTGGGTGCTGTGAGTCACTGTCCCATAATATCCCTTGTGGCGTCCGAACAACGCGCGAATATTATCACCTCGGCCTTTGGGGTCTTTTCCAGGACCATAACTACTCAAAAAGACGTCGAAAAGGCACACGAAAGTTTTTGCAGGTTAACGCACAGAGTACCCGATCCCGCGATGGTCCGAGCTTGTGGAATCTGCCCTGATGCACAAGGGGAAACGGCGAGCCAGAACCATGGATCGAAGTATTGTGGCACTTCTCAACGACTTTCGAGGGATGAATACTCTTAGTAACTATATCCCATGAAAATTTCGGTTAAACCCGCGAGCAATTACGCGGTGCTAAACTTAAATACACCCGTAGGTCCTCGTCGCAAGGTATACCCCCCATAGATGGCTCAAAGCTCTGAGTGGAAATCCCTTGCCCAAACAAGCACAAACAAGGGAAAGGCTGTTTGTCTGTTCAAAGCGAGGTCGTTCTACATGTAAGCCTGTGTGTATGATGTAACGAGATAATCTTGACACCAATCTAATCAGCAAATGATCTCGAAAATGGTCTCGACACGGCATGACGATGTCCGCATTTGTTGGACACTTTTTGGTATGCTTGTAACAGGAGATGGGACATTCAAATCAGATCTCGATGCTGACGGGGACCTACGTCTAATATGCAGAGATTCAAGTTGTTTCAGCAGCGCGATCTGTTCTCCCTTTCTCCTATTTGGAGCACATGGACCCTACTTCATGATTCTACGAGGAAACCACGTATAAATTCCACCAGAGAACTTTTTCAGGCGAGTCTCAGCTAGATTTGGAGTCTAAAACAAAATTACTGGTCGAATAGGAAGCTCTATATCCATGCACCCCCTTTCATATCCGTTTGGAATGTCTCCCCCACCTTGATGCCACCTACAGCCTAAGGACGTGATGCGAGGAGGGATCCGACTAACCTAGTTTTCCTTATCGCCTGTGCGTCACTTAAGCGGCCCCAACGGGCCCCTTGGCGCCAAATCTCCTGCAGAATCTGAGATGGATTTGCCTGGATTTGCCCAGGTTTCTCGCTGGTACTCATTCCCTGACGAAAACGAATCATAAATGGAAACTACTGCAAGCTTCATCTCCGTCAAGGCTGGCTGAAGTGTACCGAGCGAACCGTACGTATAACATTTGATCGCTCGCATTACTTTAAACAGTGATTTGTGCTGTCGTCGGTGGATCATTGTATTTCTGCAGGTCTAGTTTCTGGACAACAGTGTTTGCAACTTTTCCGAACTGCAGTTGCCGTCTTTAACCCGGCCTGATGGGGTTCTATTCGGAGGAATGGTGCCTTGTCTCAAGTTGATCGTTCATGGGTCGTTTGACTTCGTTGGTTCATCCTCGTGAACAAAATCATGATGTGTTTGTGCTACAGCCGACAAGACCTCGTTTAATCCTTCCGGTGGTGCTTCCCCCTAGCTAGCTAGGCGCGCTTTTACATTGAAGAACAATTGGTACTGTGGCTGCATCCTTGAATTGATCATAAATTTGATTATTGATATGTATTGCTTCAGCCGAAGTTGTGTGCAGTCCTATGCTAAAGATTATAGGTTCCCATGATCTCAGAAGAGCTTTTTTTCAACCATCCTTGAGGGAATTTTTAGTAAGCATATCAAGCTCCGAGGTGAGCATTTTCCAGGTTATCCATCCAGTTGCAAGGTGGCATTTTTGTACCTACTGTCATTGCCTGCTTTGCTGCTACAACTGATGCTGCATGCGCCCAGTCATAGCTGAACCAGAAAACGCACTTCACGAAAGAGGTGCACTAGTACACCTTGCATCTTGCACTGAAACAGACAACGACTGTAAAGGACATGGCCCCCCAAAATGAGCTCAACTTCTCAAGGAAATTCTAAATTCCCAGCAAACTAGTACATTTGTGTCCTAGGGAAGGGTTGCAGGAATCGAAGGCTGCAGGATGTGCTATGGCAACATTCTGTGATCCCCGCAGACAATGCACCCGAGACAGTCACCTATCCACCACCACCTTTCCGCTCAGATGCGGTTGGGCACGTGTTCTATCAGACTACATACGGCACAGATCACGATACAATAGTTAGTCACCTCCCTACGCTAGTATGTATAGTGCGACACAGGACAACTAGTCCTCATGCACTGAAATTTGATACAAAAAAAACTTTCTGTGAACAGGTTTACTAGTTGGGAAGCCATTCATATGACTTGGCATTCTGTCTGAAGGAAAAGCAAGACACTTTCCTTTCTCTCGCTCTCGCTATGTTCTGTGAACGCCTAATCTTCATGGCACATGGATCCATAATACCAGCAGTGATCAGGCGACGGGGAATATCATTTTCTTGAGTGACCCGTTGTTCTACATCTTCATTGTATCGCGGTGAAGTGGACAGACTAGCTCTGGGGGGCAAGGCGCAGTTCTTACAATACTAACTATATTTGATTGATGTCTGGGGGTTGTTCATCAAATGGCACACCTTGGCTTCGATACCTCAATTAGCACCTGTCGAGAAATATTGGTTTACAAGACCGTTGCTTTTTCTGGTACGGGACATGATGGGCTTAGGCATCACGGGGTTGAGCCTCAAACGTACTATTAGGAGTAAACCTCGCACAGGAATGTCGTACGAAGAGGTTGTTGGTAGTGATATCTACGAGATCACTCGTACAGCGCACAGGATCCTGTGGAAGCAGCCAAGGATGCTACGTGCCAGTAACGGACTCTATGACTGAAGCCTTCGTTGGGTGTACTAAGGACAGACTCCAATATTTCCCTGATTTGGACACGAGGATCAGAAGTGCGAGCGACCAAATAAGGTCAGGATGATTGACGTGCAACGCAACAAATATTCCAAGTAATAGGGGAAGATGAAAGAATGGTGTCACTGCACAAGGTGATGATGCGAAATGTGAAGACTGGAAAGATAGGTATGACTGAGGATCCACAAGGTCATGAAATCAGAGGGGAACACAGGAAGAGATTCTTACTGTACCATATAGGATCAAGTTTCCATTCTGTCGCAGAAGGGGTCATTTACAGTGACAGAAGCCATAGGTCACACTATCATCCGCACTGGTATGTTGCAATCTGGAACGATACACAGATGGACGTTCTTAAGCGTCGCATGAGCTTGCAGTCTCCAGGTAGAGTGAAGTGAAATAAAGAGCGACGGCCAACTACTTTTTTTTTTTTTCCAATTAAAGTGCATTCAGAGCCAAGGGCTCTATATCGTACTATTCTATCGTAATCCTAGCGAGTCGGGGCCCCTGTGGCCGGCCTCTCCCCCGGTGTGCGAGTGGCCTGGATGGCAAGATCAACGACCCTCCACCAGTCCGCCATTCCCGCCGGCCAATTTAAGCCTACCACTAGGCATGGGGGGAGGGGAATGAAACCTCTGCTCTACTAGGGATCTATACCCGGCTGTCATTGTCAGGGCAGTCAGACACAGGGAGCTAGTGGTGAATCTGCCCATGCTATCAGCGTGGTGATGCGATCGTGTTTATAGATTCGCACAGGTACAATGAAAGTACTTTGATTGGGCATGAATGGGTGGCAAGTGGCAGCACCTGGGAGCGTGACGCGCAGTCTCTCGTGTATGCGGGTGGATGGTGATGATGTATGGTACAAGAAGACCAAAGATGGAGTCAGGCGGATCATATGTCGGATGAGAATGCAGTGAAGAGAAAGCTCAAGGGTTCACGGTTGGGCTTCAGCGACGTCAGGCAGGAGGGTAATATAACGTGGGTTCCGTTGTCTTCATTCGTTACAGTAAGGTATATTCTGGAAGACGGTGCTGTTTATCCTGCATCGAACGGAGTGGATTACTATGTAGATGTCGTTGCTGTCTCGTGGTCTTTATGTATGTGGCCAACCCTCCTTAAAATTTCTCGTCAGTGAGTAGATGCGCACCTACGATTATCACAGAGCTCAGGGCTCGGGCCACAAAGGACCTCGTTGGCATAGGGAGACAGAAGACTAATTAGTGTAAGAAGGAAACGCGTCATTTCATAACGGACCCAAGGAAAGTGGACTCCTTGGGTACTTTGGAGGGGGGTGAATTGAGCCTGTAGCTAAGAAGGAACAATGAATCATGGTCTGCTTAGGGGGTTAACTCGTCGTCCATGTACTAGAAGGAGCGGTGCCAGGGGCCGCTGTTGTGACTGAAATCGTGACCAAGCTACGTCACAATGCGTCACTAGGTGTGACAGTTCAGCGCAAGGTTCGATACTATGTGATGAGCAGGGTACATACGTCGACGAAGTCTAGGTATGTGATGCACGCATGTTACTTTAAGTGAAGACTAGAAAGGCGAGTTTGACGTTGAAGCCGAAGGAAGTAGCTACGTGGCCATAGCATAGCCCACTGTGCACTGGACATGAGTGATTGAGTTTGGTTAGAACAATCATAATCCTTTTCTTGTCGCTCCCTTCGCATGCGTCTTCTTTCATCACAATATTGTTGAACGAGGTATTCAACCTCTTGTATTCATGGCCTTTCGCTCTTATTCGACAAAATCACCTAAACTAAATGTCATTGCTGTGGCCATCTTGTTTGGAATCCTTGCTGGTTTCGGTCTTTCGTCAATCGGTAGCTTTGGTCCTCCTCTCAAATCAAGCCAAGAGTTTTTGCCTGCCTCCATAGTCATTATACCCGATGATGTCCCTGCAACAAACCCACAGAGTCATCAGTCAACCGAGACCCAGTTGAATCTCGACGAGCTACAGGACATGGTAGCAAAAACCAACGGTTTCTATGCTCGTGACTACAGCCTATGGCTAGGATGGAATAATGTATGTGATTCCAGATACCCAACCTTCCATACCTCATCATAGTTTCAGATGCGGTACATCATTGAAACCGCGCTTCTCCACGGGCGCATCCTTAACCGGACAACCATCATTCCTTCATTCGTATATGCTCGCGCCTGCGAGTTCGACATGTGAGTCGATTACGTTTAATGGAATATTCTAGTCTATTCTAACTATTCTTTAAAGCCATACCTGCGCTGCCTGGGCCAGCATGGTTAATCGTAACGATGCAGTCAACTCAGATGAGTGGCGCACCTTACCAATAGAACAACAAATGGCCTGGAGAATACCCATATCATTAATGTTCAATCTCTCACACATCCGAGAGACCCACTCTGTGGTTACTGTCTCGGAATACCTTCGCCTGCACAATATCTCAGATTCAGTTGAGACTGGACCTGGTTACTGGGACGTGGGGTCTTACCACCACATATCTTCAAGTGGGGAACGTGAACCCAGTCTTCGTGTCATTACAAATGATTGGTATGATCCTGGCGATATCGTTCGTGTTGACCGTATTCCTGATGACATGCGGGGACGGGGGGGATGGACACCCGAAGGAGGCGACCGCTCTCATGCCCGAGTTGGGACACGGAATACTGCCGTTGACACCCCCCTATACCATGCGCTAATGGGTGCTTTACCATCCTCTGGTTGGCCTGTACTGAGTTGGAGGGACGTTCGAAGGATAGTGCAAGACGATGAACATATTACGTCCCAATCCGCAGACGAAGAAATTCGGGAAGTCCTCGAAGAAAATGGTTTCGAAGCAGTCTACACGTATGACGGAGCGTAAGTTGTTATTCAGTCTTTAAATACGCTATAACTGAGATTGCACATGAGTGCCGGAATGGATGCAGTAAAGGATGTCGCCTTACCCATCCTCGAAGCAATCCCTCGAGAACGAATACAAGGTCTTTATGAAGATTTTGGCCAAGTCTCTGAGAAGGTTCTTCTCTTGCAGGGTGAGATACATTGGGCTCGCAAGCCTGTATGTATTCCTCTTTCATTGCGGTTTGGTGGTATTAAAATAACTTGCAGGGAAGCTTGTTCTTCACTACCTCAGCCAGCCGATCACGATTCACGCAAACTGTATTATATGATATGCGGCTCCGAGAAAACATAATCAAATTGGCATGGATATTAAGGGAACGCATGCTGGCTATCAATGATGGTCGTCTCTGGATGGGTGGCCACATGCGTAGAGGCGACTGTATGTGGATCCATAACTTTTCCTGCGATATGGCTAATCGATCGTTTTTCTAGTCGTAAGATTGCAGTGGGCAATGGAGGGCGACTTCAGGGCTCATCTTACACGGATCAAACGGCACCTAGATGAGGGCCGGCGCGTTCTAGAGTCCATCCACGGTGGAAGCGTGACCACTTATGATGTCCCCGATGCCAAACCCGACCTCTCAGTAGTCTACTTAGACCCGCCATTGCCAGGTGACAAGTTAGTCTGTTTCTAGGACAATTGTTGGAAGGTCATGCTCACGTTTCTGAAGGTATTATATTGCGACGGACGAGCGAAACCCAGATAATCTCGCTTATCTCAGGGAACAAGGAGCAGTCCTTATCACAGATCTCATCACAACGGATGACCGCAGAGAATTCGGGTGGTCGATCATGTTGACAGACGTACTTGCCCTGCTGGAACAGGCCCTTCTTTCACATGCAGCATATTTCTACGCCCATGCCTTCAGTTCAGTCGCTGGCGGTGTCATGAACCTTCGTGCATCTGCAGGTGCTGATCCCCGAACAGCCAAACTCGAATAATTTTTGCATCGAAAACTGGATATCCCCCGCCACTAGTGTCATACGGTGGGAAGTACGTATTAGCAGCTGATTCCATTATGATTAATAGATACCTGTAACATCACAAAGAACTAGTCTCTTGCCTCATATTTCGTCGAGCAACGAGTGTTAAGCACGGATTGGAGTCGGTACGATCATCGACTACTGATTTGTTTCTGCGCAATATCTAACATGCCTGGCTGCACGCGTGGGGTTGTTGCACCCTCATGGAAGTCATGAAATATCTAGCATAGTACGTTGAAGGTTCTAATTACTACTTTCACTCCATCTCGAAGTTCCAGTTGCAAAGAAAGCTCACAAACGTAGCTGAGTACGAGGCACGAGTCTTGACATCACGGCGGTTCAACCACTGACAACCAACGTTCCAAACCGTTTGATACAGAGCTGTGCTTTTCGGTTTCATTCTTGCGAACAGCTGGAATAAACTTTTTTTTTATGAAGTACTATATTTCATCATGTTTCTGTACCTGTTCCCCAGTGATCCTGCTAATAGAGATGCTCGCCAGCCGACGGAACAGTGCCGGCTTTGTATTGAGGACATGGACGCCACAAATGGTTTGATTGCAGTCGCCATTGTCAACGACGGTGGAACTGCGGTGATCCTTACGGTTCCAAAGATCTTGGGACCGACTCAGCCGCAAAGAGAACGTGCGATACCCTTTGTATTGATCAGTACATAGAAGCTTGTGGAAGGGGTAAAGGCCTGGCGTCTCCCTTTCTTTCGTGGTCAAGCCTCTCCGAGTCTTCAAGCTAGTACTAGAGTGCAGGATGTTGTTTGGAACCATTCGTTCTGGATATGGCCTTGGATTGTCATATGCACTAAGGTGACTCCTGTTTCAAAAATAGATTAAGCTTACGTCCATACGCGGCAGCCTTCATAACCATGGTTCTGGTGTCCTAGTTCCACCTACATCATCGTCACAGACCGAACAAAGATCCGAGCCCCTGCTTGGGAAAAACGAAATACATTTTCGGATATATCTGCAGCGTTGCAGTGCTATTTGGTAGAAATGTCTCCGCTATCACTGTATTGGGCCGTCGAGAAAAGGTATTATCAGCCAGCTGGTTATGCGAGAATAACCATATTGGCGGAGTTGACGCCATTATTGACTTTTCTGATTGTAGTGGAAACTGACAGTTTGGATAATCAATAACAGAGCGTGATTGCAGACCTCATGAGATCACGGGAAATTCCTCTGAGACCATTATGGTGTTATCCTAGATATTAAAAAGAAGAACTGATGTCACTGGAGACATGCTATGATCTAAGAATCGTTGCTGTCATCTACTTACCTCCACCCAAAACTTCCTATTTTGGCAAGACTTACTGAAGGCGCTCCAGAAGTGATGTCCGCTACTTTCCTATGTACGATGATTCTTCTTGCGCGGCAATCCATGCCGTTTCCATTCGCCGAAAGTTTATCCTACACAGATTCTCTTCTCGGTGTTCGTAATTTCCGGGCCCCTTGAAAGGGAAGATATTACGACAAGGTCGAGGTTGGATTTTTTGTGAGCCCTGCATAACACGAGGCACAGATATTGTTCGGATGTCTTTATGTCTTCACTTAGAAGTTCCCATGAGGTCATGTTCCGGCGCATTGGTTAGCTTGCGGGTGTATGGCTAGATCCTACGTCATGAACCGCACCAGTAGCACTTCTAGTCACGGCTTTCACACTACCAAGGATGATGCGAGCCATGAACAGAATTGGTATCATAGAAGGTGGTTCTCTTTGCGCTGGCCTGGGAAATGATGCCGTCTTGAGATTACTGGTAGAAGGTGCATGGACGCTGGCTGCTGTCAAACCAAAGTTCCGGGAATACTAATCATTGACTGTCGGCCAAAGTGGCCAGTTACTGCCAAATCAAGTATGGAGATGAGTTGGTGGTCAGGTGTTTCCATATTTTTACCTTCCGAGTTTGCGGATGAGCGCCGCCATCTGGGAGCGCTTATCTAGCCACATACCAATCATTTAGAGAATGATCAAATCGTCATCTTCACTGCAGGTCAGCACCACCTGCTTCCAAAGGGGCATATAGGAGCTGCTATGACGAGAACGGCCGTCAAACGGCGAATAGCTTGATGGATTCCTTAGTCGCCGTTGATTTACAAATGTTGCTTGTTGATGTCGGAACGGACGCACCTCTGCTTCTCGTGTTCTGCGTGTTTGACATAGAGGGATGATCAAGTACTGCAGTAGGCTGAGGATACATACTCCCAACCCCTGAGCAGAAAGATTATTAATGTTTGGGGAGGTGGGCAAACAAAGAGCTACAATCGATGAGGGTCTCTCTTTCGTTGCCTTCCAATATGTTCGATCAGGTCGACAGAAGGGCTTCATACAAAGCACCACCAACGGTCGTGACAGATCGACTACTTTCTCAAGAGGCAAGACGTGCAAAAGTGAGTAACTCTCCTTCACTACCTTTGAGCCGGTCTGACAGGGGTATGCTACAGGCTCTCCAAGAACAGAAACGAGTGTGTGAGACCTCACCAAGTCCCACCAGCTCAGCTGTTTCTCACTCAGAGAATATCTAGAGGAGGGCACAAAAATTCGACTCTACTAGACATCTCGATGCTTTCGCTGACCTCAGCCTTGGTGCATCCGACGATGAAGCAGATGATTACGCGGATAATGGATCTGAGGTAGTCGGAGAAGGTATCGCTAACTATGCATATCTGGCAAGCCAGAAACTAGATTTTCAGCCACCTGTGGGCTATGAACAAAAGACAGAAGATACCAACAAACCAAAGAGGAACCGTGGTAAGAACAAACGGAAGCGGTTCAAGTCGAAACCTAGCAAATGGGCAGATAAATGCATGTATGCAGAGCTCCTGGAGATGAAGGAGGAACCTAATTTTTGGGCCAACGACGGAATGGAAGGGGATGTTGGTCTTCCATCAGACCTGGAGCAAGGCTGGGTTGCGATAGCCCCAGTACCTATCGGAAAGCGATGTCTAGCAATAACGCATCAATCCTCGGCTGGAGTAATTGGTATCTGTGAGAATGATCCCCGACCTGGCTTGAGATGGTGATACTCATTATTACGCAGCACCGAATACAACTCTTCGCTCTCGCCTCTTGGGAAAAATGCTTCTTCCTCGCTTTCCATCTTCATTACCACCGCTGACCATCTTGGACTGCATCCTTGATGCTAACTGGACAACGAATGGTATCGTACATGTACTCGATGTTATCAAATGGAAAGGCCAGGACGTTGCAGACTGTGAAGCTCCCTTTAGGTTTGTCTTTGACTAGCACCAAGATAGCTACCTCATGGCTTCTTGCAGGTTTTGGTGGAGAGATACACGATTGGCAGAGCTTCCCAGATTCTCACCTCCATCATCTGTGTTTCATTTCTCACTTTCTGGTGATCAAGGCCAATCGCAATCGGCACAGCACTCAGATTCCTACAAGTTTCCATACCCCACGTCGTTCATTCCTATTCCGTACCATACGAACACGACGCTACAGGCGATACACTCGTCTATCATACCCATGGCACGCTTGACACGAGAGATTCCGGTTGAGGTGCCGGCATCAATCCCTTTCCAACCTTCCTCGCCAACCGTCATGCCAGTTGATTCGAGCTACGACCCACTCGGATCGCGAATTTCGAAAACAGTCACGTCGCAAGTATCCTCAGACGGGTTACTATTGTATGTAGCCCAAGCAAGTTACGAGGAGGGTACGAGTCCGCTAAGCTGTTGGATTCCAATCAAGCCAGTCACGGAACCTGGCAATCAGCAGTCGACCATGTTTTCATCCCTCGCTAGTCCATTAGATGTATTTCAGCGGTGCGTATCCACCACTGTGCTGAACGCTTCTCTTGGTTCCAACCTCACCATAGGCTTGTGCAACACCGCATGTCTTCGATGGTTAACACAATGCACAACGTAGTTGGCGACAGCATGGATATATGAATATGCACATTGATGATGTGTTCCTTCACCGTCACCAATTCGTATTAGTCCAATGCACTCGTCTCCGTAGCTTCACCTTTGGCATTTTTTTAGTCCGAGAGCATTTGGCAGATGCCATATACTCTGATTCACCGCTGAACATGATGCCAAGTCAAGGAACTCTAATTGACTCGTCTATGAGAATCCACTAGTAACTTGGGTAGCAAACTTAGGTAGAGATGTGGCTTCGAATACGGACGCTATGACAGTTTATTTGAGAAATGGCCTTCGACCATTCTTGTTAGAGTTGAACTGTAGGTTTCTGCTATCGAGACAATGGCCCAAGTAGTCGATGCCAGTCCAGGGCTCCGTTCAATAGCATGTGCTGCGCAATGCAGACAGACATCACTATATATTCGATATGGTACGTTCTCTTGACGGCGGTGTATATGTAATATGCAACCCAGCGGGTCAATGACACCATGTTGCTGAAATGGTTGGCATATATTGAGAGCAGTGGTGCACAATAACCTTCTTAGCAAGACGGGGTCATTCTACCGGTAGTAAACTGAGCCGTGTATTGGCATCTTGTGTAATAAACATTGCCATGGCCTCTATGTCTATGGGATACCGTAAATACTGTAAGTTAAACCCCGAGATAGGTGTCCGTAGAGGCAGGAGCCTACAGCATTTCCAGTCCAACTCCAACCTGTATTCCCCGTCGAAGACCTTCCCTGTGCGCAGCAACAAGGGGAAATGTGACATTCGCCTCGACACGTACAGGGTCGAGGCGGTAGATAAGTCCAAGGCCGGCGGAGATCGATGGACGGGTGAGGAGTGTATGCAGTGTAGAACGTACTGATAGGTATTGGTTAGTTCGAAGGAAAAACAACCGTGCAATGCTGAACCGAGCTTATGATGAACTCACCATCTGACTCTTCATTTTGCAAACGTCCTGCATTGAGCCATGTATGCAACTTGAGTGGCCATGTGGGCCGTGTTGGGACATCACTGAGAAGGGAGAGACCGAGAGCATAGTAGAGTGTACCGCCGAGAGAGGTGGCTAAGGAGAAGTTGTACGTAGGTTCGTACATGGAGGGTCAGATATTGGACGAGTGCAGACACTCACCGCCTTCACGTAGACCCATTCCATCTGCTGAAAACCCGCGTACACTAAGAGGGCCGCCGAGCTGGAAGCGGTCACTCCAGTGGACATTGTCCCGTTCACCCGCAAGAACGCGCAGGAGGCCGGTGCGCGCAGAAAGCGAGAAAGCCTACAAAGGACACAGCATGAACACGGGTAAACGATTGGATATGGACCAAATTACGGGAGTTGGGGACATATTTGGTCCATCAACTCTCAAGTACACCAGAAATATCAGTTAATGTAATTAAAACTACCCACCAGACGTTTTGTAAGAGCCCAGCCACGCCTTGCTTCACCTTCTAATTTCCAGAACGCTGTTGCGCCATCTCCTATATTTGTAAGTTGAGGTTTACCATTATCCGCTCTGCACTCAGGCTTCAAAACACACCATTACTAGTTGTACTGGGCGAGGGGAAGGGGCTGGGAATGATACGTTTCGTCACAGCGAGTTCGTTTGTGAGGCGTAGGATGGCCCCCTTAGATGGCATAATACGATCATCTAGCGTATCAAACGTCCAGCCATGTACCAAGGCAGCCTTGAGGGCAGGACCCGCTGATTGACGGATACTGGTACCCAGATACGGTGACCACAATAGATGAGTTGTAAATACCGCAATGTTTTGTGATTAGAATCATAAACGCGACAAATAAAGATACCAAATCGATCAACACAGGTAACTTCGCAGATAGGGAGCGCAGCGTACGCACCTTACACCTGCATTAGGGGCTAAGCTACCAATGGACCGCCATCGAGCTTCTGCAGTAAGTTCATGCACACCACGCTCTGCAGCATTATGCCAACTCCTTAGGCCAGCTTTAGTCGCAACACATTCCTCGCGACCATGTCCACCCTGTGCACCGAGCTCACGGTCCGCTCCAAGGAGAGAAATAAAGGCAGCCGTGGTAAGAGACGGAGAGACGGGCAGTGAAAAGGACGCGTCGAACGCGCGCTTAGTTTTTGTTCCGACAGACGAGTTGAAGGTAAAAGTGTCCGCGCGGCCGAGGATGTTGGAAAGGCGCGCGGTGATAGACTGGCATGGGTGGTGAGCAGGTGAAATGCCTTGTAGAACAAAGGACTTACAGCAGTACCCTCGGAGTTGCCTAGTTCCGTCGCGGTTTTTATGAAGAAGCGACCTTTCTCTGTGACGTTGTAAATGATATCGACATCACCAGGCGAACCCTCTGCAGATCGATCTATGCGGGCGGAGAGGGTGCGGAACAGGTCTGTCGCCGAAAGCGAGTGCGAGATCGCACGTGTAGTGTGAAGGACAGAGTGTAATGTTGACTGAGCGGACGGGATTGTGTCCGCTGAGTCTGGCGGGGTAGAGAAAAGGTGAGGACGGATGAGCCAACCAAGAAATGCCTCGCTGGTATGTGCTGCGCCATGTACTTTCACACTGGCAATGCGCAGAGGAGCATCCAGCGTGTCATTCACCTGTGAAGAGACTGTCAGGATAAAGTAGCGCTATTCAACTGTACACAGACCAGCTCGGCGAGGTGAAGTTGTTTGCTCTCATACTCGTCGTGTAGTCTACGCTGTAGACGCTCCTCGTGCCAAGCACGGAGTTTTTCAAGATCTTCCTGACTTGGTTCACGGTCAGAGGGTCGCGCTGTTGACTGCAGTGGAGGACGCAGCGAGTCCACCATCGTCGACGACTTCCGGCAGAGTAAGGTATTTATTTATTTATTTTTGTTGGGAAAGGATATCCAAAATATTGCACACAGGGGCTAACTCTTGCTGCAGAGAAATTCCACCGTCAGAAAAATTGGCGATGGAGAGCTTTCATTCTTTGAGAGGCTGGAGCCTCTTGCGGTTGAGTGGCTGTCATGGTCGATTGATTTGTGTAATTTGCCTGACTGCAAAAGCTCTGCAGCCCTCTCTGTGAGATAGAAATGTCCAGAGAGTGGGCTGCTAGCATTCCCGCTGATGAGATCTTATGGACTTGAGTCAAAAGCTTCAAGACAAAGAGTCTCAGTGGGTCTCATTGACCCTCAAGCAGCCGATCGGCTTTATCCGGGCGTTAATAAAGTAAACTAAAACTTTTCAAACATGTCAAACATGTCGCAATATCTGATTCGATCTTTTACTCGCCCCCTCACCAGCACTATTCGCTGCTCCCCCTCTCTTAGGAAGGGCGCACTCGTTCAGTTCAGAAAAATGGCAACTGCAAATACACCAGCTTTCGTACGTCAAGCTAGTTGGGACTTGAGACAGCTTCACATACGTTTCTTCTAGAACAAGGTGTTATACATGCCTCTAGCCGAGATCGACCCAGAGGTGAAAAATATTATCGACAAGGAGACTTGGAGACAGTTCTCTGGCCTCGAGCTCATTGCTTCAGAAGTAGCTCATCCCTTCCCTTTCTTTTCCGATTTTAACATTTTAAAGAACTTGACCAGTCTCGCGACTATGGAAGCAAACGGATCAATTTTGACAAATAAATACTCAGAAGGTCTTCCCGGCGCTCGTTACTACGGTGGTAATGAATACATCGATGAACTCGAGATCCTCTGCCGCAAGCGGGCCTTGCAAGCATTTAACCTGGACCCTGCAAAATGGGGTGTAAATGTACAACCTTACTCTGGCAGTGTAAGCATTGCCCCCATTACTTGCCAAAAATTGGTATGAACTATGCCCTTTTAGACCGCAAAGTGTGTCTTGTAGTGATCATCTGGCCCCCCAAGAGACTAATACAGATTTAGCTTTGCAGCCTTGACTGCCCTCATCCAACCTCAGGACCGTCTTATGGGTCTAGGACTGCCTGATGGTGGTCACCTCACTCATGGCTATTATGTATGGACTGACTTGCTCATGGCTGTTTGTATGGATTTACTTACATCCTCTCTAGACGGCCAAGAAGAAAATGACAGCTTCTTCCATCTACTTCCAGTCTTTCCCATATGCACTCGACCCTTCTACCCAACTGATCGATTATGCCGGTCTTGAGAAACAGGCCAAGATTTTCAAGCCCCGCCTCATCATCTGCGGTGCTTCTGCATATCCTCGCGATTGGGACTATGCAGCTCTCAAAGCCATTTGTGACAAAGAAGGTGCCTGGCTGATGGCTGACATTGCTCACACTAGCGGCCTCGTCGCTGCACAGCAGCTTAATAACCCCTTCGAATACTGCGATGTCGTCACCACCACCACGTGAGTGTTATTCTTCGAGTACTTCACAGTAAATTGACCGAGTGCGCAGACACAAGACACTCCGTGGTCCTCGTGCTGGCTTGGTCTTCTTCAGGAAGGATGGTCCCAACCACGAAGATCTTGAGAAGCGCGTAAATGATGCTGTTTTCCCTGCATGCCAAGGCGGCCCCCATAACAACGTGTGTATTTCGTCTTTCTCTTTGATCCGTCAGCGTGATCGTTGATCCCTTGTAGACGATTGCCGCTGTCGCCACAGCACTCTTGCAGGTTTCCCAACCCGAGTTTAAGGACTATGCACGCCAAGTCATTGCCAATGCCAAGACCCTAGGCTCTTCACTCATCGATCATGGGTACAAACTGCAGACCGGTGGGACTGACAACCATCTTGTCCTGTGGGACCTTCGCCCTCTCGGTCTTACGGGCAGCAAGGTTGAGAAGGTCTGTGATCTCCTTGGGATCACAATTAACAGTATGTGTTGTTCCATGAGAATTTCCTTGGTCGATGTATTAATTCCATCCCACTAGAAAATGCTGTGTCTGGTGATGCTTCTGCCCAAACCCCTGGCGGTATTCGGTTGGGTACATCGGCACTCACATCACGCAACATGCAAGAGGAAGACATCAAAGTTGTTGCCGACTTCCTCCATCGTGCCATCCAGCTCTCCCTCCTTCTCCAGAAAGAGGCTGGTTCGAAGATGCTTAAGGACTTCGTTCGAGTCGCCACGACGGAGACGAAGGGAAAAGTTGGCGCAAAAATGGTTAAGGACCTCCGACGAGACGTCGTTGAATTCGCATGCAAATGGCCTTTACCTGGTGTGGACGTTTCCGCACTCCAGCGACCCGCTGGAATCGAGGAAGATTTCTAAGAGAATTTCCCTCCGATCCTCGCTTTCTCGTATTATTTTTCAGGTATCAGCTAGGAGAAGGAGAAGGAGATGAGGACGATTTCAACGATCACCTTATAAGCAACAGTGGACATTCAACATAGTTCACGTTGTACGCTGTATTGTTATGTCTGTAGCATTAATGTCACATTGCGACTTCAGGCATCGCTTGTTGATGTAGTCATTCGTGTGCATAATCCTTCGTCATTTTACAAAGCTGCTTGAGATACATTATATGTGGCTGGACTAACAAGATCTAACGCTAAATGCTTTAGCATGATACAAATAAAAAGATAGGGAAAGAAATCATGAATGTTGGCAATCAGTGGACACCCTTTGCCTGTTTCACTGCCACCGATCCACCTCAGCAAGGGTCGTCGACGCTCCGAGTCACCTGATGAACTTGCCCCTACTCTTGAGTTCGCATATCACTCCCTGGTGCAACAGTGCAAGATGAAATCGTAACTTCGTTCATCGGATCACTCTGCTTCGACCCTGACCCTGTCATCGAACACTCGTCTGTTACAGGACCTGGGTAAGTGTTCGTGTTCGTATTTGTGTTCGTATTCATGTTGCTCTCTGTATTCAACGTGCCAAACCAAAGGTCCACGGTGGTGAGATCCTTTGGTAGGCATGATTTGACCTGTTCAAGGTCGACCTTGCTCTTGTGGCACACCCGATAGATGAATGTAACGATCACGAGCAGGTTGCAGATCAAGAGTGAGAGGGCTGCCTATGTAGTATGGAACAGACGTTAATGGTCGTGGAGAGTTAAGGCAAGACCAAAACATGGCGACTAACCTTGAAATGGCCGAACAAGAGGTTCCCCGACGATGTATCTTTGAGTAGTACGACCGAATGAATGATCGTGACAATCGTAATGCACATCGATGCCGAGAAGGTCGACTGTATCAAAATTCGCTTCATCCATGAGAGCTTTGTCCCGCGCAACAGCCGAATCGGCAACGCTACCAAGCATAAATCTGCGATGACATCCGCTGCATAATACGCATGACAGATGAGTATGTGGTTGAAAGAGATGTAAAAAAGAAAGATCCACCCCGACGAAAAGTCGTCAAGAATCCTCGGGAAATCATTTAGCGTGACGTACTCACTAATTAGCTGAGAAATCGCAGTAGACTTAAATACTCGACATTGCACATTGACGCACACCTCGAGTCTCTGGCCCTCTATTACAAGAAACATGATCACAAAAGAGCATCCGATCGCGGTAGTGGTCCACTTCAGGGCCTTGGAGGGGTTGCCAACTCGTACAATGGAAAACAGGACACTGAACCGGGCAGCCCTGTGGATGCAGACGCCACTAAGTACTGCTATACTCCTGTATACACTTGGTTCTTACCACACGACTGCAGCAAGGGAAAGCGTGGCCATCCAGCCCGAGATCACTGCTATGGGGCCCCATGATTGCATATCTGGGGAAATGTATCAGCGTGCCTTACCCCGGACTTTGCAGGACGTACTGACCAAGACTTGGGGGTACCATCACGGCGCTGACAAGGCCTACAATATCAAAGACGCATGCAAGGGCCGCCCACCCATCTTCCCACCAAAATCGGGCCATCCACCACCGATACGCAAGTCTAACTACAGTGCTCGCGACCGCAGTCGAGTGACATACAATTGCAACCACTAGCGGGTGAAAATGAGCGTCGACTTCGTATACGGATGAGAAACTGGGTGAGTAAGCCATCACATACATTTCATATCTTGGGACCATGGTTTGATCACGATAGATTGGACCATAATGAGATACAAGCGAGGAATGCTCTGAATCGCTGACTTCCCCGCACAAGCTCTGTTAGAGAACGAGAAATTGAGTGCAAGGGGTGTAGATTATTAGGACGTTCAGGGGGTGCATTATTATGACCTCCTCAGTTTCGCTGCTAGACCAATCACGGACAGTACCCTGAGCGTGAAAGATGGGCTAAGCGAAGCAGGACACGCCAGAGAGGTGAGAATCCACTTAGTATAACTTGGAAGCCCGTGGCACTTGTAATGCCAAGGGTCAAAGTGCCATCGCCAAGGCTTTGGTACGTACTCAGTACTCTGAGGGTGTGGCAATCCATAGCAACCACAACCACCGTCGACAGGCCTTCAGCGTAGGCTGAAAGACGGATATCAAAGGGCCAAGAATACGTGTCCACGAGGCATTGACGTAGGTGGCATCCGAGGGAAGGTTTGCATGACAGTGACGACAAGGTGACGATGTCAGAATCTGGTCTGTACTCCTACCCTGGAAAGATGTAGCAGTGTACCTTCGTTCACTCTTCGCTTCCGTGGTCGAATCTATAACAAATACGATCAATGGTGGCCCAAGAGCGAAGGAAGGTAGTCGTTCCTTCCACGTTGTACCGGGGAACAACCATAGTAAGACGTATGTATTCGACGGCGCTTTTACATACCCCCTCAAAAAGATTAAGGGTGACATGAATGGGAGCGCTTAGCCTGTCCAGGGCCACTTGAGTGTAGGTTCGACTTTGATTGCGCAGCAAAGGTTTCAAGCTTCAAAACCTTGGATGCGAAGCTGACCGCTGTCTCGCCCTAGAGAATATAAGTTATCCTAGGCAGGCTGGCGAACTTCTCTAGGGCGTTTCACTCAAGAGTGTACTACATAATCATTGAACCCGGTGTCGAACACACAGGCTTGTGAGAGTGATTTGCACGAAAGGTGGATAAACCGATCATCACATCCCAACATTGTGTAGTTGCGCTGTCAAGGTGACCTGCTGGTATTGACCAACACAACGAAGCGATCGTTCGTTCAGATATGGTATGAATCACGTGATGTTATTCGTCATTTTGGGCTTATCATTGGCTCATCAGTTCGTATCGATCCGACAGATATGAAAGGAAAGCCAAGTCCAAAGACGATAAGAACGTTGGACTAGTTAGTGATACCCATCGTGATACCCATTCACCCACCAGTTCTTTGAATGCACGACACGACGACTGTGATCCGGTACTGGTTACGGGCCTCACCGACTTAACTATTCAAAGGTAAGCGAAATGCGAGTCTCAATCAAGCTTCCTAATGGGACATCCGCAGTCTATTGATATCATGGCGCAAGGCTGGGTACAGGTCTTGTAGACAGTACTAGCAATTTTTTCCTGTACTCTTCAATGAGACGACTCATGGCTTGCCTGCGAGTGTGGTTGTCTCTGAGAGAAACAGTCCGTCGCTGCTGCTTTGATTCGGCTGGTCAGCACGTCGTTGACACATGTTTGGATTCGAGATCCGGGATCGCCCGGTGTGTTCTCGTATGTCACTTATTGGTCATTTAGGTTGATGTTATTGTCATCTTGTGCGTTCTTGGGGCCACGTCGACGGGGTTCCAGATCTCCACAGTTCCGGCTAACCCCTAGGTCACGTGTACTATCAATACCAGACTTGCCATTTCAAGAACACGACCTGGATTTCTTCGAGGTGTGGAACAAATCGGTCTATCAATGTGTACAGCTCTAGAAAAGACTGAAATGAACCAGAACGACCAGTCAGCCAGTCTTGTCTCGCTTTCCCTCTCTTTCCCACTCCTTACTCTCAGCCCTACACACCATGATCCCCGAGCCCCCGCACACTTTCCTCCATCATACTTTCCTTCAGACAACCTTCAAGGGCATCGAGCACCCGATCTCCACGTCTGACGTGCAAATAAATCAGTTTCGTGGTATCAAATATGCCTCCGTGCCAGCCCGCTTCCGTCAGTCGAAGATCTGTACATCCTATCCCCCTGTAGTCGAAGCACATAAATACGGGTAAGCCTGCATATTACTTTTCGTGTGTCATGCCAATTTTTCCATCAGTCCAATATGTCCTCAGAGCAGTCACAAGACCGTCGAAGACGAGCTCATCGGACTCTCAGACAGAGATTTACCCAGACAATACCTCTCCCAGGATGAATTCGAGTGTCTTAACCTAAACATCACTTGTCCTGCCAACCAGAACAGTGAATCTCGCCTTCCAGTTATGGTATGGATTCACGGGTGAGCAAGATACCTTGATCGAGTTTCATCCACTTATTTGTGCAGAGGAGGCAACAGCGGCAGCGGTTCAAACTGGATGTATGATGGTGGTGCTCTCGTTCGAAAAAGCGTGTGTATCGGTAAACCAGTTATCATTGTTACGGTAAAGTACGCCTTTTTGTTTACGTGCTAGAAGCGTCCCACCCTTACCCCACGTTTTTTCCAGCTATAGACTGGGCTACTTTGGTTTTGCTGCGAGTGCATCAATTGCCGAAGATAATCGATCAGCCGGTGACGAAGGTGTCGGTAATTATGGTTCGTACTGTTGTGTTTCTCATTGCCGTCTTCCTCCGTCTTATCGGTGAACTCGTAGGTTTGCGAGATCAACGTACCGCACTGGAATGGGTCCACGAGTACATATCTGAATTTGGTGGTGACCCCGCGAATGTGACACTCTTCGGGTCGTCGACTGGTGCAGCCGACATCGTGCACCATCTTTACTCCACTGCCAACAAATGTCGCCCGCTCTTTTCCCGGGCAATCGTCCAGAGTGCTATCGTGGACTATAATGTCCCCGGCGTACACGCTGCTGGTTGGCAGATCTCCAAGGCTCTTTCCCCTCTCCGTACTTCGACAGTTGATCAACTCCGCGCCATCCGTGCTGATACACTTGCAGAGATACCCTGCCCCATCCGTGCGGTTGATGACGGTGTCTTCTTCCAGAGTGGGTGGCGCGAAAACTTGTTCCCATCTACGGAATCGGATGAAGTGTGCAAAGTTCCCCACGATAGAAATTTGAGTGCACTGCGTTGGGGTGTACGAAAATTGAAGAGCAAGAGCCGCAGCCCTCTTCCGAACGTTCGGGCACATCCCCCTCCGAATATGACTGGTTTCCAACCCCTTATCATCGGTGACAGTGCCTGTGATTCGGACCTTTGGTCAAACTCCACTTCCCAGTGGGCAGCTTCTGGGGTCGTGCGACGTCTCCGAGCAATATGCCAGTCTCTCAATAAGGCTACTGTTCTCCTAAACGCCTATGACATTGCGCCGCACATCACCGACGAACTAAATGAGCGTGTGTTGGAGTTGGTTGAAGATGCCCGTATATCTTGGCCCACCGAGTGCATTTATCAGGCTGCCCAGCGAAGTGGGCGGCCAGTTTGGCGTTACGTCTTTGACCAGGAAGGTCCAGCTCGTGGTGTTCCTCATCACATTGCAGACCTTATTTATCTCTTCGATAACTTCCCATTACCCCTCTCACCATCCTCATCCCCGCTAACGTATGCAAGTGACGACCTCCCGTCTCTCCCGTCTTCAGAAATGTCATCTAGAGATGGTTGTGGTGGTATCCTCAGCAGTACTCTTACGCTGGACGATATGCAATCGCTGGATGTGGACCAGTTGGAGTATAATTCCCACATCTCGCCATTTGGGGGTTGGACTCGCCCTATCGTTGATGAGTGGTCGTATGGACGCGTCCGGGACGCGATGCAAACTCGCTGGATCGCGTTCGCTTGGGGGGAACGCCCATGGGATAACTCCCGAGGAAAGATTTTCGTTTTTGGACCTGAAGGTGAGACCGGCGAGCGCACTGCGGGCATTTTCGAGGGACGGCGAAGGCGCAAAATTTGGGATAATGTACTCCGTCCCCTGGGAATGGAACTTGTGCAAAAAGTGGGCGTAGAACTTAGTAATGGACCAGGTCTTGGTTCCCGATGATCCGTTCCGATCTCGATCCTCGGCGCACAGGGATTCTAGATTGCAACGGTTCATCGTTCATCCCCTGAGGTATGGCTTCGTCTCCGCACGGTTTTCGTATTAGCTCCTACCGATTACTCCGGATTTCCCTGCGTAATCTGGCAACAAAAAGCGCTATCTGCGCTTCATATTTATATCAACATCTGTTTCTCCGGCTGATTGTGTTGTTTCACTCTTGTGGTCCTCATTGGGCATACACGTTGTCGAATTATCTTCTGATCCCATTCATCCATTCATCCACGCAATACATGTCCTTTTTCACATTCATCTCCCTTACTTCACATCATTATCACCGCCATTGTCTCCCAGCCTAATCTATCCGTCGCATCCTTGGGTCATGCACTTCCTGTTGTATATGATCATTTAGTACAGCGGAGCATTTGTACGGTACTACAATCGCAATATCTCTGTAATCTGGTGTAACTATTCTGGGGGAAGTAAAACCATGTCTATTTACCCTGATGTCCGTAAGAATGTCTCGAAATTTCCCAAGTTCATGTTATTTATGATTTGAAATATTGGTGCTTGGGCTAGCCGCACGATTGTGCTGTTTGATCACGGCCGATTACATAATGACTAATACCATGGATTGAAGCTTCGATTAGTGTTCTACCTACACTATCAACTTCAGATAGTGATTGATTGAACTCCATGGATTTTTACAGACGAAACCCAAATTGGCACTGACCAGATCATAAGGACAGATGTCCATACCCCAACTTAATCTCCCAAATTCTGATAGCTAAGACTGACTCCTATGGCGACGCTTACGCCCACAGAAGCAGTTAATCTTGGCATTTTACATACCAGTAACCCAGGTTTCCTATCCTTGTCGTAAAATTCAGGTAATGTACTAGGTCACCGGATGTTCTGAGCATACATTTGCTTGAAAGGTAAGATGTTGCGGCGTTCGGGCCGAACAGCCATCACCTCCATCCATGTCTTCGGCACTTTGCGGCACATGAGCAGTGCAGGGTGCGCAAGTTTTGCTACCTTGTGAACCTGAAGACGAGGAAGGTCATTGCACATGTCAAAGTTATGCCTTTACTTAGGTATATTGACCGGAATGCGCCATTTTCAATCGACAGCGTTACGCCGCAAGAGGCTGCTTCCTGTTCGAATCTGATGACCCTTGCCAGCCATTGTCTCGATATATGTGCTGCGATGGCCAAGGTTGAGGGGATCCTCAGTGAGACGATATATAGGACTGGCGTTAGTTCCTCCAGAGATCCAGTTTCGAGCTTCCACCGGTATCATCAACCGTGTACCGTTGCTGAATTCAGTGTCGTGCAGGTAGCGTCGAGTAATCAATCCCATATTATCGAGGGACAAGGGGTAGATAAAAGCCTTTCCTTGCACTTCTGCCTCACCCCTCGCCTCATACATGCTAATATAACGGAAATCGAAAGCATAGCCTTCATTTGGGAATGAGAGTCTGTGCTATCATCTGATCCCCGCGCAGCTTCTGATCTGCGTTCGTTTTCCTGTTTCAATGTAGCCCAACAACTATCGAAAGGTAGCCGTGTAGACATATATCGATCAGTAAATCTCATCCAAACGTCTCCATATATAGACAATGGATCTCAAGGATTCGGGGAGATAACGCGAGTTGCAGCACCCTCTATTCCAGACGAGTGTCCATTACAGATATACACATCTAAGGAATACAAATTGCCATTGGATTGGGATAATTGTAACATACAACAAGAAGGGTCGACCCACATCTATCTAGTCGCCCACCTCTCAAAGGGGGGGAAATACTACAAACAATAATTGCTTCGGTGCTAGAAGCAAATGATAACGTAACCGCGCATACACTTTTTCCATGGTTATACATCGATATTCATCCCATTTTTCCGAGCGCGAGATATTGGCAGAGACAGTTCAACAGTCTCAGAGTAATAGTCGTGTCAAAGAGCGAGGGCAAAGAGGGAAAGAAATGCGAAGGCGAGAGTTGAATCTATCATCTCGCGTACTGGTGAGCGATCATGACATGGCCTTGTTGATGGCGTTGAGAAGCATGCCATTGTAGTCACCACCGACTTCGTACATTGCGAATCCGCGCAGGCCAGCTTGGGCAATATACTGACCCTTAGCAGCTACACGAAGGAAAATGTCAAGATTACAATGCATCGACCAATTAAGCGAAGGGACGCACTGAATGATTGAGGATCATCATAGGATATCAAGATTTGCGAGTTGGGATTGTAGACAAATGGCTGGGAAAGGAAGAGACCAGTTGAAATAAGGTCAATACAATAAGAGGAAGAGGTCTTACAGTCTGGGAACACTGGTCGAAAGTGCTCAGCATGCCCGATGCGACACTTCCATCAGAGTTCAAGTAGCCATATCCAACCATAGCCCAGAAGTTGAAAACTCCGTTGGGTCCTTCTGGTTGACCAGTACACGCGTCTATGGTACCAGGAGGAATGTAATCCCAGGCATCGCCCTGAGGCGTATTGCTGCTCGAGAAAGAGGTATAGATCTCGAGTTGGTTACCACTGGGAGCTGCCGTAGAACTAGGCACCGAGAAACTATGGCCGTATGAGGGAACGCCAAGAACAATCTGGTTCGCAGAGAACCCAGCTTTGGTCCAGGCCGCAACAGCAGAGACCGCAGAACCACTGGGGTGGGAAGAGCAAGAGTCATTCAGAGGGGCGTTGGGGCCAGTAACGGTACTGAAAGAGCCAAAGACATCATAGTTCATGATCTCGATCCAATCGAGCTGCTTGGCAAAACCAGAAACATCTGTCATTGGGTTCCCGGTGGAATCAACAAAGGGCAAGACGCTGACAGCAGCGGAAAGGGTGAGATTAGGAGCCAGTTGACGCAGTTCTGTGATGAACTCCAAGAAATTGGCGGTATCGTTGGAGTTGACTATGTTACAGCCCGCGCCTTGTTTGCCTGGATACTCCCAACTATCATACCAGTAAGCATGAAAGTTGAAAATGGACAGCGGCAAACGTACTCGAAGTCAATACCATCGAGGTTGTGTGCCGATGCAAATTGAGCAACATTATTGGCAAAGGTCGAGCGGTTCTGAGCTGTGGCAACAGAGGAAGACCAATAGACAGAGCCACTCCAACCGCCGAGGGTCAGAAGGGCTTTGACATTCTGGACGATAATGAGACAAATGCAGGGAATCGAAGGCACTAGAACTGACATTGGTATGAGCAGCGGAGACAAACTGCTCTAACATGCTCTCGACATTAGTACCTTGCAGAAGAACATTTAGATTATTGTCAGGCTGAGCACTGAGTAGAAAGGTCGTGAGGACAAAGGTGGAAATAATATCTAGGAGAGAACTGACGTGAAAAATGCCATAGCGTTATATCCCCCCCAGTTGATGTTGGAAACAGTGAAATTGTCATGCCAGTCTGCAAACCAACCCATAGAAATGCGAGTGGAATTTCCACCACCAGCACCACCAGATGTCGAGTTGCCTGTGGAAGTTGGTGGAGGTGCAGTCCCCGTGGGCGTAGAAGCCCCTGTAGGCGCGGAAACGGCTGCAGTGGCCGTCTTCTTCAACGAGCACATCGGGGCCGCCAATGCAAGCGGCAGTACTGTCAAAAGAGAGAGACTCGTCGAGAGTTTCATGGTGAACGCGTGATTTAAAGAGAATAAAAGAGAAGGTAATTGGTGCGTGCTAGCTTAAGCACGAAACCTTGCGGTGAGAAACGAAGGATACGGAAAGATCGTAAGAGGGGTAAAGGAATGAGGAGAGGAGAAAACCGAGGGGTGCGTTTTTGTAGTGGTGCAGGCGAAGTCGAGCCGAAGACAATGCGGTTGCCTAAACGCCGATCTCCATTGTTAGACTTTTGAGAAGTCTTGGTTGAATAAGGCACCACTCCATTGAACAGCATTTGGACCAACACAGTAAGATATCGAGTGGAACCTCTTCAAAACAGTCGTCATTGTCAGTTGTATCGTTAGGTGTCGAGTGTTGAAAGTGGGCGCTCTTCTTTCATCACCGTTCTGTGCATGATAGCACCGTGTTCCAATCTACCATTCTCAGCTGTTTATGATCCACTTCTCCGTCCATCGAGGCATCTGATCGTACAGGGAGGTGTTTACTACGCACCTGCCCAATGCCTTCGATCCACTGTTCAAGTAGTTTTCGACCGACGTCGTCATCGAGGACCTCCCAAGTAACAAAATCAAATTCGTGGTGCGTACAGTTTAATAGTGGCATAACAGTCATATTGCAGGTATGTTGTCATTATCCTGAAGTCCACGCCATTGAGCACGCCAGAAAAACAAGTTTCACAGTATACCTGCATGTACGAGGTATGCTGTTGACAGAACAATGGACTGCCAAAGGGACTCTACCCACTCGAAACCCTGCTGCTTCTTGCCTCTTCCTAAACCCCTTTCAGCGCAACCGCATTTTCTCCTTTCTTATTCAGTAATAACGCATGGGCTTAACGGCGGAGCTTCCACAGACATTCTACACGCTGGTAACGTGCGGCAGGTCGCGCGTTCTCAGCACGGGCAGAGGTTTTATCTAGAATGTCATCCACTGCTGGCTTTTTGACTATATCCAGCACTCATCTACTTGCAGGACAGGATGTTAGATCGCGATGCGGCGGGACAGACTCAAGACATGAGCCCTTACCACAGTTTCACTAGAAACTGGGTTCATAGACATGACTACCGCGTGTTCTCGATGCAACTAACCAACACATCCAGGTTGGCCCACGTGGGTGTGGCATTAGAGAGCGCGAAGAGCTATGACAAGTTCATCTGGAAGCATTACATCTATCACCGTGAGACTCAAGACAACCCCACCCTCGGCTCTTTAGTCCACAGCGAAGGAGGGAGGCTGTCTGCTGCGTTTATTCAGGTCACATCACGACGTTGGCAGGGTTCATTGCAAGCTGTCTGCATGTCGCTGGCGAGTATACGTCCCGGACGCTTACCAAAGTTCAGGATTCATGCTGGAACAGTATAATGAAATCCTGATGGCCCTTCGAAACTGACTCGAGCGACACACCCGAAGTACTACTTTGCAGACACAGTGACCGTTTTCCAGTTTCTACCTTTCTTCATATGATCGTATCTATGAGGAATATACCCCCTTTATACTTGGGAGTTGCGACTCCTTCAAGCTATGCATCTCTTGCACCTTTTGAGCGTCAGCTGTGCTTCAAGCACATGTATCATACTCATGAACACTTGGACAGACTTTCAATCACAATATTGTCTCCTCTGCCAAAGTATATGATCTCGAGAAAAGCTTCCTCTCTTCAAGATGAACATCATGGGTCGCACACAATTAGTATGTAAGATAATTTGCGAGCAAATAGGACGGATAGAACTAGGGAAACCAGTAAGTTGAGCTGAGAAGGAACGACTATCTTCCTCGGAGTCTTTGGTCTGCCTGAACTAGCAAGGTTGGTAACCTCCGACCTTCGTTGTATTGCCTTATCGACTGGGCAAATGGTACTGATCATCGCCATTCGGACAGCTATATTTACATGTCGTGCACGTCCAAACTGACACAGCTGTCAAGGAACAAAGGCAGTACAATTGATTGATGCGCACGTCATGCACAGCACAGCTACTCCCGCCCTTACAAAAGGCGCTCGTCCATTTTCTCTTTCCACCACTGCAGTTGACCTGCGTACCATTTCTTTACATCAACGCTCCTTCATTTCTATCATTCAGTCAACGTTATGACCACTGCACCACCTGGTTTCAACTACGCAAAGGCATATGGCATCGAATCCGTCGCTGGCGCCGTGATTTTTGCCGTTCTCTACGTGCCTTTACTCGTATTGTACATTAAACAAGCATTTATACGTCCAACTTACGTCTTCGTCGTCCTCTCCTTGTTCTGTGCGGGTAAGTCATGTGCTTTCTGCACTTCTACATGGACTGACGACGTACACAGTGAGAATTGCTGCCTTCGTGCTCAGAGCGCTTCTGGCTTCCGTAGAAAAAGACGGGCAGAATCTCAACCTGTTCATCACATATGAAATTCTGTACAACGTTGGCTTCTTTGGTTTGCTGTATTCTGCATATACGCTTGTTATCGATCGGTTGGTACATTGTCTTTCCAATTTACTAACATAGACTGACTATTCCACAGTGGTTTGCTTTCCGATGCGCCCCTCCCGAATGATCCAATTTCTCGCATCACGCGAAGGCGCCCGCTGTTCCGCATCGTGTTGTCTGCAGCAGTCGCAGTTGGCATCACAGGTGTCATTGAATCTTCGATCGGCACGACGCAGCACACAGTGGACCTTGGCAACACCTTACGGAAAGTCGCCGTATACATGTTCCTAATTCTTTCCGTTCTTGTCGCCTTCCAGACTGTGGTCTTGGTGCGGGTTGCGGCCACTCGTAAGTAATTTCATGGGTACGTGTATCTAACAAAGCCTTGACCAACTTCATTTCTACAGATGGCACACACAAAGTGTCCGACGGCACATTTGGCGCGAGATATGGCATCTACATTCTTTGTCTCATCTCGCTCCTTCTACTTACACGAGAAGCGTTCTTCGCCGCAACCATCAATAACACAGTAAAGCAAAACGATGAAAATTGGTGGTATCCACTTGCTGCCCTACCCGAATTAGTTTCCGTTGTGTTGTTCTCTGTACCTGGTCTCGTCCCCTCCCGCGCAGAGCTTCCGTCGTAAATATTGGCTTGGGCACGGGAGATAATGATTGAGATGGGCGAAAGTGGAGTCTAATGGGCATGTACTCTAGTTGATGTCAGATGGGTTGCTGAATGATTGAATCACTCGCCATGTTGGTGTAGACCAAATAAGGTTACCTTGTTTACAAGGTTATCGGGGAATACACGATTTTCCCCATCAGAGTTATTTTCAATGTGTCAGGTAAGTCGTCTGCTTTGTAGGGTGCATTTAAGACAATCATTTGCGATGTCGCTGGTTGTGGCGGCCGGTCGAATGGCAGACCAGGCAGGCCCGTAGAGCTACTCCGGTAATTTCGTGTTGTCCAGATGCTCACTAACATTGTTCCAACGTGTCAATCTTTCGTCCTTAACTCCCTACCAGCCATCGCTATATAATCTTTTCATTGGAATCTCAGTTGTCTGCTCTCGACCACATCTGCGCAACAAAGCGATGAAAAGCCTGAAGGGTGTGAGCGATTCTGAAGGTGGTGTTCTAATGTCTATGTTGTTGATTGTCTGACCTGGTGACATGTAGACTGAAAGAGCATGCTTTAGGGGGGGTAATTGCCTTCGCGATACCATCGGTTTTTCTTCCTACATGATGGCTGGACTTGAATGGTCGTTTTAGTGGTAACGCATAAGTTATACGTGCTAATTGTCACTCGTTCAGAATTTTGGTGTGGTTAATACCAGCACTGCCCACTTAAATCTACCTTAGAAGCGCTAGGCATGGGAGCCGAAATACGGTCCGACGACGATAAAGAAGATTCGCCCGGCCTCGAGCCTCTTCCCATTCACCTGCATTAAACTGGGCGCGATTACGCCACAGTACACCTGTCGTATCTGCATCATCTTACCTGTCTCTGCTCACCTGTGTACTGACATGTCTCGGCGTCCTTACGAAGTCCGCCGGTCATACGTGGTAGTTGTATGTCACCTTGGTTTCGTTCCCCTTGATTCGGCCAGTTGGGACCGTGTTCGCATAGATGCAGGATTGGTGTAGTATCAAGCTTGAATCCTCCCCGTGTGCCTATTAAATGCGTGGCGGGGACGGCGGACTCGCTGATGAACTTTGGTCTCATCAGTGGTGCATTTACGCTCTCAGTGTAGTGGTGGGCCATGGGGGGCCTCAGCTAGCTAAGTTTGAAATAGCATCTAGTGCAGTACATACGGTGTAGTGTACCCCCGAAGTCCATACCTTTATTCATTGTTCAGACCTTGAGTAACACACAACGTTATGCACCACGGTGTGGATTATCCAAGCATAGTTCCGGTGGTGAGGACACTGATGCCATCGCATTCATCAAGTCGTCACTCCCTGAGCGCTTGAACACTCAAGCCCATTGGTACTGTCATTAACGATGCATCCGCCCTAGTAGTGTCAAAGGAAAGACTTCTATTTGTCACTGAATTAGTTCCTTCACATTAAAGCCTGATGGTTCTTCTACATACGTCTCCATTTTCATTCCCATCAAACAGCACAAGTATCAATTTATGTTGCGTGGTCATGTACGATCAATCTTGTGTTATTGCAACTAAACAAACTCCCCTCTTGGCCAGGACACTAAAATCTGTGTAAGTGAAACGCCACCGATACGTTTGAGTTATCACAAGGGCGGCAAGCTAGAGGGTGATGGTTCGCTAACATAGATCTCCTTTGCACATTGGCCCCTGCAGGGTAACCCTGCATGTATCGTGATACTTGTAGACATCCCCTCTCGGATTCCAGTTCACAGTTGTAATGTACACGTGAGGTGGAGGTTGACGGTCACCGGCAAAGGTTTCCGACCATTACACTATGTATTAAATCATGATGCACTGGCAGTTCATGCATTGTGAAACTTCAGCAGGCGGTCCGCAGTCACTCTTATTCACTTTGCACGCTCATCACAATCAGCTGCGAACAACCGAAGTGATATGTGACGCACCACTGCAGTTCGGAGTTGTATCATTATGTAGGTAATAGTGCATGTTGTGGGGTTAGTTCATTGATCGTCACGCATGCGAGCTACAACAAACGCTGTTCTTGCAGGGTTGGGCCCGGTGACCAAGTTGATGCTACACACGTAGAAGCATGAGGGGGTAGACTCGCGTCATGTTATCGGTACGTTGTAATAACATAAATGACGTACAATTTGGTTCGATCTGGGATGCAAAGAATTGGCTGTATTACTTAGTCAAAGGGGGGCGATGTGAAACAGGGTAGGATCACCTAACTGGGGTAATTGGGGTGATATGAAACGGAGCGGAACACGTCGTTTAGAAAGTGATGGAACCCACCTCTCCTCAGGGGGAGCGACTAGCTGTCTCTCAGAAGGGTACATATGAGTTCGGTAGACAAGTTCCCCACAATTCGGCATGCATGTGGTGAGCCCGTAACAGGGTGAGCCACCGAGGAACGTTTCAGATATCAGGCTTGTAAATGGAAAAGTAATCGTCAACTTTTCTAAGCCAACGTGTCTCTAGAATTGCTTGTTTGTTATCAAGGGTACGAAATGAAAGGATGGGTTACTTATTTCTAGGTGATTGATCCAGATGGTGGAAGGAGGAAGAATCAACTATTCATGAAGGGTGGGCTGCTACGATAGGGACTCGCAGAACACAGGAATGTGAGTCGGTACCGCTCATGCATGGCAGCAGACAGTAGTGTCGCACAACCCGTTCATTGCCCAAATTGACCGGGGAGCCTCTGTACACATATCTGGCAGGTGTCGTGATTCCTCTGACTTTTGCTCGATCGTGCAAGTGCCAGGAGTGCATAGCTAAGCCTGGTGGGCATTGGGGACACGAAGACGACAATGACATCATAGTAAACTCGGGGAGAGACTGTAAAAATTTCCTCGGGAACGGCCAACGTCAGATCGAGGTCTTAGGGTTTGCTGTGGGAGGTGGTCGTAGGTCCGGCCGAGTAGCAAACGTCTCACCTGTGTGAACTCCAAAATGATACATACTAGTTCCGAGAGTCACGGTAGCCGCGAGGAGGGCCATCTGGGTACCTTGCACAGGGTGAGGTCGTGGTGGGCTATGGCCCATTCGGACCATACACCAAAACTGACAACTTTGATACGAGGGTGTTAAGACTGTCGATGACCTCGTGAATGCGATGTTGTGGTTCAACCCACTGCCATCCGAGATCGACCGACAAGCTTTGCCACATGTTCCTCGCTCACCACGCTTTGTACAGTGGATACAGTCCAACTTGATTACTTCCTCGTGTGATACATTCGTGTTCGGACAGCCATCTGTTTTGTGAATCGAATCGATTGGCCCACTTTCTCCCACCCGACACGGAGGGGTAAGCTACCCGACCTTCACAGAAGCCTTGAAATTTTTACTCAGGAGCTCGTAAACGGTATCGCAACATCCAAACCCCCTGATCTCCCCCCACTCAGGGTACTCTCCTTTACGTGTCTTGGTCCTCGGACCTCACTGGAGGTGCCCCACTTCCAGGGAAATCTTACCGTCGTTGCCTTTCCTTGCTTTCAGACAGTCCCACGGCTTTCCCCACACTCAGGGACTCTGTCGTCCCGTTTCTTCTCTTGATTATCGCATCCTATCCCTGCATTGAGAGATGGGTGGAAAACCCATCACAACCGTGTAGCGGCACAGGCATACGTTACTACAATCTGATGATACCAAAACTTTTTCATGTTCAATCCCGAGTTACATGGGAAGCGCTTGCGGCACATGCTACTTTGGCATTCCATTACTCCGCCAAACCTAGGCCCTCATCGCGTTCCTGGAGAAATGAGAACGACCATAGCTTAGCATGAGGTCTACATGAGATTCGTCTCGGCATACACGAATACCTGTGGAGCACGGGCTCCCGTCATCCGACATGAGTTCCGAATTTGTCAATGCGAAGATCGCCGAGGTGGAAAAAAAAGATATCACCAAAAGATCGGAATGCTGTGAAGGCCATCAGCCAGAGCATATTCACATGTGCAAGGCAACTACACGACTAAGGATACAAGGCTCCGCCACGAAGCGAACGAGATGAGTGCGGGGGTATATTTGTGCTGATAATGATTCAACGTAAGTGGCTTACAGATGCGATTGGTTGCATAAATACATGTGCTTATTGCATGCAGGGTAGTGACCAAACGAATGTATAATCAGACACATTCTTCGTCATCTGACGTCGGTGAAGGCACGAAATCTGGGTATCCTGCGACTATGCTTTCCTCTGGACAATAATTTGTCCTTTTGAGAACGCCGCGTAAGGGTACTTTGGGTATCAGTCGGTGGTTAAGGCCGATACGAACACCATCCTCGTTCTGCCACCCCTCGTCCGGTTCAGGGTAATCATCGAGATCAGGCGGATAGGCTTCACCTGGGGGTGGAGGCTTGAATCCCCCATCATTGCGCCACAGCTGGTCCCTGTATTCCGTATCGTTGTCAGTGGTGTTCGTCACAATGCTTCCATTAAGGATAACCAATTTAAGTCAGGGCACGCACCCTCGACGGTTGAACCAACCCTTTCTCCTTTGGCTGGGCAGAATTGGGCTAGGGCAGATGAGATTCTCACACCACCTCACGGACCGAGGCACCGCCGCAGTCTGGGATCGTGCACGGCGCGGAGGACGAACATGCGTATTATCACCGTCCGAATTGCGACGGTGTGGCCTCGTGTAAATCTCTCCACTTGCGACTGGTGTAGCCGCGGAAGAATGTTCCCATGTCGGAGGGTACAATCCCGGCGGAGGAGGAACAACATAGGATCCGCTACTAGATGATGCGATACTCTTCTGTGACCCGGAACGAGTGAGTTGCGGTGGCAATGCGACAATGTCTGCATCCGGTTGCCACTCGCCATGGTAGATGCCGTGAACATATATGGGGTAGGTAGGACCATCATCGATTCGCAGTGGTGGAAGATAAGGGCGTGAGATCGAGGGGGACCGTTCGCTGGTCAACTGCAAGCTGTCCTTGCGAACGCGGGTACCCACCGGTGGCGTAGGGAGGGGACGAGAGCCTTGAGAAGGTGGGTCTACCCTGTTTGGTGGGTATGGTGCTGGATTGGTACTCATCTCCAAACAGGTTGGACACGTATGGTAATTCCCAGGATATGTAGTGGCGGGCATTTGGTTGCGCTGGCCGTGGCCGTGGCCGTGGGATGGACGCCTCTCGTGGGGTAGTAGGGCCAACTGCATTGCCGCTCGTCGCGGGCTACCTTCTATGCTACTGCTACTCGAGGTCGCAGAAAACGTCGCAGAGAAGATGGAGTCCATATCACTGGCCGTGCCATCTGATGAAGGATAGTGATAGGGATCGGGGCTGGAAGCAGCAGGTCGCTCATAAATATAGGCATCTGGGACTGGCCCAGTGTGGATAACGCCGAATCTACCACCACGACCCTGAAAGTCTTCTGTGGTCTGAGGTGGATGCACCTTAGTGAGCTTGCGGTGGCTATCTCGCTCCCCGATGGCTGACTGCCGGCTTTGTGTTGGCCGGTACTCGATGTCACCTTTAGTGACGGACGGCTGCTGGCGGGAGGATGCGGAGAGTGTGGGGGCTTTGAAAACGCGCACACGAAAGCCTGATGGAACAGGAAGGATATAGTTCTTCCCGTCGAAATAAAATGTGAGGAGCGAGTACTTGGAACCACAAAGCGACGAAGACGATGTACCTTGGACGATCCTGAGCCTCCGTTACGATCTACTCGTGAAGGAGGGCGGGTTCCGGGGTTGAACGAAGCCAAAGGAGCGAACGTCGTGGCCATGGGTAACCTCTTGGGGTCTGGATGAGTGCGAGGGCATGTGGAGTTATATAACTACGGAATCCGGATAAGGGTGGACAATTTGTATGGGTGGCAAAGCTAAGTGTGTGCACGGTTGCGCTCTCGAGGGATGACAGGTAGATTGGCAATTTCCATCAGCGTACAGCACGCTGCTTACACGAGTTTACCAGGCTGCACAACATGCCTTCCTTTCTGATGGGCTAGGCGAACAAATGAGATTCAAGTGGCTCTAGGGGCGACTAATCTGGCCTCGAGTTAAGGATCAGTTAACTTTGACATGTGTGACGGAAAAAAGGGAGCGGAACTGGCAGGGATCCGGCATATTAAGATGCAAGGCGGTTGGCCACCTATGGACGTCATCACGCGCAAGGCATGGTCCTTCCGATGTAACCCGGCCGCTCTAAGTACAGGCTGGTGTGTCCTCTACTAAAAGCGCCTGCTAGACCACACAAGCGCTTTCCAGTAGCTACAAGCGACATCCGTAGATGCAATGATGTCTAACGTAGATTGCAGTGGAAGTCAAGCAATAAGATAACCACGATACTGGCACGACAGCTGCCGAGTCCACCGGAAGCGGAAATTCTCGAGGTAGAACTGTACGTCGATCGCAGAAAGTTGTGCATTCCCTGGATATACCCTGAACCTCATCAATGTCATCCGGTACATCCGTTGGAAGCGTACGCACCAAGCAGTGTCGGAGTGCCTCTTCCAAAACCAGGTTGGACAAGAAGGCCTGCTGGAGACAATCCCGGCAGGGAAGGAAGGCGGAAAATCTTGCCAATCTGGAACATACACACCAAAGATATCGATAATTTCATATCACAGGCTGCGCAGACGGACAGGACCTTGTAGTATCACAGTATGCGCAGGCTGAAGAAGACACCAAAACAAGTGAATCACGGAAGATATCTGGAGATGAAAAATTCGCTCGAGTGCCACCACGTTCGTTCGGAAGGCGAGTGTCTTAGGCGAGGCAATAGTTCAGCAAGCCTTCGGATTGATCGAGCCCACCAATGCGAACTTAAAGCCACAGCATTACCCTATCGTGGCTAAGGGTACATTTTGCTAGACCAAGGTGGAGGAGTCCTGCATTGCACTGTGAGCCATCAGGGCCAATTGGCTAGCCTGTTGGAGGACATTTACCAATGGTGTCGAAATACTCCTCTGGATGTCATGTATTTGATCCGCTGGGAAAATGTTTTTGAATAGGTATAGACCGAATCGTGCAAAGAAACGATCTACCAAATAATTCGTTCTCAACATGTGAGACCCAGAACAGTTCCCCACATACTCAGCCACGTCCGAAATGCATTCAACACGCCTACAAAGGAACACGACAGAAATGTCTTTGAGCGAATCCAATCTAGACGACAAGAAAACGGGACCTATTTGCACACGCGGACTGTCCACATTTGCGAATTTCTAACCCTTCGATTTTTGGATCGGTGTCGGCGATCTAGCAATAAACAAAGACGAAGGGCGCACGACCGTCGAATGGATTCGGTCGGAGTAGGACGTGCAGCACGAGATCTCCATGTCAATCGCGATCATGCAGTACAGCAAACATGATTATTGATTTCCAGATAGTTTTTTTTTCAAACAATATAACCCAGTGACCAAGGTCCATGCTTGAAATGATAGGAGGCAGTGGGCACGGATGGACGGTAGATGTATTGGACGGGACGCCGGAGAAGCACAGTCGCCCTAGCTGAGTCCAGAAACCCATGGCGAGGTGCTCCTGTGTGATAATGAATCAACTGATAAGGATGCCGCAGCCGGGGCTGTTCATGCATCGCAAGACTGGATTAGATTGGCTCTAGTGGTGGAGGGCAAGATGATCGTTTTGGTATTACTTGCATACCTATTAGTTTCCGATGCACGGAGAAAGGGGGGGCATCCAGAGTAGCAAATCCATAAGAACCTGTAAGTCTTCGATGGTCCATGTGTGTAGGTATTAGATAGTACTATCTGGACCAGTGCTCTGGAATATCGAGTCTGAAGGCGATGAAGACCCTTTGTTTGGTCACGTAAACAAAACCACGCCGTTTTGACTTGTAGTTTTACTTCGCAGCTACCTGCGAGTTATTGAAGATAGGCTATGCATGCCCTTAGACATGACATTCTTCCCCCTAGTGGTGTAGAATTTGCTGTCGCACTCAAGCTGACGCCAGCTGCCAGACCAACAAATCATGTCCCCTCTTCCTTCCTAAACATTGTCACAGCAAGATCCAACGTCCTTCGTGTGTATGACGTTCGGGAGCAGCCATTTATTGCTTCCAATCATGTTGAAAGCGAACGCGAAAAGCGGGCACACATCCCCAAGGGCACCGAACCTGTCGAAGGAGAGATTGAGATGGACCAAGAGGGTGAAGGATGGGTCAACATGGGCTCCGTGAAAGTAAGTTATAGGGATGAGGTCAATACCATAAAAAGCTGAGTTGTATATAGTCCGCTGGTAGGCAGGATTCTGCTACGACCCTTCATTGCTACTTCGTCAGGGAACATGTTGTCCATGGCACCATAACCGGAATGGAGAAAGTCCGGACTATCTCTTCTAATGAGGATCAACTCGACAGGCTGGTAATATCATTCAAGGATGCCAAGGTATTGTTGTTCATATTGCGCCGCATCCCATGCTGAACCAGGTATCCAGATAGCTTTATTAGAATGGTCTGACAGCGTGCATGACCTGCTCACTGTGTCCATTCATACATATGAACGGGCCCCCCAGCTGGTCTGTATTGTTCACCTGTTCTCCAAGTATAATTCTGATATTATACGACAGGCATCACTCGATAGTGCACTCTTTCATCCCACACTGCGTGCTGATCCGTTATCCCGCTGTGCTGCCCTTTCATTGCCAAAGGATTCAATAGCAATCTTGCCTTTCTATCAGACTCAGGCCGAACTCGACCTCGTAGAACAGGACCAGAGTTTGGCAAGGTGGAGTTATAACCCCTTTTCCGTTTTGTTGCATCTCACGTAGAAAACAGGGACGTGCCATACTCCCCTAGTTTCATTCTGGATCTTGTTACAGATGTTGAGCCTAATATGCGCAACGTGATCGACTTTGCGTTCTTACCTGGTTACAATAATCCGACTATAGCAGTACTATGCCAGGTCGAGAAGACATGGGTAGGGTAGGACCACTCTTCATCATGTTAGTGGCTGTGTTATCCTTATAATACCCCCTTAGGCGTCTAAAGGAACATCGAGACACCGCCAGGCTCTATATTTTCACTTTGGACCTGCTCAATCATACATATCCAGTGATCACGGCAGTCGAAGGCCTTCCTTATGACTGCATCTCCCTTCTACCATGTGCTTCATCTCTGGGGGGAATAGTCATCGTGACTAATAATGCATTGATACACGTTGATCAAGCTGCACGCCGTGTCGCACTGCCTGTCAATGGCTGGGCCGCTCGAGTGAGCGATATGCCAATGCTTCCCTTGGAAACCGATCTAGAGTTGACTCTGGAAGGGAGCAATCTTGTATTCGCCGACGAGAAAACGTTCTTCGTAATCCGCAAGGACGGAATGACTCACCCAGTAGAGATCCTGTCTGACGGCCGGACAGTATCGAAATTGATCCTTTCGCCAGCCCTCGCGCAGACAACAATTCCTTCGACTGCTATTCAATTGGGTGGCGGATTTCTATTCGTGGGCAGTGCGGCGGGTCCTTCAGTTCTGCTGAAGACATATCGGGTTGAAGAAGAATTGCCATCGGAAGGCGAAGAGCACGTTGCTCCAGCTGCAGTTGTTGATACACATATTGTCATGGACATCGATGATGACGATGGTGAGATTGACCATTTGGAAACTCCCCGTTTCTGACGCCATTTTATAAGATTTATATGGAGAGTCTAAAACAGTAATGCAAACAGCTTCGAATGGTACAGTCACTGGGGGGGCAGTGTCTCGTACGAGATCAGTCATCCACATATCTCTTTGTGATTCGCTTCCGGCATACGGATCTATATCTGACATGACTTTCTCACTCGCAAAAATTGGTGCAAGTATCTCTCCCTTTTCATGCACACAGCTACTAAGCGTCATCAGGAACGACATGTCCCGGAACTTGTTGCTGCTACGGGAAGTGGGCATTTAGGTGGTTTCACGCTTTTCCAAGTAAGATTTCGTTTATGATTTAGTTGCCTGTGTAACTCAACCCAGCCAAGCGTGACCTACCAGTACGGGTCAAACGCAAACTCCATGTGCTTGGAGGTGCTCGAGGTATATGGTCCTTTCCAGTTCGTCAGTCCCACCGAGTAAACGGCACATCCTACGAGAAGGCGACGAGTCCTTTCGTTAGCGAACATGATACGGTTATAATAAGCACAGACGCCAATCCTTCTCCTGGTGTGTCAAGGGTACGTACCTGACCATAAATTAGCATGAGTTTTCCAATGCCAGCAATAGGTAGCCACCCGGGCAGCAAAGACAGAGCTGGCAATCCCGACGCGTATTCCTGGTACCACCGTTGGGGCAGCTCCATTCTTCCAACGCACTGCGATTTTGCATGTCATGACAAATGCTATCCGTGTGCTTGAACCTGGTACGTTTGGCTTCTGTTCATGCAGCGACCTCACGAAGGCTTGACTGTGCATAGATGGGGCCGAAAGGCAAATCATCAAGGACATGGACGGCAACATGCCCCGAGCCAAGATTAAAGCGTGCAGCATCTGCGATCCCTTCGTACTCATACTGAGAGAGGATGAGACCATTGGGTTATTCATTGGGGAAACCGAAAGAGGAAAAGTACGACGCAAAGATATGTCACCAATGGGTGAAAAGGTACGCGTACATGTCCATCAATTACTCAAGGATATCCGACTGGTGCACCTTTAGGCGTCTCGTTACCTCGCAGGTTGTTTCTATACAGATCCCAACAACCTGTTCGAGTTAGTTACTACTGAAAACACTGCCACAACTACTAGTGCCGACAAGGGTGTGACCACCACTCTTCAAGCAGCGGTCAATGCTGGGAATTACAGTCAGTGGTTGGTGCTTGTAAGACCGCAAGGAACAATGGAGGTTTGCTTCATCCAATTGTCTGCAAGCTGATCTCAATTCATTCCTATTAGATTTGGTCTCTGCCGAAGCTCAACCTCGTGTTCTCTAGCAGTGCACTGAGCGGGTTGGATCCTCTATTAACAGACACGTATGATGCACCTTCCCTATCATTACCGCAAGATCCACCGAGGAAGCCTCAGGATCTTGATGTCGACCAGATCCTCGTCGCTCCTCTAGGAGAGTCGGCACCCATGCCACATCTTCTTGTCAGTACTGTTAACTTTTTTTTTCAATCCAACTGATGTTGATATTAGATCTTCACACGTGGTGGATGTGTAACTATCTATGAAGCTCTTCCATCGCTCGCAGTGATTGACATTTCCGCTTCGCCAAATGGGAGGACTTCTTTCTTAAAAGTCAAATTCAATAAAGTCATCACCAAGAATTTCGAGCTCTCGAGACAAGAAGAAAATGAGAAAACCGTTCTCGCCGAGCAGAAACGAATATCCAGAGTCTTCGTACCGTTCGTTACATCGCCTAGACCGGGTCAGACATTATCTGGTGTTTTCTTCACTGGCGACCGTCCAAGCTGGATAATAGGTACTGACAAAGGTAGCCTGAACATATTCCCTTCTGGCCATGCAGTAGTGCATGCTTTCACGCCATGTTCTCTTTGGGAGTCGAAAGCGGAGTTCCTTGTTTATTCTGATGAGGTATTTAAATTTCTCCGTCGCCTTCTCAAACTGTAGTGATTAAATGACGGTGCAGGGTCCAAGTCTGCTGGAGTGGCTTCCAGACATAACGTTAGACACCCCCCTTCCGAAACGAACCGTTCCAAGATCTCGGCAATACTCTAACGTAGTTTTCGAAACAAATTCATTGCTCATTGTGGCAGCGTCAACGTTGCAAGCCCAGTTCGCATCATACGATGAAGATAATAGCATCACTTGGGAACCAGATGGTACAAACCATATTTTTTCCCTTTCTTTCGGCCCTCCTTAAGGATATGCCTTCAGGTGACGGAATTTCTTTACCATACTGTGACTGCTCCACACTAGAGCTGATCTCACCTGATGGCTGGGGTACTATGGATGGGTGCGTGGACCGCTTACTCCCGTCACAGCCTTCTTGACATCCCTAGATATGAGTTTGCTCCAAATGAATATGTCAATGCATTGGAATCCGTGACACTTGAGACATTCAGCACTGAAACAGGAACCAAGGAATTTATTGCTGTTGGAACGAGCATTGATCGTGGTGAGGATCTAGCGGTAAAGGGCGCAGTAAGTTCTCTGCTAGGGTACCATACCCGAGCCGTTGACCATCCTGTCTAGACATACATCTTTGAGGTTGTGGAGGTTGTACCTGACCCTTTGTCCAGTTATCAACGATGGTACAGACTCAAGCTACGAGTTCGCGATGATGCCAAGGGTCCCGTTACAGCTCTTTGCGGGATTAATGGATATCTTGTGTCTTCCATGGGCCAAAAGGTATGCAAGAAGTAAGCCATTTCACAACCGCGTTTACACCATTGTTTGCGTAGATTTTTATTAGAGCCTTCGACCTTGATGAACGCCTCGTTGGTGTGGCATTTTTGGACGTTGGCGTCTACGTTACAAGCCTGCGGTCACTCAAGAACCTGTTACTCATTGGAGATGCAGTGAAGAGTGTGTGGGTCGTGGCTTTCCAGGTGAGGGATTATTGCATGCACACCCTGAGATTCTCGTTTGACACTTGTGTAGGAGGATCCGTACAAACTTGTCATTCTTGGAAAGGATGTACGCCTAGTCAATGCGACTAGTATTGACTTCTTTTTTGCAAACAATGAGCTTGCGATAGCAATGCACGATGAAAATGGCGTATTGCGTTTGTTGTCATATGACCCAACAGGTAGGTCGCTGTATTTTATCGATCTGTTCGTTGCCTAAACTACGGTGCGCCTAGATCCTGATTCCAAGGGTGGCCAGCATCTGTTATGTCGCACGGAGTTCCACGTGCACAAAGAATGTCGTTCGTCTCTTGTGATTGCACGGAGAATGAAAGAAGAGCCTGAGATCCCACAGGCAAGGTTGATCCATGGTATGCTCTTGCCGGTGTACCTCGTCGGAATAACTGAATAGCGATGTAGGGTTTACTGACGGTTCATTATCTGCGCTTACTCCTGTCGATGAAGCGGCCTTCAAGCGTCTGCACCTTTTGCAGGGTCAAATATCCCGAAATATCCAACATGTCGCAGGACTAAATCCAAAAGCTTATCGGTACGTGTCTAGAAGTCAGCGTAGCAGTCCCCTTACACTACAACTAGAATCGTTCGCAACGATACCGTTTCAAAGCTAATGTCGAGGGGTGTTCTGGATGGTCAGTTGTTACAGGCTTTCGAAGGACTCGGGATTTCTAGACAGAACGAAACGACACGGCAGATTGGTACGGAACGTACCACAGTTCTACACGATTGGATCTCCCTTGCTGGACCATGGTAACAAGCAAGGACTTCTTCGAGAGGAGACTGAGGAAAAGTTGGCTGTAATAATATACATTTCCACAACTTGCTGTGAGAGTATTGTAGTGCTGACATCCTATCTTTAATTGTTTTCCCATCAGTCAAAGCTGAGCACTGACCCCAACATGATGCAGGTTGCTGTCTACTTGCAGCAGCTTTCTGGAGAATCCTGCAATTCATCTAGAAAGAAGCATTCAACCATGCTCTATTCAATGCCGTGCACATGACAAAATGGAAGTGTGACGGGAAAAGGGCAAGCATTAAAACCGAGGATCAAGTAAACGCACTACGGCATCCCGAGTGGGTCGTGTACAAATGGAGTGTCGCTGACCAGGATAGAAGTCTCGGGCATAGGTTGAGGCGGATGGTGTGAAACGAAAGAGTGATCTGACAATATTAGACGGAAATAAGACTACCATGCGACTCGACCGCTTCTGAAGTCTTCTGAGGCTAATCTCCGAGTTGCATGGACTGAAACAAAATGCGAAATGCGCTCACCTTCTACGTAAAGGATAAGGAGAACGATGGCACTATTCATCTCTCGAAGGAGGACCTGATACAAAAGCCCAGATTTAAGCGTCGTCAGGGACAATGCAAGCTAGGGTTCAAGTGTCAACCATTCAAATCTGCATGCCTGGACAACATAAGTGTATGTCCGCAGCAAGTCAACTAGCACAATTATGACCCTAATTTTCTGCGGATTGCCGCTACGTTCAAGCCAGAGGACATACATACCAATAATATATATCCAGACGATAGAATCAAGCTTAGTGACTGATTGGACCAGAGGGAGTCCATTCCATCTCTGCAAATGACAAAAATGTCCAAACTGCGGGAAATAGAAGAGTAAAGGAAACACACTATGTATGCCAGAGCTGGAATGGTATTTAGTACCCCAACGACGTGATGTCACCTTCCCGACATGCGCGAGCAGGTAGTCTCGAGCTTGGACTCCGTCCGATGGCGAATGAGAAGCACATATACCGGGCCAGATGGAGAACATGCACACTGCGTGTGAGCCTCAATCTGCAAAACGTAGCCGAGCAAAAGTGCTCAAAATAGTCCCCGTTTGGTTTAGCCTTGTCGTAAACCTCGTCTCCGTCCAACCAAAGTGCTTCCTGAGTATTGAGAACCTCAGCAAGCGCATAAGCGTAATTCGACACTTTTGCAGATGCCGCCCCCTGGTTCACAGTTTATATAAAACAAGTGTCTCGAAAAGATCTGTTGCTTGGATGATCCTGTTTGTTCGAGAAGGGTGGCTTTCTGAGCTTGTCCTCGGAATCATGATCTGCTAGATCAGTAACAATGGACTGTAGTTTTCTTCTTCAAATACGCAGTTCTAGGTACTAAGCACTCGGGTGTGGATCAAATATCCCGCTTTTAGCCTTCTGCAAAGTACAGGACTTTTGGCATCTAACAAGGTGACGTCTGTTATAGTCATCATTACTGGAATTGTTGACCTCTGGCAGCGTATTATGTACAGTCTATCTGGTTAATGGCAAATCCCTCGGTGATTTCGTTCGTCTTTATTTTGCCGTCCCGCCACTACTAAATGATGGATAGGTAGCACCAATGCATTCCCTTTTGACACTATTGCAGTCCTCTCCGGGCGATTATACGATTAAGGAGATTTGTATGTCGTTCATGTGGTTTTCGACGGTTACTCTGCAGACTGAAGCTTAATAGTTATCGACTATTATGGGGAGGGACCTTTCTGCGAGCATCGTGTTTATTCGTGCTATCATTAGCGAAACCAGTTCGGTTACACCTACTTCTATAGTGTTAACAAGCATATTCGATCCAAGCTATCAGCTCCAGTTGTGCATCTGGATTGATCTTCATTCCATCCATGGCGGTGCTGTCCCAGCATTTCAAGAAGCACCTTGCTTTTGTGATGGCCTTGGTAATGTCAGGCAATTGTCTTGGTACCATTACTACTCCCTGGGCTTTGCGAATGGTTTTCATGCCAATGCTGGTTTGACTAGTGACTTGTTACTTCTCCATCATGGGTTTTCAATCTTTGCTACCAACCTTTGTAATCCCATTGTATTGCCTGGAAAAGCTGTAGTCCTCACAATTATTACATGCTACATTACAGAACATTACAAACCCAGGCCCCCTGGCAAGTGGACACAATCTTGTGGCCTTGTGAAAATCTAAAGCAAAGTGCTGGACAATTGTAAAGGATATAGGCTGTGTCAGAATATTTAGTTACTATGTGTCAAACTCACATGACACTTTTGATTGACAGCAATTATCTTTTGATATATTAGATTTCTACCTACAGATAAATAGCTCATAGTTTTACCTGTACTGGTATTGCGTTTGGACCTGGTTCGCACCCATCCATCCATCATGGTCACCCAATTGCCCCAACCCGCGAATTCTAACAGGCTGGCTGAGTTTTCAACACATTCAGCAGATTGACAATCATGAGTATTTGTTATCATGGTAGGATTGACTGAACTGACCTTGCATTTTAATGCTGCTGTGGCATGTTAATACTTGCTATGGGGAGGGGAAAGGTTCAAAATGGTCTTTACATTTTACAGCAAGTTCAATGAGTGTGGGGTTTTGTAGGTAGGGGAAATACAGGGAAATATGGTCTCTGTCCTGGATGCAAGGAGAAAACCTTGAGAGTTTCAGATTTTCTATTGGTCACTTGATTGGAAAACAGGTTTGTGGGCACCAGCCTACTATCATTCAAGGTATCAACTGGATGGTTACAACACTGGTGGTCAGCCACTAGATGTTTTTGTCTATGATGGGGAAGATGATTGTAACAAATGCAGATCACACCATCCCAGGTATGTTTGGCACAATGATTTGACCAATGGGGATCCACTGGGATATGGTGGTTTTGCCATTACTGCACAACAATTGGCTGAGATACACCCCCCTCTTCCCTCCATAGAACATTGGCCCAGTGATGCTGTTTACCCAAGGGTAATGGCAGATGGACTTGGCAACACTGTCCTCATGGATAAAGACCATAACATGCTTAAAATGATCAATCATCATCCTTGATGCTCTGATTGTACCACACACAAAACATTAGTTGCACAGGAAAAGGGAAAGTGCATCTCCTGTCATCTACCTATGAATTCACAAGCAACCATGTGTCTGACATGTAAAGGCAAAAAGAGTCAACTGATTCTTCTTGACTCTGGTGCTTCAGTGCACTGCACTCACAACCTCAATGACTTTGTTTCATATACTGCATACCCTACTCTGAAACTGTCACAAACAGCAGATGCAGATACAGTTGTAGAGAAATTAGGGAATGGTACCATCATATTCTATCATGAAGGAAAGCTCACTCCATTATACAGAGTGGAGTTTTGCCCAAAACTCCATATGAGGGTAGTTTCAACCACTCAGTTGACCAACAAGGGCTACATACTGATGTCAAACATTGATGGAACTCAAATCTTTGCACCTAATGGTGACCTTTACCTGTGGTCATGCCTGATAGCATCTAAAGGGTCCCTTCATTATATTTGTGTATCTTTGCAGTCTATAACTGATCAGATTCAAACCATTAGTTCAAAGGATACCTCAGATCTATGGCATGCATGGATGGGCCATTGCTCATACAATTCCATGAGCCAGTTACCCAAAGCAACAACCATTACTCCATTTGAGACTTCAATGAGTAACAAACCATGTCATGGCTGCACCCTAGGAAAAATGACCAAGAAACCTTATCAGGTCACCTATAAATGTGCCTCCAAACCACTTGAACTTATCCACACTGATTTATGCAAATTCCCTGTGGAATCCTATTACCACAAATGCTATGTCATCATGTTTATCAATGACTACAGTGGATATGCATCCATCATCCCCCTCTCTTCAAAATCTGACACTTTTGATGCCTTTCATTCCTGGCTTGCCTGGGCTCAAAATTGTGTCTCCAGATGGCTTCTCCAGATGTGTTCAGATCATGGGGGAGAGTTTAGATCTCTTGAGTTTGCAAGTTTTTTACATGAACAAGGTATCAAGCATCATATGACTGCTCCTGATACTCCCCAGCAGAATGGTCATGCAGAATGTTTCAATCACACCATGGTGGAAAAGGAAGAAGCAATGAGACATTCCGCTTGCCTCCCTCCAAACATGTGGCAGCATGCTTTAGAGACATCAGTGCATGTATACAATTGCCAACCATTTCAACAATCACAGTGGAAAACTCCAGTAGAGTTATGGACTGGTAAAAAGCCTGATGTATCATACTTCAGGGTTTTTGGTTGTCTTGCTTGTGTTTTTATTAAAAAGGAACATTGAACCAAATTACAGGCCAAAAGTGCTCCTATGATATTCCTGGGGTATGAACCTGGATCTAAGGCCTATTGATTCCTGGATAAAAACCAAAGGGTTGTCATTAGCACCAATGCTATCTTTGACAAAGAGGTTTTCCCACAATGTGCAAAGACTAGTTATAAAGACCAAGCACCCAAGGAAACTCAAGACCAACCTCATGAGGATGTTCTTATGGAGGTAGCTCCTCCAACAGAACTGACACCAGTTGAGATCCCATAAACAGTTTGTCCAGCTGACTCTCCAAACCATCTGAAGGAACTTGCAACTCCAATGGAGATGTGTACAGAACCACAAACAGAGACTTCTAGAAATACTGTCAAAATCCCTTTAAAGACAGCTCTACCCTCTTGTTATTCACCCTATCCAGACTCCAGTATCCGTCAATCAACAAGAGAGCAAGTTATTCCTCTCAGACCTGAGAACACCTATAGAGAAAGGACACACCCTGTTGATGCAGAATGGCAAGCATCAAGGGAAATGACCTTAGAGAACACAAGAGAAGCATCAGACATGGGGGAGCTGATGATCAACTTGCACAAGCTCAGTCAGGAATGTGGTACCAACTTCATCAACTACTTGCTTATGCAGAAAGTCAAAGAGAAGTCTAAAACACCTGTTCATTATTGGGACACTCAGAGACTACCAGCCAAAGATAAAAAGACTTGGGAATATGCCATGTGCAAGGAAATCACAGCATTAGGCAAGAGGAAAGTTTGGGAACTTACACCTCTACCTCATGGAAGAAAGCCTGTCAAGTGCAGGTGGGTCTATGCTATTAAAGCTAATGGGCAGAAACATGCCTGCTTAGTAGCCAAAGGTTTCTCTCAAGAATACAGAGTAGACTTTGAGGATGTCTTTTCTCTGGTAGCAAGATTCAAGTCTGTACAAATCATACTATCCCTGGCTGCCCAATTCAATTGGGACCTAGAGGCACTGGACATCAAAACTGTGTTTCTGTATGGAAAATTGGATGAGGAAATTTATATGGAACAGCCAGAAGGCTTTGTGCAAAAAGGCAAAGAGCACTACATCTATCAATTACTCAGAGCCTTGTATGGTCTAAAGCAGGCTGCTCTAGCATGGAATATTGAGCTGGACAAATCCCTTAAAGCACTAGGCTTCACTCACATCCAATCAAATGCAGGAGTAGATGTGTTGCAGAAGAAGAAAGGATGAGAAAACATCATCATCATTCTCCTAATATATGTCAACAATGTGCTATTCACCAGCAACAACCACAATTTCCTTCAAGAAATGAAGAAGAAGTTCATGACAGTATGGGAATGTCATGACTTGGGACAAGCCAAAGAATATCTCAGAATGCATCTCCAGATAGATCATTCCTCAGGTCTTTTGATTGTTGATCAGGTTGCTTATCTGGACAAAATAATCAGAAGATTTGATATGGAGAATTGCTGTCTTGCAAACACTCCACTCCCATCAGGATACAAACCAGTCAAGAATGAAGGAGAGACTACTCCTGCACTGCATTCAAAGTATCAATCCATAATTGGCTCATTGCTATATCTCACATTGGGAACTCAACCCAACATAGCATTTGCCATCATCGAGATGTCACAGTTCACATCCAATCCCACTGAGGATCATTTAAACCATGCCCTATATATCTTTCAATATCTTCAAGCCACCAAGGAGAGAGGACTGGCTTATTGAAGAAAATCAGAGTACTCTGTATGTTACAGTCTCACCATATCATGTATTTCTCATTGTGCATTGACTATTATCCAACAGACACTCTGTGGACAGCACCATATGTTTCCTTCTCCTCTTTTCCATTTTGTTTTACTATACCAATGTACCATGAATCCACCTTTCTCACTTTTCCAGCAGATTACGCTGACTTATCATGTGACCATGACACGTTGCGACACGGGCATCATGTACTCATCATAAAAGGGCATTTCCAATGCCCAAGTCATTGCGACATGGACTGACTAGCTACTAGTGCTATAACTAGATGTATTCTGATCACAGTAGCTACCAATTACAGACAGGTGTGTAGTATATAGACCAGAGAGTGGAAGATGGAATCCCCATCTTTTGTCTCCTTTGCAATTTACCCCTTCACACTTACTCATACCGACTGAGGACAACAAGCCTCTAAAGGCTCTGAACCAAGGGTATTTGGTTGTCCAGACTTGCAAAGCTCAGCTCTAGTGTAACAACTCGCATCATCTAGGGTTAGGGTTAGAAGTTTAGGTGCTGGTTCTGAAGGATGTTATGGTTCCACTGTAACAGAAGATGAAAGATCATTGTCTACACATCACCGTCCTCCTATGGTGACCCTCTGGTGTCTTCCTACACCAGTCAACACCCTATGACTCTCCTGTTGTATGTCAAACCTCTGTAGGCCTCACACCACAGTCAAGCCCCTATACTGGCTTCAAGGTGTAGTTTTCCATTAACCATCCCAACTACCCTCTAGTGCTACTTACTCGCATGAGCCGTACATGCTAGTCACCCTCTTCCTAGCCCACCATGGTTAGAAAGTATTTTGTTAGGTTGAGCTCTTCCTCCGGAAAGTTCCAACCCCCTGTCCCCAAGCGGACAAGTCACCCGTCCAAAGGCTTTGGTCTAGGACTTACCACTCCCTTGCCACCAATCTCGCACAAGACAGCAGACGACTCTTCCTCCAAACCTGAGCAGCATGTACCCAGTGTTTTCATCACTGGAACATCTTCCCCTATCCACATAGACGTCAATCCAGTAGCTGGATCGGACTTCTCTTCTTACAGAGATCCAAAGGAGCCTGACTCAGATAATGACTCTTTGGAAATGCCTATCGCTGATCTGCTATCACATTCAATCATCTCCAATGTCCCAATACTGGATCTTAAACAATGCACTATGGCTGACCAATTAGCAGTGGCCCTTGGAGGCACTATGATTGAAGACCCCTTTGTGGGGCAAAGGCCATCACCAGCTGAAATTATATACTGGTACCGCATGCAGGTATCCGCAACTGCCAAGAAGGGTAAAGGCCATGCTCAAGGACCAGGAGATAGTGGTCACGACTCTAAGAGCGACAGTAAGGCCAAGGGCAGAGAGTTAGGCATGAATAAGCCAGCCATATTCAATGGCAATCATCAAGCATATTCTGGATGGATTGTATCGGTAAAAGTCTATCTAGGAATGAATGCTCACATCTATGATACAGATGAAAAGAGGATTGGATTTGTCCTCTCATTTATGGACAAGGGCTCGGCCCTGGCATTCAAACAGTCTTATGTCACCAATGCGACAACTGGAGATTATGGTCTCCACTTCTATGACTCGTTTAAGGAGTTTGAAAAGAAGATGGAAGACTGTTTCCAAATAGGCGACATTAAGTTGATGGCACTGATCATGCTGTCATCCATACAACAAGGGAAGCATTCTCTCGATGAATACATTACTAACTTCAAGAATCTGCTAGCCCAAGCCGGCCTGCTGGAAGATGATACAGTGGCTGCAACCTTTTTCAGAAAGGGGTTACACCCCTCTATTAGCTGAAGAATATTAGGACTGGGACTGATCCCTGCCACTGTCTCTGAATGGAAGGAGGCAGCAACAAGGGTAAGGGCATCCATGGCAATGCTAAGGATGTACGAAGGCAAGGCCTCTGACTCTGACAAGAACTTCCTATGGAAGAACAAAGGCTACAATGCCAAGCCAAGCCACTACTTGCAATGGAAGGACCTGAATGCGATGGATATCGACTTCACAACCAAAGATGGTAATCAGAGCAACAACAACAAGTATTGGCAAAGAGAAACAAGAGTGTGTTACAACTGCAACAAAGAAGGACACCTTGCCAAAGACTGCTGAGCACCCAAGAAAGACAGAGGAACAAGGATAGAGGAAATAAAAAAGGAGTTGGTGCATCTAGAAAGTGAGGACACACCTTCTTCCTCTTCCAGTGTGTCCTCGAAAGGATTTTTAAAGGGGTGAGCTACTGCCATGGCTCGAGCCCCCACTTCTAACAAAAATTGTACATTAAGTGTAGGAATTGTTGAAGCAGATGTAAAAACAACATACAAATACGAGAACAATTTATGTGTCACATCTATCAATGGATTGGCCTACTTAGTGGAATGTGGCAACTCTCCGATCAAAATGCTAATCAACTCCGGAGCAGAGACGAACATTATTGATCAAAGAACTGTCTGAAAAGAACACTTGTCAACAAGAAGAATTGAACACACATGGAACCTTCAAAGCATAACAGGCAAAACAGATCAAATGATTGACACTATTGCTACCTTTGTCGTATGAATATGGGGAAAAGAGATGAGAATCCATGCATACATAGCCACAATGGGTAACAGTGAAGGGCTTCTACTTGGAATGCCCTGGTTAAGGGAACACAACCTGATTATAAATTGGCTAACACAGAAACTGATCTTGTGGGGACAACAGGACCCATCACCACCCAAAGTAATGAGAACTTCAATCTCAACCAAACTCAAAGCTGCCGCCAAGAAAAGAGAAGTGACACTCCCAAAAGAATATGAGGAATTCATGGAAGTCTTCTCAGAAAAAGATGTCCCTCTACTGGAACATCAGCCTTTCCTCGACCACAAAATAAAGTTAAAGGAAGGGTTTGTGCCAAAGAAAGGGAAAATTTACAAACTAACGCCAGATCAGCTGACTGAGCTAGATAAGTTCTTAGACAAAAATCTAGCCTGCGGAAAAATCCAGCCATTGAAGTCCCCACAAGCCGCTCCCGTTTTCTTCGTGGGGAAGAAAGATGGAAAGCAAAGACTCATTCAGGATTATAGGTATCTGAACAAGCACACGGTGTTGGACTCCTACCCCCTCCCAGACATAAAGGAGCTGTTAGACAAGCTTGCCAGCTCAAAATATTTCACCAAATTCAACATCTGATGGGGCTTTACAAATATTCGTATAAAGGAAGGAGACAAGTGGAAAGGAGCGTTCGTTACTCCAAGAGGGCTCTTTGAGCCTTTGGTAATGTTCTTCGGTCAGATGAACTCACCACCCACTTTCCAGAGATATATGAATACCAAATTTGGAACTATGATCCACGGAAGAAGAAGCATAATTTTTATGGGTGATGCAACAATTCATGGAAGAACAAAGCAAGAACTTCACAAAAGGGTCAAGGAGTTCTTGATGATCACTCAGAAGGAGAACCTTTGACTAAAACTACCCAAATGCATCTTCGAAACAGAAGAACTGGATTTTCTAGGGTATGTAATTAAAGAAGGATCCTATGAGCTGTTGCTGGTGAAAACCGTGGCCATTAATGGATGGAAGGTCTTGTCCACACTAAAAGAACTAAGAAGCTTCCTAGGCTTCTGTAATTTTTACAGGATGTTTGTACAGGGCTTCTCGCAGATTGCCCAACCCCTCCATGATCTTAGCAAAAAGAACACTCTGTTCGTATGGGGGGACGAACAACAAAAGGCTTTTGACTTGTTGAAAGCCAAACTTACTTCAGAACTGGTATTGCACCTACTGGATTTCAAGAAACCCTTTATTGTCCATACCGACACCTCTCGGCTTGGAACAGGAGCAATCCTCAGTCAAGAAGGACCAGATAAAGCATTACACCCATGTGCATTTCTCTCCCAGTCCCTAAATGGTGCCAAACAGAATTACCAAGTCTACGACTTGGAACTCTTGGTGGTAATTCACACTCTAAAGGAGTGGCAGACTTACCTGCTAGTGCCTGTGGCACCTACTCTGGTGTACATGGATCACCAGAATATGATGTATTTCCATGAACCACAAAAACTGACACCTCGCCAGTCCTGCTGGCAGGCGACCCTTCAATCTTTTCCTTTACAGATGGTCTACATCAAGGGGAAAACCAACATCCCGCCAGACATTCTGTCCCAGATGGCGAACTTTGAGGCCGAAGATCAGCCCCCAACTACTCTACTACTGGAATCTTTATGGTTGACAGCTGAGGGGGGGGTGAATATCCAAAACCTGCACATCTCGTGCTGTTTCAGCAGTATTTCGCCCATGACCCCTAAAAATCCTGACACTCCACAGGTAAAGCGAAGTAGTGTAGTCGGGAGATGCAGCTCGGGCAAAGCCTAGAGTCTACTTCTACAATGCAGTGGAAGTTCTTAGGTAAGGACCTAAAGACTTACTCAAGTGTTTACTTGGGGTAACTTTCTGGTTGGGTACTTGAGTGCTTGTTAGCCTTCAATACAAGAACAATGGATGTTGAACTGTTATTATTTGTGGACCTGGAGGTCCAGTATATATATGCTCAGACATGGTCTGTGCGTGGTACATGGAGTTTTGTTCAACTCATGGGTTGAACTACATATGATAAGTAGCACCTTCCATAAGAGAGTCTCTTCAGGTATCGTATTGAGTAAGCATAGAGTGCCATAGAATGAAATAGAAGGAATGATGTCATAAGCACGTCATCCTGATGTCATAAAGCCTAGACCTTTCTCCATATTGGTGAAACACCAGTAATGTCCAATAGCCAGTCATAGAATCACATGCAGTGATAAACACATGCAAGTGTTGTGTCAGTGTCAAACACACATGACAAATCTCCTGAGAACAAATAGTGAGCATCTGTTACATAAGACCAGCACTAATACTTTATTTGTTCAACAGCAGGTTCTCTCAAGACCCATGACAGACAGGCACCCATCTGAGGAATCCTCAAAGACTGCCATCATGAGTGGCAAAAAGGTTTACACCCTCTCTGGAGAACTGATGAGTAGTATACTAAAGGAAACAGAACATCTACGAATAAAAGAGCTAAGAAACAAAGATGATAAAAGAGGAAAAATATATGTAAATGAAGAAAGAAGAAAAGAAGTCCTGAAGGAATACCACAATCCATGACCATCAGGTCATCCTGGAGTAAAAGCAATGATGAAGAAGATGACCTGACATGTCTACTGGCCAAGAATGCACGCCAACATTTGGTCCTATGTCTGTGGGTGCATGCTCTGCCAAGCCAACAAGGTAAACACACACCCCACGGTACCACCGATCACCCTGCATGACATGTCACAGTCCCCCTTCCCATTTAAACAAATCTCTATTGATTTGGTAACTGACCTTCCCGACTCATGTGGCAATGACGCCATACTCATGATTGTCAACCAAGGATTAACAAAGGCAGTAATCTTCTTGGCGACTAATAAAACTGTAGACTCAGTAGAAATTGCAAATCTTTTCCATATGCACATGTACCCCCACTTCAGGGTTCCTGAGGCTGTCATATCAGATAGAGGCCCCCAGTCCATCTCAGCTTTCACCAGAGACCTCTATGCAGTGATCAGAATAGAGATGAAGGCAACTACGGCTTACTGACCACAGTCCAAGGGAGAAGTGGAGCGAGTCAATCAAGAAGTGGGGACCTTCTTGAGGATGTACGCAGGACGTGATCCAGACAATTGGTCCAAGTATCTCCCTGATGCTGAGTTCGTCCACAATTCCCAAATTCACTTGACTCACAGGCAGATGCCCTACTATCTTCTTTACAGCTATGAGCCATCCCCCTATCCCACAGGCCTGATCATGCATGCACCCTTATCCAAAGAAAGACTTGAAAAACTAGCGGCAGCACGTGATGCAGCCATCATCTCACACAAAAACACACAGGAGGCAATGCTGAAGAAGCATGCTGGAAAAGGGTACAAAGAATTTGAAATAGGAGATAAGGTGTGGCTGGACATGACAAATCTGCATTTGAATGTCCCTTCAAAGAAGCTTGCCCCAAGACAGTATGGACCATTTGAAATTACCGAAAAGATCACCCCGGTCAACTACCAATTGGAGCTTCCAAGGAGCTGGCACATCCATGACATGTTCCACACCAGCAAATTAACCCTGTATGTCATCACCCCTATCAACAAGTCAACCCCTGTCCCAGCACCTCCTGAAATCATCAAAGGCCACAATGAATGGGAAGTCAAGGCTATCTTAAAACACAAAATGTACCGAAAGAAGCAGAAGTATCTAGTCAAGTGGCAAGGATACCCTGATTCAGAGAATACGTGGGAACCTGCAGAAAATCTTAAAAACGTGTCCCAGGTTCTGACTGAGTATCAAACCACCCATCGCCTCCCACTGTCCTTCCCAGACGCCCCCAGCACCACATTATAAATGTCTTCTGGCTATGTTACTCCAGACAACCGACATGAAGACATCTACCAGGCCATCTGTAATGAACTATCCTCCAATGACCTCACTGATCCCTTCCCCCCACTACTCTCACCTTCACCCAGAGTCCGCTCTTCCAAGTGTAGCCACCCCCAATCCCTTCGCAATGCCCAAGCACCTCAGACCCACACAGCTCCCCCAGTCACCTCCTCAGGCCTATCAGCTGAAAGAGAGACTAGGCAGCATGATGAATGGGTTGTACCCCCTTTCCCCCCTGCTATCTCTGTTACCTGCCCCACTGAGCCCATGCCATATTATAACTCAAGCTCCGACGAGGCATCTGCCAATGATGCTGCATCCTCCTATTTCTGCATTCCAAGCCCCATGGCAGCCAACGAACCCACCATCAACCAGTTCATTGGCTACATGTGGGTGCTTAATAACTTCGAATTGTGGGACACTCTGGGATGGAGAGCACCAGCAGAGCATGAATGTCTATGGCTGTTGTCCCAGGTCTTCTGAGACACAGAGCAAATCACACAGAGAGTGAGTGAAACAGTGATCTCAGAGCTGGCCAACATTCCAATGAGTGAAGGAGAGGCAAAGGTGACAGGGGAAGATGTATTAAAGGCGATGAGGGATCAAAAAGGAATAGTCAGAACAGTGCATGATCTGTTCAGTCCCCCATTACTCATTACTTTTGATTCCTTTCTCGAGCAGCATTGTGGAAGAACCTTGGCACTTTCCAACGGTCATCCCACATTACCGCAGCCTCTTATGCCAAGTACTTATCAACCAAGATGCCTGCACTGCTGAAGGAGAACCCATGTGGGATCAGTTTGCCCATCCATATTGGTGGACAAGTCGTCAGACAGAGGAGGTTCTCCAGGCCCTCAAGTCCAATCCACATGCCCCGGTTCTCTACCCGCCACCTCCAGGCCTTCCCCCCTGTCAGTTACTCCTGTGACCACCATGGGTACCTTGTCCAGGCATGCCTCCCACCCTCCCCTCACTGACATTACCCCCATTCCACCTGAACTTGCCAATAGCCTCAGGTATGTATGGGCCATGTCCACAATGGCTGACACCATCATGGCTAAAACCAGGGACAAGCAGTCCAATTGGAGCCAGTTTTTCATGGTGCTGAAAATGGACACCACCAACCACCAGCTGTACAATGCCATCACCACCACTGCACCACTCCCAGACCTTGCTTTCACCCCAGTCCCCATTGTCCCAGACCTCCAGTATTATCTAGCAGGCAAAAAGGACATCCTGCCATTGCATCCCTTGCATGGCTATCACTGCTATGAGTGCAATTGTTTCGGGCATTGGAGGTGGGATCATGATGAGACTTGGCTGTACTGGGAGCCTGGCCTCCCCTTTGCTGGACGATGTGGTGAGCAGGCCACTCGATCTTAAAGGGGGGGGTGATGTTACAGTCTCACCATATCATGTATTTCTCATTGTGCATTGACTATTATCCAACAGACACTCCATGGACAGCACCGTATGTTTCCTTCTCCTCTTTTCTGTTTTGTTTTACTATACCAATGTATCACAAATCCGCCTTTCTCACTTTTCCGGTGGATTATGCTGACTTATCACGTGACCACGATGCATTGTGACACAGGCATCATGTACTCATCGTAAAAGGGCATTTCCAATGCCCAAGTCATTGCAACATGGACTGACTAGCTACTAGTGCTATAACTAGATGTATTCTGATTGCAGTAGCTACTGATTATGGACAAGCGTGTAGTATATAGACCAGAGAGCGGAAGATGGAATCCCCATCTTTTGTCTCCTTTGCAATTTACCCCTTCATGCTTACTTGTACCGACTGAGGACGACAAGCCTCTAAAGGCTCTGAACCAAGGGTATTCAGTCATCCAGACTCGTGAAGCTCAGCTCTAGTGTAACGACTTGCATCATCTAGGGTTAGGGTTAGAAGTTTAGGCACCAGTTCCGAAGGACATTATGGTTCCACCGTAACACTGTAGAGGTATACTGTGATGCTGACTGGGCCTCAGACAAAAATGACCAGAAGTCCACCACTGGCATGGTCATACTTGCAAATGGAGCACCAACTACTTGGCTATCATGCAAGCAGAAAACCATTGCTCTGTTGTCTATAGAAGCCAAGTACATGTCCTTATCCAATACCTCTCAACAAATCATCTGGATACACTCCATGTTCACTGAACTTGGATTTCATCCTGACCCCATTCCTTTATATGGAGATAATATGGGATCCATATTCCTTGCACAGAACCATGCACAGGAAAGACAAACAAAGCACATTGACATTCAATATCATTTTATCCAAGAGTGCATCAAGGATCAGAAAGTACTTATTGTCAGACACATTGCTACTGACAAGCAGCTTGCAGATATCCTTACCAAGAATCTCAGGCAGATTAAATTCCATGCCTTCACAGAGTTTCTCCTGTTCAATTTGGCACATACCAAATCTGGGGGAGTATTGAACAAATGAGGTATTAGTGCTGGTATTACATAACAGATGCTCATCACTTGTTCTGGAAGATTTGTCATGTGCATTGCCACTGACATGTTACACTTGCATGTGTTTTACCACTGCATGTGATTCTATGACCAGCTATCAAACATTACTGGTACTTTACCAATATGGAGAAAGTCTAGGCCTTATGACATCATTCCCTCTATGCTTACTCAGTACAATACCTGAGAGACACTTATATGGAAGGTCATACTTACCATATGTAGTTCAACCCATGAGTTGAACAAAACTCATGTACAGTGCACAGACCATGTCTGAAGCATATATATACTGGACCTCCAGGTCCACAAATAGTAACAGTTTAACATCTGTTAGATTGTCCTGAAGACTCAAGCAAGTATTCAACTTCCCAACTAGAAGATCACCCTGAGTAAACACTTAGTAAGTCTTTAGGTCCTTACCTAAGAACTTCCACTGCATAGTAGAAGTAGTATTTGGCTTAGCCCAAGCCTGTGTGAATCTGGTGTTTAACACCAGATTCATTCTCCCAACTATGCTACTTCACTTTAATGTTCACACCAGGACAACTGGTCCAGATCTACAGAAGCAATTTGGACAACACCTTCAAGATGGAACAGAAGCTGTTACCTAAGTGGTCCCAACCTCATAGGATCACATCATGACTAAGAAACTCATACAGATTGGAAACACTAGTGGGCACACCACTCTTGGGTGAGTTCAGCATGTGAAGACTAAGAACCTTCATGCCAAGAGAAGGCACATGCTTACACAATGACCAGCAACAACATATGCAGAATCTGAGAAAAGAAGAGAGAAGGATGGACTCAACAGGAAGGGAGGATGAAGATGAAGAAAATACAACAGATGTAAATCAAGAGACAGGCAGGTGGGATGATGAACATGCAAATGGTGAAAACACTACAGAAAGGGTACCAGGGGGGGACCCGGATGAGAGACACGAAGCAGAGACATAGAGGAGTGACGATGGCACTGGACCTTGATTGGCTTTAGGACGACGCGGACGTCGTCATTTTCAAAAAGGGGCACATGTAGTAGGGGAGTCAGGGGGCACATCCAAAGGAGAGGCTGGACATTGCTTAGTCAGCATCGGTAGATCACGCGGGCAGACACATGTACAGAGTTGTTCTTGCCACCACAGGGCGGGACAGGATAGGACTTCCGCCTATCCCAACGTCGTGAATTTTGTACGCTAGTCATTTGTATTGATTTGCATTCTGAATGCAATGGGGATATGCTCATCACTCCTGTTTGTACTCGAGTATTCAGGTTAAATGGCAGTCGTGAAGTGAGGCATTGTTTTTGATCAAATAGGGTTGTTGATACAACCTATATGTCCTATAACTTTCTATGGTCTACTCTGCATTTGAGCCTCCAAGTGTGCTACATACTTGAATGCAGCAATATTCATTTCAAGCTAGTACATCCCCAGTACGGAGTTTGAATATCCCCTGTAACCACTTTACAGGACTGTCAACGACCATGAGGATGACAACTTCAAGCACGGAAGGTGATTTGGACACTGAGCTCCTCATCGCACGGCTCATCGAGGGGGACCTTCAGTCCCTAAAGGATGCTCAGTATGCTGAAAAAATCCAGCTCGAAGGTGTATTAGCGGTTTCATCCTTCAAAAGTCGTATCAAGGCTAAGTTCGCCAGGAAACGTATGTCGACCACACAAGATTGTGACGATGCGAAAATTGCAATGGAAATCTTTCTTTCTGGGGCGCAGACGATCTGTGACCATGCTGTAGCAGAAGCTCTCCAGGTTTCGCAAGAGGCAGGGTTCATTGCAGGACAGCAGCTTGCACAGAAGATTGCCGCGGAGGAGACTAAAGTTGCCCTTGATGCCGAATTCGCGAGAAAGCTTCAAGCTGCGATTGATGGTGGAACGATGGATGTTGATACTGTCGACGTTGAAGCGTAAGTTGTTCATATTTTCAGTTTTCCTATCTGGCATGATTATGTCCACGTAGCCTATTGGGACGTGAAGAAATGGAGTGTGTCCTTGTGAGTATTCCCTTGATCATTATGAGTTGGTTGATGGGCGCGCATTCCCGCTAGGCTGGAGACCCTAATGCGAAGGGGAAGGGAACGGTTCGGTCCGCAGTTATCGAGAAGTATGATCAGTTTGGAGGTAAAGGTAAAGGTAAAGGTCAGTTGTGACAGTGCAAAGTATGACTACACCACCTCATTACCTTACTTCATTACAGGAAAAGCGGTGAACGAGAGCGAGCTTGAACGTAGGTCCAACTTTCGGAAATTGGGGGTACCTGACTTATCGACTAGCACTCTCAGATGGCCATGCAAATAAAGATATTCAGAACCTTCCCGAACCAAATCCTTACCCCCTTTGTGGAATTTGTTTTGATGCATTCCGAGTGACTTATGCTCCCGTTACTGCGTCCCAGACTGCTATGTCTTCCAGCCATCTCAATTTTGGTCTTTGCCTTCCTTGCCCCGGAGAACATAGTTACTGCCAGTCATGTCTTGTGCAGTATATCCAAAGTAAAATTGCACCTGACGGTGATCATAGTGGAATCCTGGAGGCAGCTGTGTTCCCGATTCAATGTCCTGAGTGTCCTGAGGATGTGTGGCCTGACGGAATTCCGGATGATGTTGCGCAACGTATTCTGGGTGAGAAGGACATGGTACTTTGGGTGAGTACGAACCATCTATCTCCAATTGGAGAGGCCAATGATATCTCGAATATCCAGTACTCTCAGAAATTACTTGACTCGATAGAGAGACACTATTGTCCTAATTTGCGATGCTCGGCTCTCGTGCAGGTTCATGAGGATCCTAATGAGCCCATGGCTCTTTGTCCTTTATGCCAAGAGTTTATGTGTGTGCCGTGCAAAGTCCCCTGGCATCATGGTAGGGTCCATCTACGAGTTTCGTCGATGTTTGTTACTCATCCGTTGGACAGATCTGACATGTGAAGAATTCCAGGTATGTCGGTTGGTGAAGTGACTACCATACCTTAATTACTGTCGTGGCCAGGCTCTTCCAGACGACGAACGTTCTCCGGATGACCAGTTAGTTCTCATATTGGCAAAGGTAGGATAGTGTATGGTATGTTTTCTGTCTGGCTGAGCTGGTCTGTCAGGCGAAGAACTGGAGACGCTGCCCGACCTGCTCCGTGCGTGAAATCCCAGATTTCCCGGACTACTGCTCACCCTATGCAGAGGCTCGTGGAACTTACGCACGGCTGCCACCATATCGCCTGTTTTTGTGGAACTCATTTCTGTCACAAGTGCGGTGGTGAGCAATGTTATTCTATTCTGGCCGGCCTGTAATTACTTGCTTTTATCTCGACAGCACTTTGGGATCGCAAGACGAGTAGGTGTACTCGTTCGCCATCGTGCGACCTTTGGGATGAGAATATGCTTCTCGAGGAACGCGAGCGGGAGCGAGTGGCTGTGCGGGAGAGGCAGCAGCAGTTGCGCCACCCGGTGCCAGTGCAAGGGCTGGAGCCTCCCCCGCCATATCGCCAACAGGCCGCACCGATCGCAGTGGATGACGAGGAGGCCAACGACTTGGAGTGGCTGAGAAACCCGAGTACGCGGCTGTGTTCGTGATCTTCTTCCCACTGACCTACCCGAAATTTCCTAGGAGGTATGGGTAACAGTCACCCGTTCACATCGCAGATGATACGTGGTCTCATGTGTGGCTACTGTGGGACCCGTGCCAACTCGCTGGCGGATCTCCTTTATCATCTTGAACACGTGCGGCACCATTCTGTGTTTGCATGCTGTGAACGATTCTTCTCGCGTGAGATTGACTTCGAGCGCCATTGCAATGCTCGGGTCAAATCTGGTCGCCACGAGCATAGGGTGGCCAGACGCGTTTAACTGGACATAGGACTGGTGCGTCGAATATGGTGTACCGTGTTATATCGACGTGAGACTGTCGCATACTAGGTTGAATCTAGGGACGTCCGGTCGTCGTTGTGCATCTCGATCTCCCAGCCAAGAAGCTTTCATCTAGAGTAGCTATCCTTGTGATTAAGTTGTCCAGAAAGTGTTCGCGGAGTATATGGGTTGTCCCCACACGTTTGAACCTGACTGTAATATTATACTCAACATCCGATAATAATATGCTGTGCTCCTTGACGCTATTCCTCCTCGCATAACCCTTTCTTGGGGTTAGGGTTCATATCTATGTTTCGGAACAACTTGGAAGAAGTTACTGATCTCCTTCACAACCAACGCTTGTTGTACTAGCTGCGTCGCCTCAACCCTTCCTAGTTCAGCTACTTCTCTCTGAGCGAACCACCTCCAATGTCGGATATTGCTTCCCAAGACGATGGATCTGGTGTCGTTTCACAGAACGCGCAAGGACGTGAACCTGCACCTATCACTGAACAGGAAGTTGGAGAGTACAGAGAACAAGATCGTTTTCTTCCGGTATGTCACGGTCTTCATATATTACCGACGTTTGTTGATGGTCCATGTCGGCTCTTAGATAGCGAATGTTTCACGTATCATGAAACAGTCCGTGCCGCCTACAGCCAAAATTGCCAAGGATGCAAAGGAATGCGTCCAGGAATGCGTCTCAGAGTTCATAAGCTTCATCACTTCTGAGGCGGCCGAAAAGTGTCAGATGGAAAAGCGCAAGACTATCGGTGGCGAAGATATTTTATATGCCATGGTCACGCTTGGATTTGAAAACTACGCGGAGACGCTCAAGATTCACCTTGCAAAACTACGACAGGTGCGTGCTGAGTTTCATGCTTGTTCGTTCAGCGGACTCATGTCGTGTTCCAGCACCAAGCAGGTAGTTCATCGAATTCTCGTGGGGACCCTAGAGAAGACGAAAAATGACCTAGAGTCTCATTGCGTTCACTTATTGGCCTGTATCACATAGTATCTGTATCAGTGAATTAATTCTAACCCAAGCCACGGACATGTATGTAGTAGCAGGGTATCAATCTCTAGATTCACCGTGAAGGTCACCGTCTCTACTACAGGGACCCGTAGGACCGATGCATTTTGGTTGGTATCCCCCACGGTTAGTCACCCCAACAGAGCCCCCAAGAGTCCTGGGCCCCCTGAAGTTGAAGGATCGGGTGGTTTCTCCTCTCGAGCATTGCTGGGACGCTAACACTCGAGTTTTAAACTAACCAGCTAAACACCATATGGTAAGTTTGGCCGAAACGTACATATGATGGCTGTCCTTCATGGCAGATATGCGTCCCTTGTGGGCAGCGATAATCACGATTCCAATGCCAGACTCGAACGCTTGGTAAAGGTCAGGCACAATCATACATGTGACAAGTCAGAAAATCTACAGCGACTCGACCACCAGGTCGTAGCCCACCTTCTCACCTCTTTCCACCAGAACTTGAGGACTCACTCTGAGCCTCCGCCTTTCAAATGCACACTCATTCCATATAGTAATCAAAGCCTTGACTTCCTCTAACGGGCTCTTCTGGAAGGCGGCGTCATAAGCGGCTCCAGGAAGCCGCGTGATGAATGGACCGCGGGCAGGGAGTGGCTTGACTGGGACGCGTGAGCCTACGGCACTGAGTCCCTGTGTAGACAGACGTGCAGCGATGGTCAAGTCTTCCAGAAACCTCGTCCAGTCTTCCCGAGTGATCCCGTGTTTCTCCAGCAAGTCACGAGGATAAAGTACACGAAAGCCATCAACCAATTTGTCAGATAAACTCGGGATCCTGAAAGGAGGGAAGTCGCGTGATCTGACGCGGAGGGGAGAGGGAGCAGAGAAACATTCGGGAGGTGGATCGAGCGGATTACGGCCCATCATGGAAAGACGGCCAGCTGTCAAGTCTTCGAACTGGGGCTCCCACTTGGGAGGGGAAGAGTCCGAGTATGGCGGGGGATGGTCCTCCGCTGTGATGAGACGACCCTGCTCATGGTCTGACATTATGAGGGCTGCTGTAAGTCGCGAACATATCGAGTGCACGTCATGTTTGGAGCGGACGCCAGAGGTAGACACGTGCCAGTTATAAGCGCCATTGCACCTGGTGTCGACACATTCCCCACAAGTTGTTCAAGGTTGGGCAGCGCAGCCAGCTCCGAGTCCTCAATGCGTCCGTTAACCTTGCATGCGTCTGCTCTGAATGATTTCGAGTATGGTCTGTACACATCATCCCTCAACGACCTCTGCGTCACCAGCGACTCCGACCCCACCGTCGTCCATGACGATGCACACTATGAAACTATGACGGTGGGCGTACGCGAGGCGCGGGCATGGCTACGAGGAAGATATCAGGACCTTCCAGCATCAGATATCGACGATGTTCGTCTTGTCAGCGCGTTTTTCTATGTCATCTACTCTGATTCCGCTTCACCAGATCTTGAGGCTATTCTTTTCAACCCTGCTCCCAACGGACACACTCACAGGTGGCCAGTTCTTTGCAGCCCACCGCCTCGTCATCCATGCTCAGTCTGGAAAAGGGATTGATCGATCTCTTGCATTTGTCCAGGGTGAGTCCGGCTGATACTTCACCGTCCGCACTTCGCGGCATCATCATCTCACCACAAAGTAATACAGCTCTCCCAGAGGACTTCAAGGCTGCTGTGGTACCACGACCACCATCGCCTCCAAAACGTTTAGTCAAAGCACCGCCCAGTCATCCAGATCGCTCCAAGGGTCCCACATGCAATGTATCGCATCCAGAGACCAATCCCTTTGCCCGACGATCGATGGAATGTACTACATCCATGCCACAGAACCCATGTGCTGATTCAAATGGTTCGGTTACTATGCCACCTCGCCATAGTGGTCAGAAAATTAGTCACAACCCATTCCTGATGCATGACAAACGTGAGGCCTCAGATCCGCCAGACAAGGGTGCCGAGAAGAATATCTTGGCAAAGAGCGGAAAGCTTCCGCCGTTACCTCCTCGGAAACCCACTATGTCGGCCCAACGCTCGTCCGAGGTTACTCCGGTACTGACAACCCCCAGTAGTCCACCGTTTGTCCCATCCAAACCTAGTCATATTACGAGTCCACTCATGCAACAGTCCCTGGCGGCTAGTAAACACGGCAAGACTATGAAGCGTGCGGAGGAACAACTAGAACGAGAGCGTGTCCTTCAGGTACTGAAATCTACGTCATCAAGGTCTTCGAGAGCGCGGAGTCTCAGTCCCTCAAAAACTGGTTCCGAAGCACCAGGAGACGGCGCGGCCCCCGCACCTCCGCGCCGTCGGCAGCCGAGTAGTGTAACCTCATCGGCGTCAAGCTCGCTACCTTCTCTTGATCGGGTTGCAAGCGCTTCTTTAAAGCCATCACATACTTCCTCACCGAGCGTACCCCCACCTCTACCCAGCAGGGAGCATGCTACTGCACCAGGGTCAATCCCCGCCCCGCCCATGCATCCTGATCGCCGACCTTCTACCGATACAAATGACTCTCAACAGCCTTCCCCGATATCATCTCGTGTCTTCCGCTCAAGGTCAATGCATTACGCAGATGCGTCGCCACTCCCCCCTCCTAGGAGGAAACGACCAGAAAGCGTGCAACTGCCAACCACCTCAACCGTAACCGATATCCCTTCATTGCCCCCCTTGGTTCCTTCACCTTCACCTTCGCAATCACACTCGCGGAATGCATCCCTTTCGCGTCGTCTTTCTCACACTCGCAATTGGGAGGACTCTTCACCGATGACTAATATTCAGAAGACGATATCTAATCTCCAGCTGAAAGCCCAGCCCAAGATCGATGCGGTGAGATATAAGGCAGAGGCGGGTATCAGCAGGCGCGGTTACGTCAACCACTCGCATATTGGAGCCAGTACCAGGTGGCGTGATGAAGGCGAGGAAGGATTGATGGAAGATACCCGGTGGACGACCAACGTTGATCAAGATTTCCATTCAGAACCGGTGACCGACGATGAGCCCATTCCCCACGACCACGATAACCGGCTAAATCGTGGAAGGTCACATCGAGGGTTCCCCGCAGAATCCGATGACCTCAAATGGCCAGCTGGTGATGGTTGGGCACAGCTTTAGCGATCTTATTCAGGCGTCCGACGAGGGCCATGTAGTACGCACACAGGATCAAAGCTCGATGGAAAAAGGGGAATGTATTATGTATCATCGGGCCCATAGATAAACTCTTGTATATGTATTCACGAAATAATGGGCTTCTTTAGGAGTTGGAGTCCATGGTACAATATCTTGATCCAGATATAATCATTTTAAACAATGAGTGGCCCCTCAAAGTAGCATCGCTTTCTTGAGGTGCTCCTTCATTATTCCAATTCGTACTGTATGGGGTGTCTCAGAAACGACGAGAGAAATGTAGTGGCACTTACCAGATACCAACGTTTGCGCTGTCGCTCGCATATCCTGACAGAGGATTATTGGTCATCACTGCCGCCAGCAGGTAGCAAAGGACTTACGACAACTGACGTCGCATAGACATGACACGTCCGCCGTTGCGACTGGTTCAGGGCAGTCTCTTTGAACTTTGTTGCAAGATCTAGGTATGGATGGGTCCGGTCAGCTTTCTACCAAACCCATCATAATACGGAAAGATACATTTAACAATGGCATTGGTTTCGTTTGGTCTGTCGGCGTAAGAAGGCAGATATTTTTTGATCAGAATGCCGTCTGCAATTTTCTTTTCCAGTATATCCCTCTTATTGAGGAAGATGATGAACGTCGTGTTCAACAAGAGCTGTGAAGAACATATAGCTTTCCAAAGAATGAATGAATCCTCCAAGCGGTTTACTCGTGGGTCTTCTGTAAGTCGTTCATCGAAACAAGATATAGGGGCCAAAAAGATGATTGCGTTGACTTGCTCAAAGTATGGTAGCCATGCTCGACGCTGTGGCGGAGTGAGCATAAAGTGACGCCAATGTAGGGAGGCGCTTGCCTGTGTTCGTGATCCTCCAACGTCGTAAATCTTCCACGTCTGTGTCTTGCCATCTTGAAGCAAATTAATTTTAATGACGACGAACAATAGGGCTGAGATCCTACCTTCGTCAATATATAGTTCGTGTTCTTGAACACCGAGGGTACGCAATCTGGCGCGCAAGACGTCATCGTCGGTTGGTTGGTAGTCACGTGCTGCGATGCGAGCTGAGGCATCTAGAAAGCTAAGCGTACGAGGCGTTACGAGAGGACGTCGTCGTCAGTCTGTGCGACGGAAGAGTACGATAAGCGCACAAGCTTGCCGAATCTTCCAACCGTATCTCTCGTTGGTGGACCATCCCCTGAACGATCTCATCTCCCCATAGTTCTTGGATGTCATCGGCGCATTGTGCGATGACCTCAGTGATATTGTGAATGTTGACCCCTTCACGCGTGGTTTGAGAATGACTGCCTCTATTTTTGGACGAACTCTGTAGGAAATTTCGCCATTCCAATGACTGGACGAAAAATTCCCTCGATGTCTTCGGGGACACTGTACGGCTAGAAGGTGACGATCCCCGACTCTCGGCGGTCCCCAGCATCCGCTTTAGATCCTCCTCGACTCTACGTAATGGGCTAAGCCGAAATAGGAGTTTCTGGTGCCTGGATGTGATGGAAGAGTCGCGTTCCATGGCGTCCGCGATAGCGTTGACGGAGCGCACGACATTAAGTTGGATGACCGTCCGCCAAGATGTTCGTTCTTGTGCCCACTTTTCTGGGGAAAATTGCATGCGAAAGTCTATCAGGGGGATGACCTGTTAGCGAGATAGAAATAAACTGAGAAGAGACCAACTCTTCAGCGTAGTCGATTTGCCTGTCAACCCCAAGGCACCCGGTCAGCGGAGTCGGGGATACGGGAGCGATGTAGGGGGGCGATACACTTACCACTTTCGCTCTGGCCAAGCAAGAGTATCTTGACGGTTTCCTCATGTTTCCGGAGGGCAGCCTTGTCCGCACGGAGCTCTTCGTCGATTTGATCGCTGATCCTTCGGGCCTCTGCTTCTCGCTCCTCCCTCGCAGCTTTCTCTTCGGCGGTTTCGTTGGGTGGGGGTGCAGTAACGACTGCTAGTGGATCTGAAGCGTCGTAGTTGAATACCATGTCCTGGGGGAGTCACAGAGTGCGTAGGGTCAAAAATGAAGAGGTCGAACGGGCGAGGGACTTGTGGTATTATATTCCAAAGACTGAGGTCGACCCAGCTAGGCGTAGAGATGCGAATACGTTGGAGCGGTGTCGTAAGGACGGTCAGGGACAAATATCAGTGTGGAAAAGGTAAAATGCAGTCTCACCGATGCCGAGCACCAGCCTGGTGGATACTTGATTGTGTGTCTTAGTCAGAGGAGAAAGGAAGGGCCCGATGTATCACACCGCAAATCCAAATGCGTGGGTGGGGCCCCCCCCCACAGACGAATCGATGACGGTCTTGCAGGCGTCAAAATAACTCAAAGTTGCATTGCTTGATCAGCGCGCTGGATGCTTAAATAAACATTGACATGACATTTCAAAGCCCAACACGGGACCTGCCAGGCTGGTGAGTCCGCGAGGTCTTCCTGTCAGACATACGATCCCCTGGCTATGCGGGCGCCTATCTTCTGTAAGCTGAGAATGCAAGTACCAGTTTAGGCTTAGACGATCTGAGTTGTCGGGACTGTCCATCAAACACATGTTTCTGTCAGCAATCGAAGGGGTGCCTCAGTGGAGAGCCATGCCTATCATTACACCCTGAGACATACAATGTAGGCCCGCACAGAACGGGTCAAACTATGCCCGTGTATGACAACGACTCCCAGACAGTCCTACCAGTACAGTCTTGTCAATTTGCAATCGACGAACCAAGATTGTATTTCTCCCGAGACATGAACGCCAGTTTGGTGGTTGTGGCCATAACGAATGCGAATTCCCCAGGGCACAGATTGACAAGAAATCATATCTCACAATAAAGAATCTAACTTGGAAAGAACCTCCAAAACACCCGCGACCAACTCAAACCCAAGATCCTCCTCGCCAGTCATCTCTCGCTTAGCCTCTTGGAGCAACCCCAAAACGCTCTCTCTCCCATGTGGCGCGTGGCTCCCCATCCCGATCCTGGACGCATCCCGTCTCCGGGTGCTACTCGTGCCTTGCCCAGAATTGCTGCCAAATGGCCAACACGAAAACTCTGCCAAGATTTCGTCACATCTCTGAAACGCGGCTTCCCGGTCCTCGTAAGTGAGTCGTCCGAGTGCATTATCCAATACACTTGCTGCATAAGCTGCGCACACAAGACATATGGCACGCATAACCCTGCATTGCGTCCCTTCCTTGTCCAGGGCACTCGGTGGGACGGTCGAGGTGTTTGCTGTCAGAAGCGATACTACTCGCGTGATAATGGCGTCCTTCGTTCGGACATCGGCCACGGGGTGTGTGGCCATGTCAAACAGAAGAAAGTTGCGTTTTTCTGTCCGGAGGATACCCTTGTCCACCAAACCCTTGGCGAGTCGTTCGCGAACTTGCTTAAGCTGATAGCCGATCTTCATTACGTTCCACGTCTCACCTACAAACGCGATATAAATGTCATATCAGATAGTATTCCTCTTTCGCTCACCGCTTAGAAGATCGATCCACCCGCTGATCGTAAATCTATCCGTTTCTTGCGCTTTCATCATTTTCAGTGCCTCGTCTAGTATGGTCTCGCCTGTTTGCTTATCATCGATAACTTCGACTAGACGGTCTGCGAGTGGGTTCCTCCGGCGATTGCTATCTTTGACAAGGGCTATCCGACGGCGGAGAGCGAGCTCCACGAGGATGCATCCCCGGAGGGCATATGAGATGCTGTCGTTCCAAAACGAGAGATAACCCTATATGATTCAAGAAGTCATCAACATTCAGACTGCTGAGGAAGTTCCATAAAAGCGGAGTGCTTCAGGTGGTCCACAGAGGATCTGCACAAGGAAGTTATCCTCCTTGTTCGAATGAGGGGCATGCAAACGCCCACGCTAAGCTGAACCGTACAGCAGAAAAGGGGTACCGGTGAAGTAGTGATGATGGCATCCACACGTACATGCTTGTCTTTCAAGCCGAGCAAAAGAACTTCCTCCATTATGGTCAGACGAGGCAGCTTGCCCCCAGAGCGACTCTCCTCTTGGTCTTGATCAAGGTCGCGAGGGTCAAATGCAATTTTATTTCCACCCTCGAAAGCTGAGCCGGCATGGGATGCTCCGTTGGACGCTGAGCCATTGGAATGCCAGGTAAAGCTTGAAGTATCATCTGTCGATGAAGTGGTATTAGCGACCCGTCGACGCGAGAGGCCTGCGTTTGAGCTCATGTGGTTTGAATTGCCTGGCTGTTCAGCGAACCGTATAGGGAAGATAGAGTGCGCAGTTGCGAAGATGCGTTATTTCAGACTAGGAAAAAGAAATTGGGGAGGGGCGCAAAGTAAACAGCGGTGGACGTTGGTTACCGGTTTCGTAACATGCACTATCCCACAGCACAAGATGCTGTCCTGGTTCACGTCGTGCGGGGCTACTCTTCAGTCGAAGGTTTACGCTAATCTCTACTATGAAGGCTCGAGATCCTAGTTGGCGCCAATGCTCTGGTTGCCATGCAAACATGTATTCCACGTATGATTCACCATCGAAGGAGCTGGCGTAGCTTCATCTGAGCCTTCCCTGCTTGTCCTGGACAGCCTCAGCTTCCTCTTCTGCCCACGAGAGGCATTTCTTGAAATAGAAGCAGAGACAAAGGCGCCCCCACAATCTCCACTCGTCTCTTTGTGCAGATATGATGCCTGCATTGCCCTGCATGAGTATCGGCATGCGTCTTCGAGGGTGCAAGCGCGGATATGAGTCCCCCATGCGGCAACCACGTGACCCAAATGGGTGCGCGGGTCAAGGGTGCCGACAGACTCTGCAAAGCCAAAATGTACGTGATGCTCTCCCGCGTGTATATGATAAAACGCTGCATAAAAATTCATTCCCCTCGGTACTACCTTTTACCTTTGACCCGTGTGCAGGCATACGACCGACGTCCAGCGAGCCCCTGCCTCCGACACGCTCGAGTTGATCTCTGCTGCACGGGTCGGCCCTATTTACTCCCCAATGACTCCCCTAAGCAAGGTCCAGGCAAGTGGCTCATGCTATCCTCACCCTCGCCCCCTCGCTCATCATCCAAGCAGAACATCCACACCTCACAGATATACCTCCCCATGGATGACACGAGTGCCTCTACCACCCCCACTCCCACCGACGAAGAACACCGCTGGTCCGACGTCGTGCCTCCCAAAGCTGCCCTGACATTCGCAGCGCTCTGGGATCCTGACGAGGGCATGATCACCTTCTCAGGTGCACGACTTCTTGAGAGCGACAGCAACCTGAGCATTGCACCTCATTCCGGCGTGTACGGCGATGCCGCATCGCGGGTGACCTCTTACGACCGTGGCATAGACCCCGCGGTAGAAGATGTCACCCCGCTCTCAACCCTTCATGATGCTTTTCGCACGTTTTTGTATCGCGTCCCTAGTCGGTCTCTGCGGTACAGAGAGCCCAGGAGCCCGCTCACACGAACTTCATCAGCGCTGGAAACAAAGGGCACGCATAGGCGGGAAGTGCCGCTACGGTCTTCTCGTTCCCTCCAGATCCCACGAGCACACCGAGGAGAACTTAGCACACCGCAATCGGTCAGAACCTCACCAATGTCCGCCATGTTCAGGTCTCACACAGACCGCATCCCTGAGGTGTGTGCTGTAAAAGAACAATCGATCACTGGAAAGCATGGATATTTGGTGCGTGTGCCGAGTGCGCGTCGACGTACTGGGATAAATTGTGATGTTACACGCAGGCCTCTCGTTTTTCGACGACGACATCCACGTCAACTTACGTGGATGTTGCGCGAACCCCTCGCCGCAGGGCGCCGCCGCCTGCTTTGGGGTTGAGAACGCCTAAAGATGAAGGTCTTACATCACCTTCATCTCCGTCACAATCACCCCTTGCTACTCCACGTCGGCGTCTGCGTAAACGCCGTCCTGGTTCCGAAGGTCATACAACGATTGTGGGAACAAGGACCAAGCTAGAATTACCAAAGACTACCTCAGATGGACGTAACCCGTTCTCTCTCTTGTCGAGGTCTCCGTCGAAACGCACACTCTCCTCTCCTGCTACCCTTTCCAAAAGTGGGAGTATCAAATACAAGTTCCCGAACTTCCCGCGGCGAATGGCTTCGCGTCGGAGCAATGCATCCGACGAGGGTTGGGTGTACATCGAAGTACTGACAAGCATCCAGCAGCTCTATGTCCCCGACCCTGGAGAGGATTAGGGTAGAATCTCATGCCAAAATGATGCCGATTATACCCGACGCCGCAAGTCTTGGTTTCTTTGGTGCTGTTCGTCTTCACACGTGAAGGGCTCCACTCCTTCCCTGTTTATTGATCCTGGTTATGCACCACTCCTCTGCCTCGATGGATGATGCAAGTCTCACCCTTGTTTCTTCAATGGGTTCTTCGATATATGTGCCACCCGCAGGCTGGCAGGCATTTCCACATTCCTTCATATCCGTCAGTCGTCTTCATCCCCGTCTTGTTAGTAGTAGAATGTAGAATGACCGTACTTTCCTTTGTCGACGACTCTACTCGGGGATTTCCAGTAGCCACGGCGAACTTGTATTGCGCTCTGTATTTTACTTGCTGTGGTATCTTTGTATAGACCATGTACACATGCACAACACACATGACGAAGGTCATCCAGTGCACATACGCAGCAGTCACTTCATCGGAGTAGGACTCGAGAGCACCGCTCAGGTGGTCGTTTGTCCACGTTACGTGTCTCCGAGTGGATAGAGCCAACTACCCAAAGATATCTTAGCACTCTGAAACGCCTCAGGTTTGAGGCAAGGAATCGCGAAAACTTAGGGGCAAGACTCCATCGGAGCCTAAGGGTATCCACTGGCGTCAAATGTGTCTTCCTATACTGGGCCCCGATCACTGTGGTTCGATTCCAGCTTATCCGCCTACCCACCCAGCGAGTGTGGCCCCCTATTTTAGTCACCTTTTTGTGGTGAACGCCCATTTCAAGCAGAAGTCATAGCCTCTTCCAGCTCTTCAGTTACTGAGTTTGAGAACTGGAACACCTACCACAGGTAATAGACATGCCTGATAGTCCACGCTGCCAATCTCACTTCAACCCGTCACATCTGAGATCTGGATCGATTGCAGAGCCTTGGTTGTCGGGGGGAAATACTATTTACGGTCTTCCCGGCCCCTAAATCATGCAAAGTGAGGAGTGTTCCCCTCTCGAGTTGAGGCCCAATCTGAATAACTTCCTGACCCGTGGCGTGACGACATTACACTGTACTCGAGCTCGACGTATAAATTAGCATCTGCCACATTTATAGTCTATAATTGAACACATGTTCTTATTTTTCGCAGTACATAGGCTCTACTCGAAGGCTACCACGACTCAACGTCAAATAAACCTAGATCTCCTGGCGCTAGATAATTAAAAGAACGGAGCAGAGTCAAGGCAGATGTCGAACACATGTACAACAGAGAAATGAATAACAGTTCCAATCCCTCAGAGGAAGTGGATATGCACAAATAAGCAATTAGAGGTGGTACACCCAGCATATTCCGAGGTCAACGCGGTCGGTTATGTTGTAGCAGCGAAAGCGCGGTAGGGAGACAGCTAGAGCTTGATACATTCCGTGCCGATAGACAACACGAGACCAGCATAGATAACGTAAAAGGAGAGTCGTGAGTTCAGCGTAATCGAAGGCTGGCATCAGAGCTATGACGGATAGAATACATCGTTATCCCAATCCTCTGCGAAGCCAATGAATGTCATCGTCCACGGAGGATATAAACAATATTTGTGACGTACCTTCTGTGATACTCCGCCATGCAATGTAGAGCACGGAAACCGCGGCAGTCTCAAGAAGAGTTGCGATGAACGAGCCATCGACCTTCGACGATGAGCCCTGTTGGGCAGTGTGACAGTCGATTGTGAATAGACACGGGGGGAGTACCATAATCCACACACCTTACATATCACTTTGTTCAAGAGGAAGTAGGCCAACTGGCTGACCACAAAGAGAATTCCTGACAGGATGTAGAACCACAGCGGACGGATCTCGTTAAGCACATAGATCACGATGTAAAGCATGATGCAGAAGTAGATAAGAGTAGCGCTGGATAAATTAAGAGGGTTCGTGAGCTATTATATCAAATTCTGAGGGTTGAAGATGCTCACACGGCGGGCCAAATGCTAGTCAGCACGAAGAGGGGAACACTGGAGAGCGCTTGTGGAGGGTTGGATGGCCCAAACGTCCGCGAAATGGTAAGGGCAACATCGAGTGAAATGTACGTCGTCACAATAAAGAAGCAGGCGCCGACGATGGACAGTGGCTAATGATCACGGTGAGAAGGCTAATGAAATATAATAAATAGATAAGGTACGTACTATGATGGAGCTAAGAGTGCCATCTTCCACGACCTGGGTCGCTACGACAGCATTGCCCAGCAACGACCAGAATAACGTAGCAACCAGACCAGCATGTATAGCAGTAAGTGCTACCAAAGCCGTCGAGCCTTGTTCGAGAACAGAGCCCGTTGTCAACAGCTGGAGCGGCAGTGTCAAGAGATATATAAAGAAGAACAATCGTATTTCGGTACGCCCTGAACGATTCGTATCAATCTGAAACGACAGCTGAAATGTCCGACAGCAGATTGTCTACTTACCAACTGCGGCCTTTCTCCGACTAGCGAGGATGATCAATGACAAAACGACGAACACGCTGGCGCCACAAGCGATAATATTCGCGATGTTCCCGAGAGATCCATCGGTCTTGACTTTGGGTATGCCACATTGCGGATCGACGCCGATAGGTGCAGAAGATGTATTAGCAGATAACCCGGTGAGAGCCGAAGGGTCATTGTGGAGCAGCTAATGAAATGCGTGAACCTCTCAACTTCAGAAACAGTTTGATTAGAGCACACCTGGCGGTAGAAGAGATTGCACCAAGGATATGACGGGACCTGGGAACACAAGGTTTGGAAGTCGCCAAAGCGAGTCATGGTTGGTCGGGGAAGATACTAGGATAGTGTACAGAATGAAAGTGGGCACGCGTCTGATTTTTGGAAGTTTGTAAGGATATCTTTTGGTGGTATAAGGCGAGGTATCGCTCCTAGAAGTTGAGGTTGGTTGGAGGTCGCGTAGGGGAATGAAGTTCAATTGCAAACAGATACAAAGTAAATATTCCACAGGAACGCTTACCTTTTAGCGAATAATCAGAAACGAGAGGTCCAAATGAAAGAAAATCTAAGAGCAATATAGCAGAACGACCACCAGTGCGCCAGGTGCAGATTTGGACGATGGGAGGGCGATGCAACCTGATGCAACGTGTCAGCAATCGCGCAGCCCCCTCGTCGCCAGCATATTTGAAAATTCCTTCCTCGAACTATCACACGCCAATGAATTCGCACTTTCAGTGATTACTAATAACCAGACAAGGCACTCGGACTTTGTGGGACGCTTTGTGGACAAAGACTCACTGATGGGCCATCTATAATAGCATAAGATGGCCAAGGGATGTGGTCATGGCGATGATACTGCTGTGCTTTAATCTTCCTGGTGGCAGCCTGCCTGACGCCATGAATTCTGTTCCTCGTGCATGGTGTGATGTCGGTTGGTGCCAAGTCGTGCCCTTGGAGTCGCTCTCAGGCACTCCAAGATGACAGGTCATGGACCAAATCATTTTATCCGCATGAAATAGCCCAGGCATGGCCTTCAACAATGTTTTCTGCACACCCATGGGCCTGATAACAGTCGTGTACTGGATCCCCTTCAAGGTTTAAGCTTCAAGTGTCGAGTAACTTTCACCTGCTTGCCATGCTAAAGGGGATATTATGCATCCCCATAATATGCGTCGAAGATGAGTGTTGAATTATAAGTACTAGACGAGTATTTTTCCCAGGGGCTTGTTAGACAGGTACATGGCGTCTCTTGATTCAAACCTTCAAAGGTTCCCGGTGAGTCTAATCCGTTGGTCCGATCACGACCACAACAAGTCCGAGACTGGTTTCCTATGTGTAGATGTGCCCTTCAATGTTCTCCTGTACAACTACGATTCGACACGTTTGCAAAAGCCTGATATTCGCCCTCCGACCTTCGATCGTGCTAAAGGTGACTTCCCTCCCAACGACCCGTACGGGTCGAGGAACACTGAATAACAATCCATTACTTGGCAGCCACTACATACTGCAAACAAGTGTCGAAGGTCTAATTCTATCCAGTTCTGCGTCTCTCTTCCTGGGAAACCGCCGTGGGGTGATATGCATATGCCTCCGGCATCACGGCAATCAAGGAGGATTAGTATATACGGATGTTGGGGAATCTCAGTCTACCTGTCATATTTCCCAACCAACAATGTAAGTCCTGAGGGTATTTTCCAATCTTTCCCACTTGATGGCGAGAATTCAATGATTGAGAGATTCTCTTCTCCTAGGACAAGCTGCCCGTGACCATTACACGTGTCAGTGTTGCTTGCTTCTTTGTCGTATCTTCCCGCGTCTGAGCTTATCGTTTACTCTGACTTGCCTTTCTAGCATCGTTAGTTCCATTTCTACTAGTTCGCAGTCGTTCGTCCTTACTGGTACCGCTGTAGCATCTGCTCCACTGGAATTCCCTTATCTCCTATCTCTCCACAAAGGATGGAAAATATTCCCTACGTCGTCGCTACCGTTGGCATTATCTTTGTCTGCGGGATCTCTCTTTCGCTCCATGAGTCTACAAGGGTGAGGATATCATTAGAGGACGATCAAAGGTACTGAAGACCCCAATAATACCAAGCTTCACCACATCCCGACCGTTGGATTTACGTGGTTCCCCGCATGGTACTGGACTATCCTGAAGTATGTCACCAATGCTTCCGAGCTTATAGAGGAGGGCTACACAAAGGTACCCCGTTTATTCTTGTAGAGGATCAGCATAAACGCCCTTTTTCTAGTACAAGGATCGTCCTTTCAAGTTTATCAACCTATGTAGTTGGGTGGTCGTATTGAATGGTGGTTATCTTAAGGACATCAGACAAGCCACCGATGATGAATTATCCCCAACAAAAGCGATACATCAGGTAAGTCATCTATCGTGTTGAAACGACCGCTCCCCGCGGCTGAGGAGCTTGTCAGATATTCAAGACCCAGTATACCGAAGGACCTAATATTGCACAAAACCCCTATCACTTTTCCTTCATACGATCGTATTTCGCTCGGAATGTCTTTGCACTCTACAACGATATACGGGAGGAGATGATGCTCGCCTTCGACGAGGTATTTGACCTTGGGAACAATGGTACCGTTGGACCATGCATCTGCCAGTTGTGGAAAGGGCTTATGTATACTTCGCAGAATGGAAAAGCATACCGCCATTGCAATCTCTCCAAACCATCGTCTGCCGAGCTACCAATCGAGCTATTGTTGGTCTACCTCTTTGTGAGTCACCTCCCTTATATAATCTCCTAGAGTTCGCCCTCAGGTGCATTCAGGTCGAGACCCAGACTGGATTGCGATCAATGGGGATCTTTCTGATCATATCAGATGGGAAGCAGCTATGTTGGAATTTTTTCCGTGGTTCTTGTTACCGTGAGTTGTTCCCTGGATGCTACCTGTCACTCCGAAGCACGGTCTGTTGTTTAAACAGCTTGGCTTCGTATCTCACGAACACCTCTGGGAGAATCAAACGGGCCACGAAGGTTCTTCTTCCGGTCATCAACGAACGTCAGAAGTGTATGGGCAAGGATGAAGGATGGCTTGAGAAGCCTGTGAGACCCATTTTTTTGTCGAAATTATATTCTGATTTGGGTAGAATGACTGTTTACAAGTCTTCTTGGACGAGAAGATGGAACTCACGGTTTCAGAGCTAGCGCAGCGTCTCATGGGCATCAATTTTCCTGCTAATGGTGTAGGTACACGCTGCTAATACGAATACCTTTCTAACCTTACAGTATAGTCAATGACGACAGTGGGTGGTCGTCAACCAACTCCGTGTATCTAATTTCCTGAATGTGTGCTACATTTCAGGTACTCACACAAGCATTTTACAACCTGGCGGCCTACCCGCAATATGTCCAACCACTCCGTGAAGAGGTTGAAGCTATAACAAAAGAGCTCGGCTGGACGAAAGAAGCACTGTCAGAAATGCGGAAACTCGATAGTTTCATCAAAGAGACTATGCGTCTGGAAGGCGTATCACCCTGTGCGCTCACACTACTATCTTTGATTATTTTCGGCAGCACCGATGCCTTTTCTCAGTGGCAATGATGCGAAAAGCTCTAAAGGATGTCAGCCTTTCTGATGGAACCTCGATCCCAAAAGGAACACTCCTTGTCATTACTTACCACACAATCCATCGTAATGGTGCTGTGTACGAGAACCCTGAAACATTTGAACCTTTCAGATTCGCATTCATAGAGGACAATGCAAAGCAGCAGTTGAGTGCTTCCAATAATGATTGGGTAGGCTTTGGTTATGGGAAGCATCCTTGGTACGTGGGAATCCTAGGCTGCTCTTTACAACGCAAACTCATCAGGAGATTCTGTGCGTAGTCCTGGCAGGTTTTTCGCCTCGGTCCTGATGAAAACTATGTTGGCACATGTCCTATTGCATTATGATTTTAGACTTCAAGGCGATTCTGCACGGTCCAAGAGCATTTCCATGGCTACCACCATTATGATGGACCCCACTATGAAGTTGATGGTCAGGAAGAGATCTCTGTGAATGGACCTGAGCGTTTGTATCTGAGCGTTTGTATCTCTTGTACTTGAGTCTGTGTTATATGTACAGTGTCCTTGTTAAATGACCGTGTCTTCCACTATTGCTAGAGTCGACGTTCGTCAAGAATGGCCCTGGGCCTAGCTACGGTAACCAGTTTTAAAGTATCCCAGTGAAGATCATTCAGTCTGGGTGGGCTATCATGCTGCAGCAAGAGATAACTGAAAAGACAGTTCAGCTTTAGTGCTCAATGAGTGCACTTCCGCTATGCGGCTGTACTGTTCATTGCTGATGTTTCCATCTGCTTCTATACCGAGTTGTAAATGACCACCCTTATTACACGCGGCGGATGTTAAAGAGGGTTCGGAACCACTGTGTCCATGTGAAGCTTGCAATAGCGATCCGTATAGCCCGCAGTGGACTCTCCAGGAGATCTAGGCTCAGCCACCCATAGTCTTTCAAAGCAGAGACATTCACAAGTATGGCGACCGATGAGATCTACGAGCAGAGTTCAGTACGGAGCTCTATTATATAGTTGACTCCACATTAAGGCATAGATTTGAATAGGATCTTGAACCATGCAAAGAAAGAATACAGATGTGGTATGGAACATTAAAGCAGTACAGTCATGCTGCTGGGTCGTGCAACACCGCCAATAGATATCGATTATCTGCAATACACCGCAGTCAGGACCTAGTGAACCATGAATGATGGACGAGGGATGCACCCACCTGGTGAGATCATCAATTCGTGTCTCTTTGTTCGAATCCTCATGAAACGTATGCTATCCTGCGATGAGAAACATCACATCAGTTACAAGGATCCCAAGTGAACTCGATAATGGTCCGCTGGTCCGATCACAGCGCCAGCTCCGAGTACATGATATAGGAGCAGAGACGTACCCCTTCATTCTCCTCTCCACTAACTTCCTCAAGCCCTGCTTGCACACTTTCGACAATGCGTCTGATCACAGCAGCATACCTCTTCCCCTGCTCGCCCTCGAACACCACTCCCGAGTGTCGGATAATGCTCACTTGCTCGCCACGCGAAAGAAGCATATACCCCAGTACAGATCTATGGGCAGAAAGCATTGAAAGTGTCTGTTCGAGTTCTGGGGGCATGGTGGAGTGGCCGTGGCCAGCGTATGTTGAAGGCGCTGTGGACGTAGAACCGGACGGACCAGTTGAAGCACTAGCTAAAGACGTATTCATGGAGGTTGATATCCCTTTCAGGGCCTGGAGCAGCGGGCACAGGGTTAGCTACATGTCGATAATGGCGAAACTCTAACTTTACCATGTTCAAGGCTAGATGGGTCGTCTTGGGTAGAGAGGCACAATTGCCAAAAGCGGCCGCGCGTCATAACTTAGGACGCGTTTCAGTAGGCGAAAGAATCGTAATGAATCGTGGTAAGTAGTAGCTAATGTAGAGGACGGCTAAATACAGAGTCTGGGGTTTGCTCACTTATCGGCGATTCCTGCTTTGCCCCCCACTTGAAGCACCACCTACATCCTGGCTCGCCTCCCTCATTTCTTTCTCATCGAGACCTGCTTCCGCCAGTATCTTCTCCACCTCCTGCAAAATCGGTTTATATTCAGCTGTAACTTCTCTTAGCACTCGACTCCACATATACTATGGCAGAAAGAAGAGATAAGGAGGCACGAGGGAAAAAGCTTACCATAACGCTCTTCGGCTAAGCCAAACCCGTCGCGTCGCAGCTGCTTTCCACGGCTGTCGATTGCACCTCGAGCATGTGCCTTTTGGGCCCAGTATTCACCTGCAGATGTGCAAGTCAGCCTCTGTAGCTCAAATATATCGGGCCTCTTGAAACAGCCCGTGCATGGTATAATATGGGAGAGAAACTCAGTGTGGAGAAGACTCACGAGAACGCGCGTAGAACATAGCCAATGTCTCTCCTGGAGCGGGGGTACTTAGTATATCCTCCGCAGAGCGAGCCGAATTTTCAGCCGAGGCAGTCATGAATGTTGATGCTTTGGTGCGAAGATCCTGAGTGCGGATGGCCTCGAAGGTCAGTATAACGGAAAAGGGGGGACACAAATGAAAGTAGTACAGTGTTCGCAACCAGCGATGCTCCGTGTTCTCTCTCATCGATCCTGGCTTCGTCTTCGTCACTATCCGTTTCTTGTTTTCCGTCCTTGTTTCCTTTCTCCTTACGAATTTTCACATCTAACTCGCCTGCACTTCCCTCCTCCTCCTCCTCCTCCTCCTCCTCCTCCTTTCCATTGCTGCTGTCATCACTGCCACTGTCATCCTCGCTACTGCTCTCTGCGTTTTCTGGGATAACAAAACTGATCGGACGTAGGCAGACGTATCGGTCAAGTTTGTCAAGCTGGATGGTATGGAAATCGTCGAGTGTGTGCTCTCGTGATCCATGTTCAATTATGCCACCATAACTTGAAACTTGATTATGGATGGACTGGAAGAAAGAGGAGGTACTCACATGTACAATGTATTTCTCACCACGGTCAACATAGCATTGTACCTTACCATAGGCTTAGTCAGGTCGGGGTCGTCCAGATCTTGTTCGATGCTCATGGCCTGACTTTGCGTTTCTATTCCCATAATATGTGTGGGCTATGCTCAGAGTCAACATGCACCACGCCAAGCGCTATGTGAAGAACACATGCCCTGTCTCTTTCCACATCTTCGTCTTCTTTATCTGAGTCGAACGTAGGTGTACTCGTGGTGTTGGGGCGACTTGGCTTTTTCTTCTTACCACCTGTTTTCTTCGGTCGCTTGAGGTTCATGGAAGTCCACTTGCTGTTCTCAAGGTGATACCCATATCTGTACCAAGTGACCCTCAGACATAGACGTTCAGCCGAGTCGAGAAGGAAGAACCTACAGTTCTGCCCAAAACACGCTTTCCATGCCTTCTTCGTCACGCTCGATATCTGTCACGCCACCGAACATGATGCCCATTCCGCGTGAGCTCCACAAAGTCATCGTTGCACCGGCACGCGGTGATGGTACATGAGCAGAGCTCGGCACACGACGTTTCTCCCACTTGAATGTCGGTACGGCAGAGCTAGGATCCAACGTGATACGCAAAAACCATGTGTCATCTAATATAACCCCGACAGGACGCTTTCCCTTGGTATATTCTTTGCAATATCCACCATAAACAATGATTCCTTCGGGCGTCGGGAGGAAGGAAAAGCCGCTGCGGGGCCTGTTGTAGGTGTGTTTCTGGTCAGCATCATTACGATGAGATAGAATGTGGTATTTTGGTGTGCCAGTCAAGAACGCGAGTGTTCCAGAATGGCTACTACGAAAAATATGGCGACCTACGGAGGCTTGCGGTCTATCTCTTTGAATTCGATCTGCTTCCACTTGTACTCCTGTGTGTCGAAGAACCATGTATCGTTTAAGTACTGAGCTATTAACGTGGTCAATGAAGGTTATCGCGACAAGGCGGGCATGTTACTTACTACGGTATCCTGGATCATAAAAACCACCAAAAAGTATAATATAGTGTTTCCAGACTGCCATTCTGCCGCAGTTAGATATGTGAGCACAGAAAAAGCAATGAGCACGAGAAGACCCAACCTACCGGTGTCCCGATCGAGCGCTAGGACGTATCTTGGTCTCAATCCGCTCCCATGAGTGAGTCGGGATGTCAAAGACCCAAAAGTCGCGATAATGGTGGAAGCTATTCTGATAGAGCGACGAGAATTCGCCACCTGTGTGTGGCGTAATGCGACATTTCAAGACCATGTGCAAAATGACTCGGTGGCATTACAAAACCCAGGCAATGTAAAACATACCGAAGAGGAATAGCTTTCCACCTGCAGCAGGGGTGGCAACTACGCTATGAGCAGAACGTGGACCAGGACAGGTTGGGGAGATGAATCTACGCCATTCATTCTTGAGGTATGGAGTGATGTGAGGCGAGTGATTGGACAGTCGTTGTCAAAGTAAACGAACTTTGTCTGGGGAGTAACGGAATACATCGTTGTAGAAATACTGGGTGATGGATGTCAACGTCATAGACGGGGAGGTAGTTGCCCCAGACACATAACATACCGCTTTTCCATCCTCGCTGAAATATTCACCGCCGATGCACCAAAGGTGATTTCCATTCGGACATGTGGTCAGTGTCGCATTGGCGCGTTTACTTGGGGGACCCTCCACGATTTCCTCAGTCACCGTATGGGCCTCTTCCCACTCGAGCCTCATCTACTGTGCATATTGTATAATATCCATCACTGTAAGCAGTCCGATGGACGAGGGATTGAAAAAACGAACCTTTTCGAGGATACCCTCGAGATCATCCGAGTCGTCATCGTCCTGGCCATCTTTCACGGTCTTGGTCACCTTCTTCTTCTCCTTACGGGCAGTTTTTTGGGCCGCCTTTTCTTTCTTGGCTGCTTTTGTGGCTGCCTTCTTGGTGCCAGGTTTCTTGGTCATGTCGCTAGTCTGCCTAGGGGAGATCGATGATACCACGTGCTTTTCATCCAAACTGCCATGTCGAATGCAACATCCACCAGCGAAACCAACCCTCGTGACGCAGCACAGCCAGCATATTCAAACTTGCTTGGAATAACCAGATCCATTCCGAAATGGTTGCCTATATCATTCGTACGGAAACAGTCTTCCAGGAAACAACCCACTCACCGTGATCGTAGCTTGCAGTATCTTCAGCGGCCCTCGTCGTCCCAATTGTAATGCTGCGACGATATAAAACTGGTCTACAAGCAGCTACTACAAGGCAGGACATACGCGGGCACGCTTCTCCACGGAGAAGACACGGCACTGTGGTTCTCCCTGGCTCACATGGTCTGGGTTTACCAGCCGCATCTCCCCCCCGCGTACGCCTTCGTGTTAACCCATCGACTGACCCCTCCCCGTCATCCCCGAAGCTTTTACTAAACCAAGGTGTACACCCCTCGATATCTCGGACACCAACACCACAACCCTCGCCATCTGTAGAAGACACTTTTAATGGACCGCTGTTTTCCCTCAAGGCATTGGCGATCTCAACAGCATTCGTCGCGTTTGGTGCGTCTGCTTCCGTGTTTGGGGTCATGGCGTATCTGGGCGTGAATAATGTCAGTTCGATTCAGTTCAGTTGTTCAACTCATACCCACTCCCGTCTCCGCTAGACATCTGAGTTTGCAGCACGCATGCGTCTCTGGGTAATATCAACCCTCCCCATCCTATCTGAACGCATACACCGACCATCAGAAGCGAAAGACAATGAAGGTCTCGCTCCTCTCTTCCATTCCAGTGGCACCTCAGATCCATCAAATCAACCCCCTGAGTCGTCACACTTGGGAACACCTAGCCCACATTCTACGATACCACCATTTGACATGGCTGCGGCACAAGCACGGCTCGCGGCAGCGTACGATCGGGGAGGATTCTATGGATGGGGCGAGGCAGCCATTAAGGAACTCGAAACGGAGGCAGAAGCAGAGCGCGCCAGGAGGGCTGTGAGTGCGAGAGAGGGTTTGGCAGGTTCAGGAACCAAGGCCGAGTTCAAGTAAACGTGGTTACAGAATTGTTAGAGTATATAACAGTATTTATGTGTATAAATGTTGGAACTCACCACGATGACGAACAACCAACGGAACGCTATAGTCGCATCCAAACGAGTAGCCCGAGAGTCTGCGCTCGCAGTCGCACCCGCATACGATGCCCTCGCGCACAGTCCATTCACGACCGTGACAGGTAAGTCCACCCGCTAGTCCTTGGCTGGCACATCTTGCTTCCTTTGCTTGAACATGGCCACTGTTCCCAGCAACCGAAATTGTCAGACGTATCGGCACTGGTGAGTGGACGGCGTCGCAAGTCCTCGAAGCCTATATCGCTCGTGCCGTTCGTGCGCAGTCTACAACGAATTGTCTTACAGAAGGTCAGTAGACCACTTGGCTCCACCCTCAGAGTACTGACAGACAGTGCTACCAGTCCTCTTCGAGGATGCTCGGCGCCAGGCAGCCGAACTGGACCAAGAATTCGCGACGACCAAGAAACTGCGTGGCGACCTACATGGCGTACCGATGAGCTTCAAGGACCAGTGTACGTCATAGCACACTAGTCCGTCGTTGTGGGCACCTTTGCTCAATGTACTACTTGACTATATACATAGTCGACATTGCCGGATATGATTCTACGATTGGTTTCACCCACTGGTCTAACAAGCCACGTACTGACGATGCCGTTGTAAGTCTCATTAATCTACTATTGCCATGTCCTAACCCTCCGACCCCGAATAGCTCGTTACCCAATGCCGCGCAGCTGGGGCCATCATCATCGTCAAAACCAACGTCCCACAGACGATGTTCGCCTTTGAATGCAGCAATCCCCTCTGGGGCCGCACCTTGAATCCTTGGAATGGTAAATATACCTGTGGCGGAAGCTCAGGAGGAGGCAAGTTCCATAGAGATCTGTTTGGATGCGCTATCATCTAATGGCAGTACCTTGGTTTTAAAAGAGGCGGCTTTATTGGCTATGGATGGATCGGCGCTTGGCATAGGATCCGATATTGGGGGCAGTCTGCGCATCCCAGCTGCCTACTGTGGCATATACTCGTTCAAGCCGTCGGCTGACCGCGTCAGCGGTCACGGTTCAAGAGGTATGGACAGTGTAGGATTACCTGATTAATGGAGACTCCTCTAACAGACTATAGGTTGTAGACCAGGGTTCGAAGGCGTTCGTGTCGCTTACGGGCCCATGGCAAGGTAATAACGGACTGATAGTGGTACTGAACCATATTTATAACTTGGTTTTTCGTATTGCTAGATCTGTGGAAGACTGTGACCTCCTCTGTCGGACCATATTCGGAGAGATGGACCCAAATCATCGAGTTGCCCCGGTTCCCTACCGCCCAGTCGAATTACCGAAGAAGTTGAAATTTGGTTACTATTCCTCTGGTACGAATGCCGCTGCTTTGAGTATTATATCCATCTGATCCTCTTCCGTTTCTTCCAGATACGCTTGTGCAGGCCTCCCCTGCTAATGTGCGCGCCATACAGGAAACTGTCGATGCGCTGAGAAAGGCAGGACATGAGTGTGTCGAGTTTTCCACTTCGTTGTGTGCGTTCTTGTCTTTGGAACATAATCACGGGCAACCCTAACAACCGCTATATTAGCCACTGATGCGATGGAAATATTCGTTGGACTGGTTACATCAGATGGATACAAGAAAATGCTGTCTTATCTGCAAGGGGACCCTCAGGTACGGGCTTTATCGCTTTATGGTTGCAATGTGGATGACCTTGACATCCTGTAGGAGGAAAGTTTGTTCATGACAACCCTCGGGGCAAAAATGCCTGGTATGTTTGCGTGACTTGTCGCAGTCTAACAAAGTATCTGAGTGCTATTCCCAGGCTTTATGCGCAATTTGATGTGCTGGGTGATAAAGACATTTTACGGGGATAGCGTTTTCCCTCGATTCTTCAACCTGGCGCGAACAAAATCCGTGCTTGAATATTGTGACATCATTGATCAGAGAAACAAGGTAGCAGAGGCATGGTACAAAGAGGTGAGCAGTCTTTTCCATATAACACGGAATTCATGACCAGTCCGACGTGCTCTGCAGGTTTGGGGAGAACATCAATTCGACGGAATTATAGTCCCCGTGCAAGCATTGCCTGTTATACCTCATGGGTGATGCCCTCTTGTAGTTAAACATCTCCGATCGAAACTGATGGCAGGGACTCTAGAGCATGCGCATACCTGTCGGGATTAGCAATTGCAACGGCCTTGTTTAATATCGTCGACTCCCCTGTTGCAACTATACCCGTGACACGAGTAGATTCGTCTCTAGACCGCCTACCTCCGGACTTCAAACTAGGTGAGACGGGCGGTTCCACCCTATTCGAGAAGTACATGTATCAGAACGGCGAGCGCACTGTGTATAAACCGCAGGAGATGGCGGGTATGCCAGTGGGTGTGCAAATCGTAGGAAGGAGATGGGATGATGAGAAGGTACTCGCTATGATGCGTGTTGTGGACGAAGCATTGGGGCCAAGAGGGTTTGGTCCGGGAAGTTGGGACTTGCAAGACAAGCCAGTCGTTTGAGCTGTATCTTGTGCGCCATTTTTTCTTCTCTTCTGAAATACGTGTTTTGACGGTTTTTCATGCTTCGCATCAGTAGATTGGTCTGGTCTGTATCCGAACGAGGGCAAATTCTAGATTTATTAAGCTGTTATTCAGGTTTGTGTTGTCACAGAAATTCTTGAGATGTAGTAAGTCACCCCGAGTCGACATCGAAATGTGCCTATTCTGCGTGTGGGACAATGCTTCGGTTGCACGTTAAGATGCAACGCCACTTTAGGAGTTTCTTCCCTGCTTGTGTTCGCTGTTAAGCCGAAGGCGGCACAACACACAGGCTCCTTCAAGGTTATGTGGTATTATTCTTGAATTTACCATCACACTCCAATTTTTGGACGCTCTGACGACAGTAATAACTATTTCCGCTTCTCAGCATGACAACCCAGCCCAAATGCGCAGCTCGACCGCCATGTTTCCCAGGTTACAAGATATCATAGAGTTCTACTCCATAGGAGAAACGCCACGATTTCCTCTTTGAAGAGGGTCCGTGAATTCACTTGTAATCTTCTTGAGCTCCTTTAGGACATCAGCGTTGTTGCAGCACAGTCCATCGTTGATACGGATGTTCTTTAGAAGGGTTCAGTTGGAGTTGATACGGCCCATCTTTCTGGATCTGCTGTGCAGGACCACGACTTACTACGTCGCCAACAAATTTATTTCCCTGCGGGGCGGCGTTGAGTTGCCTCCGCCGAAAGTGTGTCCGAGGAGGTGGCAAGGAGGCTATTGACCAAGGATTCGTGAGCCTATGTCTCATCTGTATATTGAAAACCCCATTTCCTAATTAGTGGACACGTGGATCATTGTCCGTACCAACGAGGTCTTATGACCTGAGCTTTGTAACAGCGTAGTTGGTCGCATTTCATTTCACATATTGCTGCGTTCAGAGGGCATCAAGGTATGTTTATTGAGTGGTGGCATCACTGGCGAGGATAACAAACAACTATCACTGCTATCATAATTAAAGTGCTTATGTATTTTGATCGAGCAAGTATTGGAAGAAATGGCTCCAGCGTGTACGGTATACCACGGCATGAGTTGGAAACTAGAAGCCATCCTCACCGCCCAGGAATGACACAATAAGTGGTGACGTCACAGAATGTGCTGCGCAGAGCTCAAATTGCGAACAAGTCGTTTTGGGCTGGCCATTGTCTCACCCGACTTACTTATGTAAGTAGTAGATACATTGTCTTCATCGATGGGCTATTATGAAATGCGCAGTTGCTCCAATTTGCACCCTGGAACGTTCCAACCACAACCCTTGACTGAGGCTGGCTGGAGCCTGCTGCGGAGGGACCCGATGGACTAGTTTAGTTCTGGATCGACACTGAAGCGACTCCCCGTGCACGTGAGGTTCAATTTGCCACGCCTTGTCTTATATTGTCCTTGTGTTGCTCACCGCAGCTAGACTCCGGAATAACCATAGAATGTTCGAAAGATACTAGTCAACTTTTGGTATGTGCACGCTAACTTGGTGCCGTCAATGAGTCCGATACTACTAATCAAGGTGTGATAAGTTCTCCGCTTCATCGCGGCGAGAAGCGAGGAATAATTTTTATGTTTGTCATATCAAACTTCCGCTAACACTGGGTTCACATTCGAAGCCGCAGCAGCGATAATAATAGCAGGTTCTGCATAAAGCACTGTCGTACTGTGCTATAATTAGTGCTCATTGGACAACGGGCCGATCAGATTATAGTACAATCGACATGTATTGCGACAATTATAGTACAGGAAATTGGTACAGATCGTGTAAACCTCTGATGCTAAGTACTAGGATCCATGCGTTGTCAACATCGCAGAGTGCCTACTGCTCTCGCGTTTACATGCTCGTAAAACTCTTTCAAGCTCTGTTCATCTTCCTCGGCCAGACCTGGCACAGTTGCCGGTAGACTTGAATGACGCAGGTATCCATCCGCTGATTGCAACACATACCCGGATTCGTGGTCCAAGTCCACCACAAGCTCGACCAACTCGGACAACTCCTCCCTTAGGCGCTCCCAGATCGTCGCCCATTTCCGGATGGGTGTGTTATTGCTCGTTTGAACGTAGTTGACACAAGACTTCATCTCCAGCCTCCTTAGGGTATTCTTGTGCCGCATAATAAACTCTTCCATCCCATCGTCTGAGGAGGTGTCGGGAAAAATAATGTTCTGTACGGCAAGATTCTTGAGAGCCGGATAGGTGTAAGCATTGAGCTGAGCAGTAGGGCTATGGTACAACCCGTTCGGACTCCTGATCTCGAGTGATGTGAGACGAGTGTTCGGAACAGGAAGGAGGGCATCAACGGAGCGGTTCGCCGTCTTCGATCCCGACCACGAAGAAAGCTCGACGTTGGAGACAACAGAGATGGAGAGGTGTGTCAAAGGGGAGTCTGTCAGCGAACGCACGAAGTCGTAGCAGGGACGTGGCATTAGGACAACGTTTGTCATCGTGAGTGACCGTATACCCCTATTGGGAAACAATGAGGAAGTGGTTTGCATGGCATGGTAGACCGAGTGGAGAACAGTAAGCTGGCGATTCGTGAACCAGTAGGGATGCTCGTGCGTCTCGACCCCAGATTGGGAGATGAAGAAAGGCCAGAAGTTGAGTGTGACAGATTTTAGGTTGGGTAGATCAGCCAGGGAGCAGAAAGTTTCTGTCAAAGCGTCCTCAAGATCCGCTATCTCGAGCTCATCACAGTCATCTGTCATAATCGAGGAAACCATCAGACTTTGGGTGAAGCAGCGGGGAAATGGTGATGCTCACCTTGACCATGGCTCGGATCGAGCAAGGGGAACGAGTGGGCCTTCCGGGAGTCATATACCACCTCCTGCACGTGCGATGCCAAGGAGGGTGTTGTGAAGATTTGATGGATGTTCTGAGCGCTCTTTACGCTATTTTGAACGCAAACTTTGCGGAAGAGATTGGCGGTGACGAGGTCCCGACATGTGGAGTTGACAGTACGGAGATGGAAGAGGTCAGCGGCGTCAGAGATATTCTCCACGATTGCCTTGACAAGCTCAATAGGGAGGTTATGCATGATTGTAGAACGGGAACGAGGAAGGCAACAGTAAGGGGAGACACCTTTGTACCTAGCGTTTATATCTGTGAACTCAATGAGACACCTCCAATTCAGGAGAGTAGGATGCCGTCTACAGTGTCCGTATGGGGTACGTACAATTATGTCTTAACCCAATTGAGCGATGCCCTATTGGAAGATTGAAATCTACGATCTCTATGCAGGGCCCATGATGACGGCAAGGGTGATAAGACAAATTTGTTCCACAGTCCAGGTTCGTCAGGATATGAAACGTGCCTTGTATTCTCCAGGCTGGGATCCGGACATCTTTGAACGTTTTCGAGCAACAGGTTTTTCGGATCCCATCTCGCTGTCTGTGAAGTCCAGCTTGTATTTGTATTAGTGTCCTTTCCCGCCCATTTGTAGTCTCTTTGCTAGTATTCTCATACCGTAGGCTCGTAGCGCTGCCTCGCCCCCCACAAATCGGCTTCAGCTTGAGTACCCTCGCTCATTAGCGGATCCACACCGGACTGCCAGCTAGCGTGACGAAAAGGGAGGTCACGTTATGGAATTCCCATATAGGAAAAGCTAGGTGCGACAAGAACTCAGTCGGCCGACACTTTCCAGCTCAGTTGGAAATGCCCATCCATCGTGTCCACTTTCCTTGGTTACAGAGCAACATGCGATGGCATACTGGGTAAGGTTGGTGAGCGTGCGGCAATGGTCTGTTATGTGCAGGGACATGCAGTTCTGGCGGGAGCTTCCGGTTTGTGCTACGTGTCGAACGGACCAAATGACCGATACATATGAACATTTGCGCAGTAAGTCGCCTTCTTCTAGAAACCTGTAAAGAATCCGTATTACCCAGCATGCGAGTGTCGCATTGCAAATTTAGTCACTATTTCTTATTCACCGAGTGCTTCTCGTATGTTTTTGGTTATTGTCAGTACTGCGGTTCGAATTATTGTTGGTACTCGGATGCACTCGCAATGCAGGCCCAATAGATTATACGCACAACTGACCTACCATTTTTACGCTCATTCAATCAGCATTCCAGAGTCTCCCGCTGAGCGTTGCTAACTGATAATAATGACAGACCGTGGGCCACGTCTAGCGGGTCTCTAATAGTGACATGCCACGTTCGTTCGTGAATCGAGTTACAGGATATCAAGTATGAGGTGGGCCATCAGGAAAGCCATAAGCCATCCAGACCGCTCACGACCACTCGGCTACCAACGGCTACCCACCATCCAGCCTCACTGATACATAGGCTCACGTACTAGTGGCAGTTGCCACCTCTTTCCACGGTCACGATCGTAACAACAGGAACAGGCTGTGACATCATCAATGGTTTTGGCTAGAAATCCCAAGTAATGGTACATCATTTATTTTGTGTTGGCATCGGCCAACGTAGATACAAAGGCGAGGTGAGAGAACGACAGTCTGTAGCTCGCTCCGAATTGGTCTAAGATCAAAGCCTTGTTCAATGTGGAATACAAAGTAGGATTCGGTCTCGTTTCCACATGCCCTGCCAGTGATCAAAGTTAAAAGCCTTGGCGGTAAACTGTTGAGGAATTCTAACTGCTAAGGCACCTAAGATGCTACTCGCTGATGGGCGATGGCTTTGTACTGTTTGATATGAATGCAGAATTTCTCTCCAACTGTTAAGGTTCCTCGGACGTACGCTTATACGTACTAACATCATATCACAGAAACGCCATCAGCCCACTGTTTGCCCGAAAGCACGGGGCCTGAACCACCGAATCCGGTACATCTTTTCCTCCACAACGGACAATGATGTGCCTCTGCCCTCATGCTTGGCATATCGAGCAAGTCAAGGTCCCGTTACCCCTTAGTTATGCTATCCTATTACTAATCTGTAAAATCGACAAGCGAAACGCCTCTTTTTTGCACTTGGGCGAGCACTCTCATTGGTCCTCAACGGTTTTACAGCATGAATTTCGACATGCCTTGTCGGGTAGCTGATCAGGTGATCAGGCACCCCCCTGGATACTATGTATGCCAAGTACTGTGCCACAGGAACGTGGGGTGTCATTGCATACCATATATATTGAACATGGATCACTGAACTATGACTTCTAGGTTCGCCTCTGATCACGGTGATGGCCTCCTGTTTTGATCTTGCGTGGTCATAGGAACCTACCAAGTTCCTGCATATTCAAAATCAAACATCAGCTGCCTTTTGTTCAACTGAGCAGCTCTATGACTCTCCTTATTTCATCATCATCCTACAGTGCCATGCACGGGGATTCAGCCACACTGCACTGCAGCAGGTATACTGCTGAAATCAACAACAAAGGCTAGTGGTGGGAATGGCGTCCGGTCTAGACCAGTGACAGGCAGTGCGTCCCTCTTTTGTACTATGCAGTTGAGCGTGTGTGATGTGAAATGTTTTGTAGTGTATTGTGAATTCACGCTTTCATCTGGATTGCTGTAAGCATGCATTCGAATGTTTTGATCACTTCAATTGTCATAGGCACATCTTACCTCGATTGAAAATACCATCGGTGGAATTTACTGTGCGCGCGCTTCAGAGGTCCAGCTGCAGATGTATCTTCGTAACACCTTTATGGGGCCTCATGTGTTGGTTATCATTTTGCGAATTGGATCTTGTCGGGGATCAAAGAAATTGAAGCCACGTATCAAATGTGGCGCCATAGTACAAGTACTGCTGATATCCTTCTTATGATTTATTCAAGTATGACGGCGATCAAGTCCAAACTGCCTGAAACAAGAACAGTGGCGAAGCTAGTGTTCTCTGGGGTATGCCGAAGTCACCTCTCATGATGGACGGCAAGGAAGTATATATGAGGTGGGATATTGAGTTGAATGCTACAGATACAATTTGATAGTGATGATATGCCATTGTAATAAGGAAAATGAAACTTTACGAAGTCAGTCCCTTGATCCTCCCCTGTGCTGATAACCCTTCTATCTCCAATGAGCCAATACCAGTTCTTTCTCCTTTCCTCCATGCATCTACGAGAGCTTTGGCCTCCACAGGCGGAATATTAGGATCAGCTGTGCCCACTGTGATGTGCAGGATATTCCGGATATCTTCATGAAGTTTTGAGACAAAATCGTGTCCTTCCTGTCCTGCATCAGCGGTATCATCAGGCGTAGCAAGGTCAAAAGCTTCCACTATGAAAGCCATTACTCTATCATTCCACACGAGGTGGCCAAGATTGAAGGAGAAAAGTGGAGGACTGGACATGAGGTGGATAACGCTACACCGCTCCCAGAGTTCTTCTTGTTCTGGAATATTCTTCTGGTGCACGATAGTGACATGAGGGCGGTTGGTGACACGGCTGTTGGCTACCAGTGCGCGCCAAAATTCCACGCCATTCTCAGGAACTTCCTCAGCCTCGTCCAGGCGAGTACCGATAACATCGAGGAGGTCAATCTCGGGGAGTATCCCGTAGTATCGCGGTTCAAATTTCTTGACCTTCTTGTCGTTGGGATTCTTCGTTTTTGGCATATACTCTCTCGCAATCCGTACTGCTTCGTCGATACTTTCTTGACTGGGTTTTTCAAGACCGAGAACATCGACACATCCATCCATTGCGCGAGCAACAGTGGCTTCAAGAGTGACCTCGATTTCCATATCGATGATATTGTCCACTTCGTTGATCGCGAGTTCTTCACTGTCACGGATAAACTGCCAGATGACGTCTTCATGTGATTTTGTTATCGTGTCCGCACGAAGAGTTTGGTGATTGTCCCCTCGCAAGAAGACCCGGTCCCCGCACACCCGATGAATCATGGCATACGGCTTGTCCAGGCTCCAGTGGAGTGCCAACAGTCGGGCAGGTGGGTGCATTTTGGAAGCAGCCCCCTGTAGGGCCTGCCGGTGCTGTCGCAAATGGTTGTTTCTTTTCGGCCAAATCAGTGTAAGATAAACCATATCACCGTGAAAAGAGGGACACTTACTTATCTGCAATGACTACATCATTATTTTTGAGAAGTTCGACGACGTTCTTTATGAAGGTCGGACCAGTTCTCTTGGTGTGCACGTCATCACTCTGAGTATGTCCGAAGCGGAAGAGGTGAGCTAATGCAACGGAGACAGCGGTTTTACCTGTTTCAGCCGTATAAGAAGTGGCTTCAAAAGTGAAAGCGGCGTAACTCACCGCATCCAGGTATCGCGACTGGTACAATAATGGTCTTTTCAAACTTTTTTGGCTGAGGCGCACTTTCTGACACCTCGAGATCATTCTTCCCTTGGTTACACTCCAACCACTTCAGGAATCTGTTTCGAGCAGCGATGATCCCTTTCCCCTTACTAAACTCTGAGAATGCCCCACGGTTCTGCCTAATTTCTTCTTTGACCCATTTGACATACGACAATGTTTCCTTACGCTTTAGTTTCGATTTTGGAATGTTCGCGTCGTTAAGTGGACCCTTGGCCGAAAGCAATATCTTGGTGATTTCTCTCCAATCACGGTACATCATATAGGGTTCATCGAATTTCACTTTGAAGAAAAAGGATGAACCTGGAGGATAAGGGGGAGCGCGGTCGTGTGATGTTGAATCAGGCTTGGGTTCAGTGACATGAGTGCGGACGACAAATCCCTCGAGAGGTTCGCCATTCCACGTGCCGGTCTTGGCGATCTTGTCAGTGAATTTCTTCACTTCGGGTATTGACCCTAATACAAGGGTCATAGTCTTTATGAAACCCCATTCATCTGCGAACGCGTCCACGGTACTTGCTGGGAGTGTGTGGAAAGCTTTGCGTGTCTCATTAATGCCATGTAGGTGCAGACCAGACTTTTCTGGCGGATAGGGTAACACATGCTCTTCGAAGTTATCATCGCAAAGCTACACTCAAGAACATATTGTCAACATTGTGGGTTTGATAATGAATGTATCCTGGTGACATACCTCTGCCACTGCGGTCCACCTCCTTTCCCAAAGAGCCGCGGCCAGCTCCTCCTCTGACTTTCCTTTTTCGGCGAGATGTCTTTTGAGCCATCTGTGTCCCGCCTGGGAATGAGTTTCTTCTACGCCTTGCATTGGCCCCAGGGCGTGTTTCGATGTCACGATCAGTTTGGACGAGGACAGCGGTGCGATGAAGATTATGCATCCGTTTGACTTTAGAGATAGTGTATAATCTGGCCCTGTATGGGCTTGCATGGAAGACCACTGCTTGCTGTGTCAGGCGTTGGGCGGGTCTTGTGATCAGAGAAAGAACTCACATCTGTCCAGGGGACCTCTCCGATGTTGAAGAACTTGTCGTACCCTCGCGCAACGATCTGGTATTGGGGTTCCTTGTCGTTCCTTGATGTCAACTCCCGGGTGAACAAACCTCTCGCCAATGTGGGGAACGGGGAGGGAACGTCATAGTACTTGAACTCGTTCATCTTCCAACTGGTAATCGATATCGCGGGATCGGAAGGCGCATCATAGTCATGGGAGCGAACAAGCTTGGGTGATTTCTTGGACAGTCGATAGAGATCAGCAACGAGTCTAGAGTCTTCCTCGTTAAACCGTGATTCGGACATCGTGGATAGGAGCCAGGCAAATAAGGGGTTGGCGAGTGATATACTAAGTGCCTTTATTAGACATAAGTACTGGAAAGCGAACGCAGTGCAGGTCGAGTCAGACGGTAGATGGATTGACTTGAAGTAGGAAAACGTCATTACCTGTCGCAAGTGCTGTGGTATCCACAAGTTTGACATGGATTGAATTGAAGTGCCAATCCCACTTCGAACTCTGGGTATTCTCGATTCTGATATTCCTGCTGTGCCAATCTACGCTGCGTCAGTCACGTGCATTCCGCGAGGCCCAATCAATTCACAGCACTTGTCAGTGTATTACACCCTCAAAGTTGCCCTACCTCGCTCTCCAGCGCAGGTCGCTCTGTCGACGTCTGGAAACGTTTCATTTTTGCTTAACAGAGACCATGGATACTTTTTCGTACAAGGACAGTATCTGGGCCGTCTTCTCCTCATGCTGTTCATGCTTCGGCGGTGCACCGTCGAATTCGTCATCACAGACATCCAACATCCCCAATCACCGTGCCAATTCCTCATCTCCCAATGACCTCGAACGCCTTCTACGAGACACAGATTCAGATGCCCTGTCCTTACACTCCAACCTCGGCTCTTCGTCTAACAGGAGAGCAAGACAGCGAAGGCGTCCTAAATTCTCTCTTACACTCTTCGGATATACACTGTTCGGTCGTCCACCCATATACTTATCTGACGACGAGGACGACGGATCACAGAACCGGAATAGGACTCTCGCTACAGTTTCCACCTCGACCTTCGACTCAGACGCTGCACCGTTAGATCCGTCCACTATCGAGAGATTGACGTCGCCGGACCATCTGGAAGCCGCTCAGAGGGAATTGGAAACACGAAGGCGGGAAGTAGAGGAACAGGCACGTCGTAAAGCCGAGCGGAGGGCACGCCGAGAGGAACGCAAAGCTCGTGAACGGGCTTCAGCGCTAATGTCGCTGACAGGTGGAAGACTAGCCGAGGACGAAGAGTTCGGGGGCTTCCAGGGTAGCGGCGCAATCTTGTCCCCACGAGTTCCAGGCAGCGATGGCGTCGAGGTGATGCACCCGGAAGACACAGGATCAAACTCGGGTGATGCAGATGACGTAGATTTAGGTGCGGAATCGTACGTCAGAAGAAAGGGTCGCTCCGGAGCACGGAGTGGGTCAAGTGCGGATTCAAAATCTCGCACTTCAGCCTCTTTGTCCACTGGAAATGCCAGTCACACTCAGGGGAACGTCCTCTACATCCACCAGCCAGTACCGTATTCACCAACTGAGATGCAACTCCCGCCATTCCGAAAAACGAAGTCTCGGTCATCGAGGAGGGGCTCTGTTTTTTCTTCGTCTACAGCCTCCCAGTCTACTTCCAACACCCCATACACACCGCCAACTCAGATCGAAAGCACATTCGCACCACCCCCTGTTGCTGCATTTCCCATACCACACGAAAGAGATGCTTCATATGGGCACAATCAAGATGGAGACGGCCGAGAGTTCCCGAGTGCAGGTTTGTCTGGCGGCAGAAGGCCCAAGGCAAAAGATATTGGGGCATTCTTGTCCAGCATGAACGGTGCTTAAAGATATCTGTTACGACTATGCGCTGCTTCCCTTTTATCATGGTCTTTATGATGGAGTCTCATTTTGTATAGGTACACCACATTACTAGCTGTATGGATCTCGTACACTGTGTATCTTACACGGTATTCCAGCCCCTGTTCTGACAATGCGTTCACACACCTGTCTGTTCTTCCACCGGTGGGAGCATCACTTCAGTGCAATATCCGATAGCTCTCTTCCACAGTGCATTCGTCTCTGTCATCGTCGCCCTGTCTCCAATGATAACAAGTCCCAGCTTCGCTCGCGTCCACATCACGTTGAGCCTCCTGGCATCTTCCACGAAACCGATCTCCCGGGTAGCATTACAACGAACAGTACAGAAAACGACGATGTCACTTTCTCTGCCCTGGAACGAATCAATCGTAGCGCAAGTAACCGACCCCGGAAGTTCTTCCTTGAGCATCGAGATCTGCTTCGCATACGGCGACAGAGCAGCGATCGACAACTTTGGTTTATCGCCTTCTTCGGTTGCAGGCGACTGCAACATGGTCACGATACGCGCTGCCAACTCAACCTGCCCTTCGTTTCCCTTGGAGGCCGACCCCATCGTCTCTTCAGAATCGCACTGCACGAAGACGGTGGGAATGATCCCTCCTGTCTCATGGCTACGAGGCCAGGGGAATGCTGTGGCGGCCAGCGCGGAGAGGACTTGTTCACTGTCTTGTATGTAGGATTGAAGCTCGCCGTTGTAGAACTCATCCGAAGGGAAATGAGCTAATTCTCTTGGGAAACGATATTGAACCTATGCAGGACGTTAAAGTCGGTACTCAGGAAAAATGCCATACAAAACTAACGTTCAGCATCGTCTTAATGGTGCCTGGGCGTGTTTCTGCTGTGTAGAGCCTTTCCATGAGTGACACGTCGTATTCCAGGGCCTTTCCCATGGGCTTCACGGTGGGCCGCAACTGAACACTACAGGCAGTCACCATGAATCAAGTCGCTCCCTTGATTTTAAAACAACTCACTGGTCTCCTACAAGGACCACCCTCTTACTGCCCTTCACTAGGGGGATAAGAGCGCAAGGTTCCGTTATTTGGGACGCTTCGTCGATAAGCACAGTGTCAAAGTTCACTTTACGCAGAGTGCCAAGTCCAGCACCTGCACAAGTCGTGAAAACGATCCTTGCATCATTCACACGTTTCTGCGCTTGCTTTTGTAGGCGGTTGTTTTCGTTGATGTCTCCGCCGACCCTAGCATCGACGGTGTAGCTTTGGAGCGCCTTTTGTACCTTGGAATGATCGGTAGCGACTCGAAGGATCACCTCATCTAGAAGCAGTCTACGCTCCTTATTAACCTTCAAAAACCTTTCCAGGACGTTGTCAACCGCTGCAACGTTATATTGAGCAACCGTCAAATAGGGGCTGAAGACCAATGGTACTACCATTATGAGTGGATGCTGTCATGAGAATCTTGCATTCTGGGAACTTGACTAGAAGAAAACACAATATCTGGACAACGACAGTAGTTTTCCCTGTGCCTGAAGTACTCTTAGTGTTGTAGAACGTGAGGAAGGACCGGGGTTTACCTGGAGGTCCCCAGATCAGTGACAGTGGGACCATGCAGGATTTAACAGCAGTAATCTGACTCGCGTTCATATCCTGTAAACCTGGGATCTCCTCTTCTTCGGAGACTTGGCCAGCATCCCCCGGTTCCTCGTGAGATATAGGGGCCATCACAATCGTTTCATAGATCCTACAACATTCCTCGCGATCATCCGATAGCCTTGTCAGTGCCTCCATCATCGCCCTCGCAGTTGCTTTGATGGGGTGCATGCTGTGAGAATACGATAATGATATCAAGGAAGATAGCCCCACCTATACTACCTGCCTCGTAGATGTTCCATTGCATATCCGATGTTTCGGGCGGCAGAGGGTGGAATATATCAACCTTCATCTCCCCGCGGGTTGCTGTAACCACCACGCCATCAACGACCGCCTGATTTGCCCATCCGTGCTCCGGTTTCGATATGCACATTAGTCGAATGTGCGAGTGCAAGCGAACAGGAACACTGAGATCCACTCGTAGGTGGATCTTTGCTACACCATGTTTCTCGTCGGGTAAAACGCGCTGAACAGGGTAAGACTTCTGCCCTCTACGCGGCCTCCCGTTGTCATCACAAGGGCATGCATCAGCTGCCTCCTCGGCGCAATCGAATGCCACGGCAAGTAGGTGTTTGTGGAGGTAGGTAGCTGCAGCATCAACTCCACCAGATACATGCTTTGATTCGTGGAGCACGAGAAGCGTTTCCTGGAAGAGGGTTTTAGGGCGAATGCTCAGCGCGGCTAACATAAGCAAGTCCATATAATTGTCTGTTGGCAGGTCCTTGATCGAATATGCAATTTTTTCCAAGGCGACAAGAGTAGCTATGCCCAGCTCGTTCGCCGAGCGCAAGATAGCCTTAATAATAGAAAAACACACCTGGGAGATTGGCTCGGGGAGTGTCATCTCCTCCGTCGGTGGGTATGTTTTCAGGAGGACGTATACCAGCGGAGGGTACTTTTCAATCCATGTTTCGACCTGAGGAGGAAGTGGGAGTGAGCTGACTGCTACACCAAAACTCCAATACAACTCGTTGTCGGCTCGATGTTGCTGGGAAAAATCCATCAAGATCCCTAATTGTTCGGGGGTAAGGTCCGACAAAAGCTCTTTAAATTCGTCCTCCGATTGCCGGGGGACGAAGAGGTCCTTCAGCCACTCTGGATGGGACTTCCAATCAACTTTGTCAATGGACCTCAACTCATAAGCTGTGAGGTCTCGATCAAAGCGACCGATGTGCTGCTCTGTCTGGACACTATCCATGATAGGTTGTTAGCTTGGAGTGAACGACGTTGTGCAAGGACGTACTGTTCAAAATAGAGGTCAAAACTTTGGTGTGCTGCCCGGTCCCGGTTCGAGATGACATGGATCTCCATCGCAATTACCGGTGCCCGATATAATCTGCCCAGTTGCTGTAATGACAAGGTAAGCGAAATTCAGAGCCGAAAAAGTTTGGGTGCATCGACCTGTTGAACTCTGGTGGAGATTTTCTGCAAAGCAATGCTCGTGATGACGTCCTGTTGAGTTTCCCGAGGCGGGCGAGAAATAAAAATGAACGTGTCGACCTTGTTCTTGTTATACAGCTGCAGCGTCCTGTCATCGCAGTGCAATCTGTACCCAACAGTACACGGGCGGTAACCGGCCATGGAAGTAGACGCCTGGGACATGAACGAACACACAACAACATTATCGCTAACTTCAGGATCTTCATCCCATGGAATATGGCCTCGAATGAAGACGCCAACAGCGAAACGATCGTCGGTCTGGTGTAGGCAAGTTAACTGGAAAGTTTGGATGTAAATACCATCCTCATACCTTTAAGATCAGGAGTTTACGTGTAAACTGCTCCGAAGCAATCTTGAGGTATTGGAAGAATGTAGTGGGAGAATTTATGCGCGATGTGTATAATCGCTGCATCGAGAGGGGACGATTCAGTTGGCGCTGTTGGAGGTCCCTGGGTGTAAGGATGTCGGATGTCATTAGCGAATTCCATAGGCGGCGATGTTCCATTGGGGTCAGTCCAAGTGTGGTACTAATAGCATGCTTTTCGTGCGCCGCAAGGGCCCCGACATCAAGGTGAGCTAAGTAAGGTTTCAACTCCTCAGCGGTCATGGAGAACTTTCTTGCGAATTTTAAAGCCATATTGAACAACTCGTATTCAGATATGGCATTCGGTTTGCATTTGAATAGAACAGCGAGGACATCCTCTGTGTCTTCCGCGGGAGTTGTGTCAGTGTCAAGTTCAGCAGCTTCTGGCTGAGTAAACTGTTTATGAAACTCCTCGGCAGCCTCTGCAAGGATATCTAGGATGTACTTTCCCTCAGTAGTGGGTGGAGTTAAGAGTCTGTCGGGAATCTTGACTCTAGCTCCATCCACTGCTTGGGAATGTAGCGCGTTTAGTTCCTGACACTCCGAACTTAGTGCACCCTTGGGAGTAGCTCGAAGCCATTGCGAATGTAGCTTCACCACTTTGGCAAGTCCCGCGCTAGTTATGCGCCTCAGCGACAGTCACAAACCAGAAATAGGACACCAACTTGTTATAAGCTGCAAAATGATTTGCCAAGTCTTGCCTGGTCACGTTGCCGCCAGGACGTTCCTTAGCGGGTGGATAATCATAGGACTAAGTGTGGAGATAGAACCATTCCATTTGTATAATATTGACAGCGAAGCTCTTACTTCGTGAACATGCGGAGGGACCAAGTCTGGGTCCCAACACACGAAAAATTTATCGCCTTCGCGAAAGGATTAATCATACGACTCAGAGAGAGTGAACAAGCTCACCGTCCAAGTCTCCGCCGCTACTCATCGCTGGTGCAGCTTGATGCTTCGGTTTTGCAACTGAGGCGAACACGATGCAATCAACAAGGTGTGAAAGGCGCGGGTGATCTACGGCCCTAAGCTTCAGGCAATCGCCTGGAGGCAATAAATTGTTCAGCAGAATATTCAGATAACTCGGATATTTTAGTCACATACCAGGATGAAGACAAGGATTCCTCACTACGAGGACATCTCCATTAATAAGGGTGGAAAGGCCCAAGCGCGAGGTGACACGAATGTGGACTTGGCCCTCTTTAAGGATTTTGAAAGGGTCACAGACTCCGTATACCAGGCGTGATTTGTGGATGATCATCCTCGCCCTAAGTTTATCGTTTTTCAGGAATTGGGTCACTTCTGACATTTGTGCACTGCGAATATCACCGAGAATTCTTTCATTGTCCAGGCCGTCCAACAATACGCGCTCTGCGAGCTTGTCGTTACCCAAACTGGATGCAAAATCCATAGCCTTGGTCACATCTTTGGGTGCATCCTCAATCCAACGAAAATACTCCTGCTGCTTGGCAAGGAGCTTTTCGTCCGTAACGCCAAGACTGGAGAGCAAGACAATAACATCGTTGTTGAGTCGACCGAAAGAATAGGGTTTAGAAAATCCGACGACGGAGAAAGAGTGATCTTGTGTAGTAGTGAATTTCTTCATGCTTTTGCGAAATTGGGCGAGATGCTTCTTTTCCTTGTCCATCTCTGGGTGCACCATGAGCACACCCTTATAACCCAAATACCTATTTTTTGGGAGGTCAAGGTTGTCGATTGTAGTTGCTTGAGGGACGCACCGAATCTGAAATACACTCGGAGTATAACGCTGGTTTCGGAAGACAATTCGTTTCGCTTTGCTAACTTGCATAGCAAAGCGCTTGGCCATGAGCCCACAGCCATCGGAGAAATTCGTGGTAGAATTCTCGATGTCGCCGATATCAGCGATCCACTTCGGGTCCAGTTGGACATCGATTTCCGCTGCGGAGAACAGAAGACCAATGCGTTTGGCCCCTTCAAGTATGTAAAGATTAGAAGAAGTTCGACGTACTCCGAAGAACTCACTCTTCGCAGCAGTCATTATTTTTCCGTAATCTCCCATCTGATAAATCCTGTCATCCAATTCAGCATCAGAATTGGCCTCTCGCATAAAGCACGTTCTGCTCCTCTATCCATCGTCTCAGTTTATATGATGTGCAAAAAGAGAGAAAGACAGTGAATGCTTACCAGCTGACTGTTGCTATGATGGTAGAAGCGATACTGTGTGCCATTGATAAACAAACCTGCTTTCATCAACCGCGTTATGTACTCTGCTATGACCCTCAAACCGCTTTGCGGGAATCGCAGCTTTTCAAACGAGACAAGGAGGAACTTGGATGGATCATCGCTAAGCAGAATACGGTTGCTCGGAAGCTGGGCGATTTCCAACGTGATCGCCTCCGCCGTGAACCTGATAAATTTACCAAGAATCCTGATATCACCTGGTTTTCGCCTCCTGGGCAGAGCAAGCTGCCCCTGAGGAACAGTGAAGTTCCATGACTCTTGATCTTGGGGGGGATTTTCACAAAGTGTGTACATGGGAATAGCGTTTGAAAGGTGGGGGTAGGGACTGGGATGTGGTACTTGTATGGATCTGGCCACGCCCTAAAGGCACCTCGCAGACATCCCAAGATTCGAAGCAGTTGCACGGATCTAGACTTCCCGGGCGTTTGTCGAAGATAAGTACCACGGTCCGAGAAATTGACGCCTGAACCTGGTTGCGACGACCCCCATCTCACAAATGCGAGACAGCATGCCAGACAGACACTCCTCGCCCATTCAAGTATACGTTATAGGTCCTTCCTCCACAGGGAAGACCACACTTTGCACCGCAGCTGCTAAATCACTCAAGTTGCCCAGCCGATGCTACATCACTGAAGTAGCGCGCCACGTCATGCGCACGCAAGGCTTCACCCGGGCGGATGTGGGCACGCTAGAGATGCAGAGGGCCATTATGCAGGCACAATTGGAGAGGGAGGCGAAGACTTGCGAGCGAGCGCGGAGGGGAAAGAGTGATGGCCTCATCCTTAGCGATCGGTCTGGCATCGACCCCGTCGTCTATGCCATTCTGACAGCAAAAGGTGAGGACGAAGCGCACCAGAAGAAAGATGCCCTGATCAACTTACCTGCCTTCCGGATGGCACTCCGTCGCTATAAGGAAGCTATCTTCCTCCTTCTGAGCCCCGTCGAAGAATGGTTAGTAGACGATGGCGTCCGAAACTTGGATAACCACGAACGCTGCATCAACACTTTTCGTCAAGTTCTTGATGAGCTTGGGATCAAGTACCAAGAAATTGGCGCAGAAACGAAGGGATTAGAAGACAGAGTGAAGGTATTGGAGAAGTGCATCGCCGCCAACCGCTCCCGGGTTTAGACACTGACAAAGGCAGCTAAGGTCAGTGACTTTAGGTGACCATGCTGCCTGGCGAAGTGGTGTTACTGACCACTTGCCGAACAGAAATGGCGCCAGCCTTGTCTTACACATCTTTCAATCGAATCTCTAAGGCATTGAGCCGAAGAGCAGAAGTCCTGAGTTGTTGGACGCGAGTGCTTGTATTTCATGTATTTCATTTACATAACTAATGATGTTGTACTATCGATGATGTAACTTCTTGAAACTCAGCAAGGAGTTCATGTTAGTAGCCCGAAGAGTCCAAGTCGACCCTTCTCCACGACTACCCATGCACGAGCGCTTTGCTCGTCAAAACCTGTGCAGAGTCATGGTGGCAATTATTCATTCATGCACAGTGGAATGCCAGCAGACCAGAGTCTTGCCATTCGAAAACTTGTTTAACCGCTCAGTCTTGCGTCTCCGTCCTAATCAGGAACATATCTTCGGTATTTACGTCGGGCTTATGAAGTAACGCGCGAAGTTCAGCAAAGAACGCAATCTTATCCGTGAGCTATTATGTACAGAGATATGAGATGGTATGTGATTGAGCAGAATGAGATTACATACCTGGTATCGCACGACTCTCCCAGAAGTGCTAGGAACGACGAAGATAAGGGTTTCACTTACAATTCCATCTGTGTGATCACTCAATTCTTGTGACTCCACCCAACAGGACATGACTTACTCGCATCGACTGGATGTACTAGTTTGTATGGCTGCAAACTGAGACCACTCTCTTTTTGCTTTCTGTTGGCCTTCTTATTTCCACTCTTCGATGGTTTCTGTTGCACGCGGCCTTGTGACTCGGCGGTGTCAGAAGACAGCGCCATGCGTGACAAAGTACTTTGGACAACTTCCCATATTCCCATCCCGACGAAGCAGACGAAACGTGGCTTGTGACGGGAAATCTTTCGAAGGAAAGCAGGTATGGAAGCTTTGATCTCCGATTTGGAGAGCTCTGCTGCCTGGTATCGTCAAGTTGTGAGGAGCATGATCAAACGCAAAATATACCTCTGTAGAGGGTCGGTCTACAATATTGGTCTACCACGAATGGGTGAGTGAATAGCAAATGCACGGAAGATACGTACCAAACCGAGATTGTACCTATCGGGCAGCGAATAGTCTTCCGATGGGGGTAACAATGTCGAGGTCAACCCTGACCAGGGAGTATGTAGTACGTTGGGTTACGTGGTGTCAGAGGGAAGTGGTTACCTGAACGATGCAAGCAATGCCAAAAGTGGTTCGTAGGATTAGCAAAGTGATGACCAGTCTCGGCGGACATGCGCCCTGGACTGGTCGTCGATTTCAGCACCAGAAAGGAACGATCAACAGAGAGACCAACTTGATTCCACAGAATACGACTGCATTTATTCGATTAGGATGATGACGCGGAGAGTGGAATGGCACACTTACCATCGAGCCCCTCTTTCAGATAGTCTTGCAGAGGGTGGAGGTGGGCATATACCTCTGGGTCCGTGTACCCTCTCTTCGGTCTCTTGCTGGTCTGCATCTCGTTCGCTTACATAACCCAATCTCTTTTCCTCCCATGCCTCTCCCTTTCGACCTCTGTGCGCGTCTCCAAAATGCCTTTCGCGCTCGCCACCGCTTCATCGCCGTAGACCACTCCATCCAAAACCTCGGCATCCTCTCCATCCTCCTCCGCGCCGGCTTTCTCACCTCCCTCACACGAGGCACCATCGCTTTGCCTTCCCCCTCTGACTTTGAACGCGTCGGCGAGGCCCAGCGACGGATCTGGGCAGAACTCAAGTATCGCGATGATAGACCTGTTCTGTCCAATATGAGCCTCATTAGTATGCCCAGTCGGCGCGTGTTCATGGACCTTGGTGAAATAAGAAGGATATGCAGTGGAAGGAGGGCACAGACGATTAAACCACTGGGAATGGGAGAGATTGCGGTCGTCAGGACGAAAAAGAAGGAGTATGAGTGGTTAGAGGCTAGAGAGGCTTTGGTATTGGGCGTGCCTGGTGAAGTGGTGTGCAGGGCACGGTAAACTTGATTGCGTGGTCAGTCTTTGTTGCGTTGCATTGCATGCGTCGTCCTTATCCATCTCACAGTACTCCTCTCATACTACTCCATTATCATATTACCAGCGACGTGCTTTAAATCAGATCGACGTGTGTAGGAAGTACTGTCATCCAATCACCTCAAACAAAAGTACGGCCAATTGCATCAAGATGACCCCTGACATACATACACATATCTATCTCTAGACACTAGAACCAGCACAGAGATATACCGTATGACGTCAAAGGAACATTTGCAGCCCAGGAAATGACCGACTTGTGCACCTAAACATGACGAGAATAATGTTGCCACAACTCGTCGACGAACTGCTTGTCAGTCTACATGGCAATCCGCGTGAGCATGCGATTATTAGCGGTCGTAAAAGATACGTACGTAGATCAGGGACAACACTTCACTGACAAAGTCCTTCTTGGTCAAGTTCTTCAGACGATCGGTGTGTTGCGGTGCAGCAATCGTAGACAAGAGCGAAGTACGCACACCGTTGGTGTCCACCACACGATTAGTGGAGTTGGTGACACTCGGCGTCGCTATCGTGGTCGTCGCCGGAGGGGGCGAAGTAGCCTGTTGCTTCGCCTGATTCTCCCGAGGATAATTGTGGTGTTTCGCGCTCCCGTTGACCACTGGCTGGGATACCCCTGCAGGTGACGCAACGCGCACAGGAGGAGGAACATCCCAACTATTCTCGATCTCTTCTCTCTCCTTCTGCTTGTCCTTCTTTTTCTTCTGCTTTTTTCCTTTGAGGCGTTTCTCGAACGCATCTGGGTCACTCAGCGCGCTCGTGTCGGCGAAGTCAAGCTCAACGATATCCGAGTCGGTCTCGACAAGCGGGGCGCGAGGGTAAGGCCAAAGATCAGAATCAGTCTCAAAGGGAACAAGGGGTCGTATTCTCGGAAGATTGTTAGTATTCTTGGCGTTCGTAGTGTCGTTACAATTGACAGCGTGCGTGGAATTCGTAGCAAAGGGAACATCATTGGTCGACGTTGGTAGGACTGCCTGCTTGGCAATTGGAATCTGTAGATGAGTGCTCGAGGGCGCTGGTGTCCGTTCTTGTTGCTGTCCAGCATGTGCTGCGGCAGTGAGAAGATCGCTGACTTGATAGATGTCAGAGCCAAATCCGCGTAAAGAAGCGCGGGGAGTGACATCTCCAAGGATGCGACCACTGTTATGTGTTGAGGAGCCCTCAACCTGATCATGAGGTATAGCAAGCTGAGGGATGCTTGCGGTCAGCGAACCAGGCTCAGATGCGCCGTCATCGCTTGATTCATTGTCGCCCTCGTATCGGACAGACGATGCACGAGAAGGGGGTAAACCAAGGAGAGTAGAGATGACTTCCTGGTTGAGCACTTGTGGAAGGGCGGAAGATGTAGGTTTGGGAGAGAGAATATGATGGTCTTGTGAGTATGCAGTGGGGGTGTGGGTGTCTGTGGCGTTAGAGTATGTGGCAGAGGGTGTTGACTGCACAAACTCAGAATGATAGGGTTGAGATGGTGCGCGACCAGAAGGTGGCGTTGCGGAAGCGAAGATGGTATCTAGGAGCGAAAGTCCGCGAGTGGGTGCTGCCGTCGTCAGTAAGGATGGAGATACAGATGTGCGTGATGGACCAAGCATGTCTGAAAGAAGATTTGCAACAGTGGCATCTGGTGTGCTGGAAGCCTGGGCCTGGGCTGGCCGCTGTGACTGTGACTGGGAGGGCACACCACCCAGCTTTGCAAAAAGCTTGTCGAGTTCAGAAACGCTGCGAACGGATGCTGGGGTGATGGTGGATTGAACATTTCGGGAGTCTTCTTCGCCCGACTCGGGGATGCGGTGGATACTGCTAGAGGTGGAGGCGCTAGAAGTTGAGCGGGTGTGCGTCCATTCTGGAGGTGGCTGAGCAAGAGCAGAAGATAAAGTAAGAATGCCCACTCACCACTGCCACGAGACAGTGAACGGAAATTTGGCGGGGGTGGGCGGTGGGGACCATACCTATGTTCGTCTGGATAAGGTAGGTTTTGCTTTATATAGCTATGCAATCTGTGACCGGACTCAGCGACCGGTGTGTGTATTTGCCGCATGACATACCTGAGCATAACATCGGTCATGCTCTCTCTGGCATCCGTGGCCAGACACCACAAGCTAACTGTCTGAGATTGGCCTTTGTCTATATCATGAAGCTTCTCTAAGTCGGCTATGGCGAATTCAGGAGCGAATTTTGTGGCTGGTGAGTCTTGCAAGGAAGGGTGGAGGATGGCTCGGGCATCTGCGATGCGGCGAGCGGTGAAGTCTGGATAATGACGGAGCATGAGGTAGTTGCCATGAGCACCGACGCCATCCTCGGGGTATAATCGTTGGTTGTAGTCCTCCATACCGACACGGTTCATGATGTAGAATCCGTATGGCGGATAAGAATCGCTGTGGAGTGTATTGGAGATGCTGTATGAGGGGTGAAAGGGGGTGGGTCGTACCGTTCATACAAAAACATGCTCCCCTCGAAGCCGTGCTTCTCCCACTTGTCTCCATTATGATGATACACGCAGACATGGCTGAACTGGTCAAATATGGATACAATGGAAGGGTCTCTTCTGCGCACAACCTTCATGTTGGCGCTGTAGCGAGAGGCGGGGGACATTCCGATACTTGGGTGGGGCTGTTGGGTTGGATCTGGGTTGGATGGCTGCCTTGAGTGGTTGCTGGCAGACACAGACGAGTGAGAGCGGACACGGTGAGGAGGACCCATTGGGAGGACAGAAGGAAGGTGTATTCAACCCCTCGCTGGAGGGTCACTACTAGTCTATCTCTGCCAACACTCTTCTCGCCGCCTCTCGCTTGGCCTCCTGGATGCTGCTCATCAGCTTCAGGTCTCTCTCCACCTTTCTCTCTCTCGCACGCCGACGGCGCCTGTTCAGATGACTCCAGTCCTCGCCTACACCAACTGCAGCGGGGGGAAGATCCGCGATTCCAGCGGGAAGGGCATCACTGGCCATGTCTGTGTCTTGTGAAGACGGCTTCGGTTTCGTGGCCCTCCATAGCCAGATGTCTGTGCCCGTAGCGATCTTGGTGTGGAACTTTTCTACCTCCCTTCTCTTGACCAGAGTGGGGAGAACCACCCTCTTCAAGTACCTACAAAAGCAGCTATGTCAGCGTCAGATGGTCAAACCAGAGAGTCCATACGTAATAGAATGTACTGGTGGACTGTCAACGACCTGTCGAGTCAGATCGAAGATTTCTTTGGTGGACAGTGGTGGGTTGGACTTGACCACGGACACGACGACTCGTCGAGCCGCGGTAGTACATTGGCGGGGAAAATCATGAAAACGAGCGACGACACTCATCCTGGTAGGAGGAAAGACTCAGGAAGACGACCCCCAACGTGGGGGTTCAAGACAAACTACTACATTTTTTACACTGCTCTTTTACCTCGCCAGTTTGTTCCTCCAATGCTGCCAATACCAAACCTATCAAATGCTCCGCCACTGGTCGGCGTTCCCGACTCACTAGAAGTAGACGCATTACCCAACGGACCCCTGTGACTGGGACTAAATGTAGATCGAAATGCTGTGGATGGCATCGCCTGGATAGAGATAAACTTGTTTAGCGGTGGTCGGTCGTCTGTGTTATACTGCGTGCGAGTGAGACATGGCACTACAGATGACATGCATGCAAACCTGGAACTCGAGACCAATCCCGTCCGCTTCAGAAACATCGAGCAGCTTGACGAGCTTCCGTCCGATCCCATTCAGACGCTCCACGTCGTCTTTACTCCGGGTCCACACCTGGATGCGATCGACCTTGCTCCTCAGACTCACAACTGCGCCACAGATATCATCACCTTCCTCTAGCTCCTCGCCAACAAGTGCCATAGCAAGCCACGCCCAGCACCGGTCCAATAGGGATGGATTGTTCTTCATAGTCAGAACCCACTTTCCCCCATTTGCATTCGCGGGATCTTCCCACATGGGCTTGATCCCAGACTTGAAAATGTGGTAATTGGAATTGCGCTCCAGCTTCGAGGGAGGCTTGAGCCAGTTGAGATAACGGCAGAATGATTCCACTGTGTCAAACTCTCCGACGACAGTAAGACCAGCTTCGTAATCTTCGGTCTCGGGGACCGCAAGGAAGGGCGTGCTATCATCGCCACCGGGCCTAGGAGTGGGAGTAAATGGGGCCTTGGCAGGCTTGGTATCATGATAGATGGTCCTGTAGCCCCATCGCATGACAATGACGGGAATCATCTCGATGGAACAGAGACATACCATGGATACTGAAGTGGGTGTTCCGGTGCCTTCATGACTGCCCCGGGCGTCTTTGGATCATCGACCATCTCTGGCTCAGGTGGGCGTGATGAGCCATCGATGCTAAGCGATCTCGTTTTTGCCAGACGTGCAGTGATGTCATCTAGCGAGGGAACATTCTTATACCCCCTGATTCTCTTCTCTGCTTTGGTAGCCGGTCCCCCAGTTTCTTGATTCAGCTGCTCAAGCTTCTCTTCTGTGAGCGGCTCTGCATCGAGCGGAGCGTCCTCTGGAATCGAGGGTGTGTCCGACTTGGGTGTGGCGGCAGAGTTGACAGTGAGAGCGGGAGACACTGAGCGCGTGGACGGCACATTGACGACCATAGAGTCATTGGTGGACAACGATGTCTGTGAGCCAGTGCGAAGGAGTGAAGCAGCGAGGCGGGGGCGGGCGGCGGATGGTGCAGCGCCTGTGTCCTTGAGACTGATCCGAGCAGCGAGCTGGTTAAGCGATGGGGGCCGCAGACTGGCGGGTTTGGGGGCGTGGATGGAGGCCTGCAGCGATTGGCCTGATGGTGGACTTGACATCTTGTTCGACGTCGATGGTAGTCGTTCAAGCCGTGACAGCCACATCCAGTCTCTCGATCACATGTCTACACTCCAAGTCTAATCATTCACTACTTCACGCGACCATCGGGGTCGGGACAACTCCCCTTGATGGCCCACGGGTAATCTAACGTTCCTCATTCTCCGAGCTCCTACACCACCGCAGCACATGGTTTACAAGGACTGACACTTTCGGGCTCAGCGACCCTGACATCATGTCATAACACACCGCTTTTCGTATCTCCGTGCATTCGACTGGCTGAACAATCTGCAGATGCTATTTTATTAACTTATACCCCCCAGCATCCGGGCTGGCTGCAGGCCATGGTCATCCCGAGCGGCAAGACCGTAGCTTTATATCTGAGCACGTGTCAAGTTTCTTATACCTACATACTAACTGACGTCGACGTTTTCCAGTTCTGACGACCGCTTCTGAAGCCTTGGCCGCCATTTTAACCGTATTCCGACTATACTTTCGATATTCAATAGGGAGACTCTGGTGGGACGACTTCTGGGCCGCTCTCACTCTCCTTTGCAATTCCATATCCATCATTGGCTCGTGGCTCCTCGCCACACCACTCGACAATCCATATCTCGCCATCTTCGGTCTTGGTTCGGCATATCCATCCATCTTATTCACCATTCCTGACACCATTTTCTTCAGATACCGCACCTCAGTCGCGCAATACCCACATTGTATCGTTCTGGTTGGCCATATTGTTTTACACGTGTACAATTTGGTTCGCTCGCTTTTCTATCATATCGTCCCTTATCCGCATCGTCCCTCCCACTCGGAGCGTCCGTTTAGCAACACTTGGATCAGCGTTCGTTTTAGCGCTCATGGGTATCTTCGTACTGCTAGCAAAAGCCCTCGCTTGCTCTATTGGCGCATCATGGTACAATCAACCCCCCTTCCAATGCCCAATTCCAGAGTGGGTCGCGATATCCGAAGCTATAAGTAGGTATTCCTGGTTGTTATTCATCCCTTCATTTACCAGCGTATTACAGCGGACTCCCTCTCCGGTATGATGCTCGTTTACCTCCCGTTGCGTTTACTCTGGCGTATGCGCCTTCCTTCAAACCAGCGGATCATGATCATGGCCGTGTTTTCCGCCAGTTTTCTGACAACGGTTGTCAGCATCGTCCATACTGCATACATCATCCCACCTTCTTTTACAGGAGAAATGATAGCACAGATAGAGGTAAGTATCCTCCCCCCCCCTTCCCGAAGACACCCATTCACCTCAGTAGGGAATTTTCTCTCTCATCGTATGCAATCTTCTGTTCCTCGCGACCTACGTGTACCGTATCACTCGTGGTCGCGACTTAGATGCATGCATAAAAGTCACCGGTGCAGCCAATCCTCTTACAACTATCGAACTTTACATCAGTGAACCCTCCAATTCGTGGCATACCTCGGTGAATGCCGAAGCAGGGAAAGATGATAGTGTGGGGTTTACGAGTACATGCATCGCAAGCAGTGCAGGCACAGGCGCTCGGTCTTCTTGTAGTGGTGATCATTCTGGTCCGAACTCACTGACCCCTGATGCCAAGGAGGCACACTCGGCCGAGCTTTCGACAAACGATTGCCCCCCTTCCACTCCCGAACCAGGTCGGACTGACTCGCTTCCTGTCCCAAGGATATAGGACTATCGCTGTTGCCATGATCGTTCCTAGTGATGGTAGTGTCTTTAACGATGAGCACCGTCCGGTGCTTCATTTTTTCCACTCGTCTTTTTATATCGGTATTTTGGTGCTCCTGTATTGTTATAATGGTAACCGATCTTTTGTATCGTTACTTTCCACGTATACCTATTCCGCTAGATAATCTCAATGGAGTTACTGCATCGCATTCGATTCAAGGTGCGACAAACCATCATATCACATCTGGGAATCCATTTACATGATACGGGGAATCGGCGTTTCGACAATCGTGTTGGCCGCCACACATAGTAATCCGCTGTCTTGTTCTAATGGTGGTGTATGATACACGGGAGTATCAAGGGAAGGGGGCCGTCCGGATACATGCATAGAGGTCGTTCAGACGAATGGAACGAATTATGCAAGCCACCTGACTACGACTCAGACATCGTTCCTCAATTAACATCCCTACTGCAGTGGGCCATTGTACAGCACAGACTTTGACATGTACAGCTGCAATTTTCACCGGTGAATGTAAATGTAAAACGTCGTGGATGGACAATAAAATAAAGCGTGTATACGATATCGTGGGGTACAGTGGTTTGAGTATTGCCGGTCCAAGCTGGTCACTCAGTAAACGCTACGAACCTACTGGTGCGTGGGCGTGTTTCACTACGGTTTAATACCCCACCCCATCAACGAGAATAGCACAGGGATACCCTCAGCGCTGAGGAATGCAATCCCCGAATACACCACTACTTTGGTGAGCACTAGAAACCGCAAGGGTCGGTTGTCCGCATAAAAATGAGATAGGGAGTAACGTACCGTCTGCGTCGTAGTGCTTGACCTCAGTTCCTGATTGAGGGGAGCTCTTCCCGGTTTCCAACTCTTTTTCTTGGGCAGGGAAGGTCCCTGCAGGGAGGACTGCTCCATTTCCCCGGGTATTTGATTTTGCACCGCGTCCTCGCCTCTTGACGCCATACTTCACGTTTTCGCTACTGATCTCACTCGTACTGGATAGATCAATCACGCTAGGAATGGGATGCAAGCCATTCTCAACTGGAAAATGGGCATAATCCGTGGCAGGAGTGTAGAACCGTCGGTGGGGGAGGTCGAAGCAATGGGCGAGAGCACGGAAGAGCGGAGGAAGGACAAGATGCAGAACGGCCTTAGCGAGAAGGCGCCATACAAAGATGATGAGGATACCTATTAAAACATCAGCATAGGGATGCGTGTAGAAAACGGAACGAGTAATATGTACCCATGCCAACTTTTGCACTTGCCAGACTGTACCAACGCAGTTTCTCTCCTAACGTCCACACATCTCCCCGACCACCTGGCATGACTGTCTGCAGCAGTTGGCGGTCCACTCCAGAAAAAGCAGCATGCCATCGTGCGATGGAAGCACCAAGTATGACAGACACGAATGCGATAGCATCCTCGAAGCATGGGCAATCATCCACCGGTTGAGGGTGGAAGTGCACCAAAAGGAGACACATAGGGGTGACGATGTATGGCACTGCAAAATACGAGGGGTATTCGTCGACAGGCATCAAATTAGTCTGAAATACCTCTTACCCATCGACGAACCGCTTGCAAGCCACTGTTCCAGTGCATCACTCATCTTGATGTATGCGACCCATATTCCCGCACCCAGAGCTACACCTGCGGTGCAGTCGGTAAACGAGTGCATACCCGTATACAGTCTCCCGAAGACAATACTGATGATATAGACGACCAGAACTGCGCAGGAAACATAGTAGGAGACGGCAGACATTGCTGAATGTTCTGCGTATGCACGGTGGACATGGCCGAAGACGAAGAGCGCCATAGAAACACTATTGGTCGAGTGCGTCGAAGGAAATCCATACTCGAGATGGTGAGTCCCGATGGCTAATAATATGATATCACGAAAACAACCAACACGGGTAGAAGATCATTACTTACTCAATCGGGTTACTGGAGGCGAAAAGGGGCGGGGAGAACATACGAGGTCTTTTATGAAGGATGAAAAGTATACACCAGAGCCAAGGACAAAGATCAAGCTGGTGAACAAAGTCAGCTAAAAGTGAACCGAATAAGGACATCATATCAACTGACCCCAGTCCAAGTTCAGAATATCCGAAGAAAAACAACACAGGCAATGCAATCATGAAGAAAGTGTGCGTTCCAAGTGAAGACGTGTAGAGAAAATAGGTGTCCAGCCAAGGAGTCCTGAGACGACGCTGAAGTTGCATGGTGTTAACATGGATATCGAGGAGGTCTGATAGCGCTTACAGCCTTACCTGCATTTCTGCTAGGAAAGGACTTTCACGTTCGACAGCCTTTAGAATCATACTGCGGATGCTGGATCTCCACCAAGGGAGGATGGTAGCATATACGTCCTGGGGCAGTTGACCTGGAGTCTCGCGAGGCGACCCCAACGCTGGGGTAGCAACGACGTCTGAAGCAAGCTTCATTCCTGTAGGTGAGCTGAGACGAGACTGGCCGTGATTATTCGACAAAAGCTGGGGGACTGTGTTTAGTATTTTTTAGGCTGATCCTTGTCGTAAAAACAATTGATGATTCGTGAGTGGGACGAGTCTGGCGCGGTGCTGGAGATTTCAGACGGGTATTTACACCAGGAGCAAGTGTGTCAGAACAACATGAGAGCTGTGCACTGAGGTTGTGTCGACCCCGTAGAGACGGTTGAAGTTTGAACAGCCCTGTTCAACTGTTTCCCCCTCGATGATGTCAGGTGGAACATGAACTGACCCCAAACACGCGCTGGACGTCTATCGTTGGCAGGTCGTAACAGTCGGATATCAATAGAAAAGCAGCGAGCAAGCTGGTACGGACGAACTAGAGAATTCTAGGTAGGCTCTCAGTCTGCACTCCCATGCCTATCGCCTCGCTGTGAACTTAATCATAACATCGGTAGCGTAGCTTTGCCAATTTCAGCTTCCTGAGTCAACTAAATCCGGGACACATGTGCAGATCTGAGGACCCGGGTCCCGCAAGGAGACAATGCAGTGAGTCATTCGCTTGTGTGTACATCGTGACTCAAGCCCCAGGTAGTGACACTCAGGTGAAAGGGTAGTATAAAGGACCTGGGGTAGGTACAGTCCATCAACCGATAATCACCGTATCACCCTGTAAATTGTAAGTAACCTGTTTCGGCCTGATACTGGTGTGTACTGATGCCGTTTCATAGATGAATCGAACCAGCGAAGGCATATCCACTGCTAAATCCATTGACGAACACGAAAGCGACACGAAGAACCAGCTCTGCGTCTGGGTAAGTCATAATCCGGCCCCCTCATATGGTGCTTAGTTCAAGTCCATTCGACCATCCAGGCCAGACGCAGACGCGGGAAACTACTACGAAGCGGGCCTTATCCAAAATGGACGTTTGACGAAGGAGACACTCACGTTCTCCTCGATCGTCTTGCCCTCGTACAAGCATCTCTACGATGTCGCTCGAGACCTCGGCCCCAGCTTTCGCCCATTGCTCGTCTTCCGAGCGAGCTTCTGGCACTGATATTCCTCCGTGCTATTGAGGCTCCCGCGCAAAACAATGTACTGCCATCCCAGCTCGTCATTTCCAGCGTCTGTAAAGCTTGGCGGTCTGTTGCTTTCTCTACTCCAGAATACTGGGGCACGCTTTATGTATCCCCGAAGATGCCCATGAGCGTCTATCACTTCTTCTTGGAGAAGTCTTCTCCCTTCCCACTATCTGTTGAATTCTTCCTGTGGCGCCCGTTCAAACGAAAGCAATATGTCAGCTCTAATGAGCCAATCCTGGAGCGATTGCTGGACATGCTTAAACCTGAAACCAATCGCTTGCGATCTCTGACGATACAGCGCTCGAATTGTTCGTGGTCTGCTGAAGGTATGGTGCGGAGCTGGATAGGCGAATACTTTATTTATCCTCCATAATCATCTGACGTAGGTGACTGGTCACTATTACTGTAGTGTCCCTTAGTGAGTTGTGCAATCGAATTTTCTCGTTGTTCACAGTGAACGCCCACTTTCATATCGAATGAGTAGCAATCACCCTCCTGGACCGAATCTAGATCCATATTGACAAACGACAACCTTGTTTTTTCGCTGTCCCTAAACCCGAATTACCTGACAATTAACAAATCTGTACACCGATTGCAAGTCCTCCCATATAGTATTGATTAATGATGTCGTCGTTAACAAATTTCATCCCCGTCCTGAAATGGATCCCAATCACTCGGCTTTTCTTTCCATGCAGGGTCTACATCATCGTTCGCGAGTTCATCGACATCGTCCTCCTCGTCCGATAAGCCAGCATCTTTCATACTTGCCTTGGTCAATTTCAAGATGCGGCGATTTTCATAGTCGACGCGTCGACGAAGCGATGGTTCGGCGGGGAAGGGTGTAACTGGATTCGAAGAGTCCGAGGCAACAAATGGTGAAGAATCCAACCCGTATATGGGCAATGTTGCAGAGGACTGGTTCATAGTGTTTCAACCTGTGTTCAAGCGGCGGGGTAGACGAACTGAACCTACCACGTCAGGGTCGACTTCGCCTTCTGCATCCTCGTCTGAATCGTCATCGTCCGCTTGGTTAGCTGCACGGTCGTTGTCCGCTTCATTCTTTAAGAAGCGATCGTAAGCTCCAATTCTATTCCAACGTGTCGTCTCCACAGTGCCGAGACGGAGAGTCCCATCGGGATTAGATAGTGAGAGCGAGCCATACGCCAAGAATAAGAATGGCGTATTGCCCACTCCTTTCCGTGGTGGAATTTTCATAGTGTTTACAGTTATATGGATTTGGGTGTGTGCATCGTGATGCTGAAAATCCACAGATAAGCAAGATATATTCGATATAGAACAGCGTTGCCTTACATATATAATTGCTCTTGCGAGGTCGCCGCCCTTTGGCCAGACTTTGACGAGTTGAACGTCTTCCTCTGCTTCCCATCGCCACTGATCGCTCTCATCGTCAAGGAAGAGGGTGTCTTGCAGATCATTTCCAGGATAGTGATATGGATCACGAGTGGTAGAAGACTTGACCCATGTATGTCCCTGTTTGATAACCCCATCTTGACCAATTTCAACTCGTTTCTGTACTTCGAATAAATGACCAATGAGATCTGAAGGAGTAGCTAGTTCTTTTCCTTTTCCCCTGTCCGATGACAGGGTGCGCGAAAGTCTGTTTAATGGACGACGTAGATTATATGGAACAGTAATTTCGTTATCCTTGGCAGGATCAAAGACATAGATTAACAGCTTGCGCAGATGAGCGAGTGTGTAGTTGAGAGGGACCTGGACTACACGGTACACGCCATCCCGTTTTGAATCCCGTCCGTCTGCACGAGGGTGTATGAACTGAAAACGGAGTGGAAGGTGTTTCGAATATGAAGTGGGAGGGGGAAGAGTGGTTCCATGAGTGAGTCTACGGATGCGACCGAATGGATTGGTGGGAGAGTCTGCAGGTACAGTCCACGCAGGCGTTCTGGGAGTCGCGAGTGAAGACGAAGATGGACATGGCGATGATGGTGGAAGTGAGCTGCACAGATGTCGACGCTTGGGTCCACGACGCGGTGTTTGTGTCGTTGGACTGTTGAGTGTCCGTTTCAGCGGCATTTCTTGGTTGTTGGAATCGTTTCTCTATGATTTTACAATTTATTCGGTTTATCAACGACGCGATACGGTCATGTGATTGTCACGTGATCGAGTACATCCCATGATGCTCACGCCCGTCCACAGCAAGCCAAGTCTCATGACACTCAACTACTTAGACTAGCGTGGAGATGACACAGCGACGACACGCACCTACAAATTACAATCATGATCACAACGACCCCGCGCACGGGAGCCAATGTTGCTGTGAGACGACATCGATGCCGATACAAGGGCAGGACATTAACAATGTCGGTGACCATAAGGACCATCATCATCATCACCACTGCGACCACTATCACCACCACCGCCACGATACACACACGGCGACAACGGCAAGAGTGTGGAACATCGATGACGATCACTACCAACACCATGACACGATGACGACAGCCTCCCTCCACGACCCACTTCCATAGCTATTTTGTAGTGAAATTACTTCTGATGGTATCTTCGTGTCTTTGACGTGAGTCCTAATGTGTATCAGACTGAGGAGTATATTGGTGGGTATGCCTACAGGTATAATATCCGCCTTACCCGTTGACCTTGATTACTTGTTCCCTTCCGTGGGTGCGGGTGCTTCCTAGGGTACTGGTGCGCACGATATCGATCCACACACTTTAGTTTCTTTGCTCGCATTACACTGGACATGAAGTCTGCACAGATAAACGCACCCTAGAGGTCATGATTAAATATCTGCATCTCTCCCTACCCCTATGGCTATTAACCTTCGGAGCAGCTGAAAGTGAATAATGCGCAGATGTCGAAACACCTGCTGTAACAAGGTGGTTGTATGTACCACGATCTATCGATGTCGACGGACCAATGATTCATGAAAGAAATAGTACCTGTAGTACAGTTACATAAACTCCCATAACACAGCAAGTTACAGTATTAACCACGCTGTGGACGCTTGACAGTCATGATGGTTTACACAACACGATGCCCCGCTACGTTGAGATTGTGTCCTTATTCTCGTACCTCCGACCCTTCTTCAGACTCAACAGCGCCTTCAAACATATTTTTGCCGTCCTGTGCCGTGGCCAGCGCGCAGTTCTTGCACTCATCCGACATTTTCTCGTCAGACCATTGCATCATGTGTCACCCCCAGACAAAGTGGCCCCCAATACATCCGTGCGCGATGCTTTCTCCCATGACACAGGAATCACCTTGACTGTGTACACGACGCCAGCAGGTGGCATGGGTGTGTCGTACTTCGCTGCTGTTGTGTGCGGTGTGATTGATTGGGATCCCCAGCTCCACCTGCCCAGAATCTTACGCCATCACTTTTGTCTCCGGAGTGTAGTACAATCGTTGTGAATAATGGCATTTCACAAAGTGTTGTTCAGCACGACATCCATTTAAATGATCAGGTCAAATTGACCCCCTTCTCTCCAGAGGAACTTGGCGAGAGGAGAAATATCACACAGGGACAAATGTATGTCATTCTCCTCCGTAATGTGCTACTCAGGGACATAGGCTTTCCATAGCGAACCGACGGAGGCTGAACCAATTCCTCCAGTTAAAGTTCAGTTTACGCTGTAAGCTATAACAGATACTCCATATCGAGTTTAATTTCACCAAACCAACAGTCCAGAAGTTGAAGGGGGATGGACACGCCACATACACCCCGAGGGTTCAATTTATTATCAAAATGAATCGACCGCAATTCAACTTATACCTTCAAGGCAGGATAATCGACAAGTCTCTCGGGCTGTCCTCACTCGTTGCGACTTGTCCAAGGACAGGGTACTTCAAAGCTATGTCACGGTGTGTTCCAACAGTCTCTATAAACAACTTTGGGAACGCACAGACCTACCACTGTTCGACCATATAGAACTAGTCCTTGATATCGTGCAGGAGAGACCGGGGTTTCTAGATTGTCGGTATTACTTTGTTGATCACAGCAGGGAGGCAGTCTTTTGGCTATGTGAATATCGTCCTTCCCAGATCTATTATTATGTCAAGGGCGTCCAGGCAGAAGATCATATTAGTAGGGCAATTTACCTGATCCATACTCCGACCTGACTTGTTGGGCAGGACTAGCAATCGAGGCTCAATATTGGTATTCTTGGCTCCCCATGTGAGTTGCACTATCGCATACTGGTCTTGCTTCTATTCTAACCCATCTCTCTAGTTAGTGTGGTACGATCAGTCACTGATGGGCACCAAGGCTACATTGTGAACTGTTCCCTCCCAATGACGTGGATATGAATGTTTGTCAGTCATTGCGCGAAACCCTACTCCACTCTCTTGCTGGCAAGTGCCCTCTTGTTTATAAACTGTGATACTAACAGCTAGGCAGAGGCCACCCTATCTGAGAGCGCTTTGGCACCTTTTACGGCTACCGAGCTGCAGCAAATGCTGGAACTTACTACAAAAATTGTCGGTATGTAAAAAGGTTATACTCGGCTTATCCCCGACCCACATGACCACTCAGAGAGCAGAGAGAACATTCATTCATCCACTATACAGGGTCCCGGTTTGTATGTAATAGGTAAGTTGCGGTGCTTTCACAAATGCAAGATCTCGAGTCTTTTATTCTTTTCCAGCACGCATGAAGCATATATTCAGTAATTACATTGGAATAATAATATCACAAATCTTGCTCATTCTTCAAATAGCGCGCATGAAGTTCATCAACTTCCACGGCCAAATTGGGGCTCGTTTGAATGCGGACCAATCACTCTATGTCAAGGAGAATAACGATGTCCAATGCACCTCACACTGGTTCCACGTTGTGAATATGATTCTTCTGAGTGCGCCTCATGATCAGCTCGAGGATTTAAAATCCCTGTGGGTTGATCATACGATTAATCTTCCACGTTGGAGAAAGTTCGTCACCATGCAAACCAGCGACCTAGCTGGATTCTCGATATATGTGAGAGAAATGCCAGCTATTTAGCTGATCCACAACTTATCTCCTCTTCCAGTCAACGGTGATGCTCACCGTCAACGTGGGCTTCCTCGCTATCCCTGGGGTTATAAATTCAAACCAACTTCAAACGGCCACGCCAATGATGATCCCCATTTATATTTCTACGATGTGTTCTGTCGGTTCTCTTGCGTCTGCTCTCCTGCTTTCGAGACAGAGTCGTGGACAGTCCAATCAAACTGCCGATGAGGCTGTAAGTGTCTTTATCTGTTAAACCATGTCAACTGTTTGCCAACGAAGAGGTGACAGGCAGCATATATGCTGGAATGTGCACCTTCTAAAACCCATATGGAATTCCTGGCGGTCGTTTACAGTCTGCCAATCTCATTGATAATGTGGGGGTAAGTAGTGGCAGCTCTTTACATGCGCCCTTCCGTCTAAATGGCAGCGATGATCGATTAGGATGATTGCGTTCGTTGTTGCGCTCTGCATTACCGTGTTCTCATTGAGGGGTGTAAAGATGCAAACTCCCATGGCGTTTTGTTTTGCTCTTGTTACGAGCATGGCATTGTCGCCTGTTTTGTGGCGTTGGCAGAGGCAGCATGCAGTTTTAGATCGAAGATCCCGGAGACGTCTGTCTTGGCCATACGCGTATTCATGAGGACGGCGATGCATTATAGGATATGATGCGTCCTGTCATGGGCAGCGTTCTAAGATGTACCAATATGCATAGTATTCTTAATGGTCACTACTGGTTATTGTCCCGTGCTGGCAGTCATGTTATCTCATTTCGTATTCCGGGTTGTTTGTCTAATCAGTTGGAACATGAACACATCAATCAGTTGTGCGTTGAGTTTCCTACCTCCCGTGACGTACAGAGTTCATAGCAAAAATTCTGGTGAAATGTGGTAGTGGAATATCGCGCTTAATGAAGTAGCCCTACTTGGTCTCCGAATGCCGGTCATGACCTGCTATAGACTTGTGGTGCTGATGTTGGTGCTGGTCGCTTCATTTGGTCCTTGGCTGTGAAACGAGGTTAAGAAGCAGTAATAACGACTTATACATCACATGGACACGGAGTCCCGGACATTATGAGGCAGGAAGATGGAAGTACTGTTGAGGAAACACGAACAAAATAGGATTGACTGACTACGCTACCAAGTAGTACCCCAAGCTATTGGTGTCGACAGGCCACGGAAACAAGTGTCCGTGTAGTTCGACAGTCAAAAACAAGTTCCAGTGCGTACCACAGTAGTTTCTGCTGTACCAATTAACCTTTAATACTCGCTACATAACACAGCAAGTTAACCTAGCTGTGCACATCCAACGGTTATCATGCCTCATTACATTGACATTGTGTCCTCACTCGCATGCCTCCGACCTTTCCTCCGACTCAACAGTATCTTCAAACTTATTCTTACTATCGTGTGCCGTGGCCAGCAAGCAGTTCTTGCGTTCATCCGGCGCTTCCTCCTCACACCATTACACTGTGTGTCATCCCCCGACAAAGTAGTTCCCGGTACATCCGTACGAGGTACTTGCTCTTTTGACTCAGGAACGGCTTCAGCTTTGTCCGCCCCGATGCCAACGGTTGGTATGCGTGTGTTGCTGTTGTTGCGTCCCGATGACTGATTGATATCCCTAGCCGAACATGTCCAGAGTCTCATGCCACCATCCCCGACTCTGGCATGTAGTACGGCCGTTGGAAATAGAGAAAATCCACAAACTGTTATCCAGGAGGACGTGCTTTCGGATGAGCTAGTAGTTAATCCCTTCTCTCCAGAGGACCTTGGCAACAGGAGAAATATGACACAGGGACAAATGTAGGTCTACTTTCCTCCGTGGTGTGTCACTTAGGCAGGAGGGCTTATCTTAGCAAACGGACGGTGGCTGAGCCAATTCCTCCGGTCAAAGTTGAATTTACGGTGTAAGTCACGATAGAAACTCCAAGTTTTACTTTTACTTCATAAAACTAGCAGTCCAGAAGTCGAAGGAGGGTGGACACGCCACATACATCCCGAAGGTTCAATTTATTATCAAAACGAATCTACAGCAATTCAGCTCATGCCGTCAGGGCAGAACAATCAACAAGTGTCTCTGGCTGTTCTTACTTGTTGTGACTTATCCGGGAACGAGGTACTCCACAAGATCACAGCATGTTCCGACTATCTCTATAAAGAACTCTGGAAGTGCACAGACTTACCACCATTCGACCATATAGAATTGGTCCTTGATATCGTACAAGAGAGCCAGGGTGTTCTAAATTTTTTCTACTACTTTGTTGATCATCGCAGGAAAGTGGTCTTCTGGCCATGTGAATATAGTCCTGCCCCGATCTATTGTAATGTCAAGGGCGTCCAGGCGGAAGATCATATTAGTAGGGAGATTTACCTGATTCGCACCCTAGACTGACTTATCGGGCAGGGCTAGCGATCGAGGCCCAATATTGGTATTCTTGGTCGTATGTGTGAGTTGTATGATCGGATGCTTGTCTTATTTCTGTGCTAAATCATCCTCCTAGCTGGTGGTATGATCCACTACTGATGGACATCAAGGTTGCATTGCGAACTCTTTCCTCACATCCACATGAATATGACAGTCTGCCAGCCATTATGTGACACCTTGTTACACTCTCTTGCTGGCGAGTGCACTCCTGTTTACAGAGTATGGTCCCTAACAGTATGACAGAGTCCATCTTATCAGAGAGTGCTTTGGCATCTTACACCACTACCGAGCTGCAGCAAATGCTGGAACTTACTTCGAACATTGTCGGTATGTGAATAGGTTATGCTTGGCTGAAACTCGCCCACATGTAACCATCCAGCAAGCAGAGAGAAGATCAACTCATCCACTATTCAGGGCCCTAGCTTGTATGTAATAGGTAAGTTTTACTGTGCTCGCACAAGTGCAAGATCTCGAGTACTTTACCAGCCCGCATGACGTATATCTTCAGTAATTATCTTGAAGCGATGGTATCGAATAACTCATTCATTGTCCAAATAGCGCGCATGAAGTTCATCAACTTCTATGGCCAAGAGGGGGCTCGTTTGAATGCTGACCAGTCACTCTATGTTAAGGATAGGAGTAATGATACTCGATACACTTCACTTTGGTTCCGCGTTGTCAACACCATTCTTCTGAGTGCTCCCCACGATCAGTTCGAACATTTAAAAACTCTGTGGGTTGATGAGACAATCAATCAACTACGCTGGAAAACATTTGTCACCGCGCAGAGCAATGACCTAGCTGCATTCACGATATATGTAAGCCAAGATGCCAGCCACCTAGCGGATCCATAGCTTATCTCCCCTTCCAGTCAACGGTAATGCTTACCGTCAACGTGGGCTTCCTCGCTGTCCCTGGAGTCATATCGCAAAACCAATTCCAAACGGCAACGCCAATGATGATTCCCATTTATATTTCTACGATGTGTTCTGTCGGTTCTCTTGTATCTGCCCTCCTACTTTCCACACGAGGTCGTAGACAATCCAATCAAACTGCCCTTGAGGTCGTGAGTATCTTTGTTCGTCGAGCATGTCAGCTGTTGCCAACGTAGAGTTGACAGGCTGAATATATGCTGGAGTCTGCTTCCTCAAAAACCCGTATGGAATGGCTGGCGGTTATTTACAGTTTGCCGTTCTCATTCCTATTGTGGGGGTAAGTTCTCTTTGCGTTCCCCCTTCCATCTAAACGGCAGTAATAATCGTTTAGGATGGTTTCGTTTGCTGTCGCGTTTTGTGTTACCGTGTTCTCGTTGAGCGGTGTAGGGATGCATGCTTCTATGGCGTTGTGTGTTATTCTTATTGCTGGCTTGGCACTGTCGCCGGTTTTATGGCTTCGGCAGAGGTGGCATGCAGCTTTGGACCGAAGATCCCTGAAAAGGCTACTGCCATGGTCACACATGTATCCATGACTCCGATAGCGATATATTATGGGGTATACTAAGTACATCCTTTCACGGGGAGCACATCCATCAAGTAGCATTCTGAGGCGTATCAATATGCACGCTTACGTTTTCGGATACCAACACTCTTCTCTTGTAATTGTAGTTTCATATTACATCGCACCCTGAAACTGGTAGTAGCACCCAGCGGCTTGGCCCTAGTTGGTTTCCGAACGAGTACCAAGTCCCGATCATGTAGGTTAACGAAATTGGGTCTATTGGGTCAGGTCTACCCCCGTGGTTACTGTTCTATCCACTTAACTGGACGTACAGAGGGGATGAGTAGCAAGACGTAAGGTATGCGTTCAAACTGGTATCGTGTTTAACCCACGCCCGCATCGTACCTTGAGAATAAGCTATATGCTGTAGTCCAGCAGAAAACTCCACGCTGCATCTCAGACGCTCTCTGGTCTAGAGGTGTTATCTAGGGCATCTCAATCTTGTAAACCGAACTTACGGTCGCTGCCTCTAATGTTACTGGACTCACCAGGTGGCCATGAATTTGATGAGCTGGCAAACTGGATAGTGTTGACGTTGAACACAGCTTGTTCGACTGATTCTCGGCTGCGAAGGTAATTTCGGGTGTTCAAGGAAGCTAGAAGTGAATTGGCGTACACTAGCGAATAAGATCAACGTGAGTTGTCATGACCCAGTGCGACAACACTCACGTTTTGAAAGAATGAAGTCAATTGCCACGTACCACGAAGTATTGCTGTCGACGTGGCTCTGAAAGAAATATTAGTATAGTCTGACTGTCAAACAGCGAACAAGTTCTCCGTACCATAACGACTTCTGCTATAGTGACTAGGCTTCCGGTGAATCTACTATTAGTCGACCAGAGAACAAGACAGGATAGCGTAGACTCACGAAGTCAGCAAACATCTATCAATAGTATATATAATGAGGGTATTAATGAGACGCTTCGCCCTAAGTGGACCGTCAGAAGCAGGGATCGGGAAAACCAAAGGGTGTAGTGACCGTGAACAAACGACGTAAGAGACATATTTTCGCAAAAGGACACATAGAGCTATAGTGATAAGCACATCCGACACCACGTTGGCAGCTCCAGTAGTTACGGAATACAGCTATATATTGTAATTATTGAACCAATATAGGGGTGCATAAGTGAGTAAGGCGTACCGTGAGTTGGGAGGAGGCGCTGAATGTCTTGGAAAATCTGTGAAAGAGGATTAGTGACTCAAAGAAAATAAAGGGGAGCTTCGTACAGGAAAGTTACAGTCACTGAGTCTGATCAGGTCAGATTCCATGTCATCGAGGGACATACGTACCAGTGCCAAAACCTTTATTGCATATCTTAGCGCAGTCACATCCATTTATCACCGGAAACTCACCAAGATGAGCGAGTATTGTTACAATCTGTGGTAATAATAGGGCTAATGTGTGTGGATACCATTATAATGTTGCTTACGATAGGGATCGTCACTAGCCATCTTAGACGGCGATGACAAACTGGATCGATGATCCCCATTACTACCACCTAAAATGAATATGATTTGTATGACGCACGATAAAATATTTTGACTGTGAAGAATCTGGTGGAAAGGAAAGCTGTCAGATCTTCGAGATAAGGCTATCGAGCAAGTACTTTACGTCTGAACCAAACATGCTATACACAACTACATACAGCTGAGTGCAGCCACTATATCAAGTGCATTGACCTACATTTACTGTAATTGAGGCCTACGGACATAGCTATATCAATACTTGTAGCTTTTCTGTGAAAACAAATTCTTACGTATAAGGACCTGTCAGGTTTGGGTGGTTACAGCAAAGCTCACAAGACGGAGCCTCGACATACCAGACATTATCCACCCAAGGCGATGCGACGCCATAATTTGATACCTGTGAGGCATCGGTACACTGATCATGGGATATAGGTAAGTTGGTTCACCAGATAATAATATAAAGCATGACACACTAGTACAAATGTTAGGCAGCGGTCGTACCCCATGGATCAAGGGACTCACTGAACGAGACATGTACGGTATCAAGGATCCTGACATCCATGAGCAAACGCAAAAATCCCGTATGTAAGCCTTTGGCAACTCACCATATGATCATAACGAATAGTTTCACGGCCACGCCATCATCAGGGTAGTTCATGAAGTATAGATAGGTCTAGGTTACTGGTCATGTATATCGTACTCGAAAACGGCTACAAACTGACCTGAAGGGTTGTGATCCCATATAGGCTTCATGTGCGATAAGATAATCAGGATAAGGCCATGGAAGAAAGAGACCAGTCATACATTGCAGATATCATACCCCCAATGAATTCTGCGCCTTTAGGATAACAATTTAATTTCTAAAATACTTTGCAATGCATTGACAATGTTACCGAGTGTGTTTGAAAGATCTGCAGTGGCCATTTGTTTCACGACAATCGAATGAAAGAGTGGTTGAGATGGTAGACGCTAGCTGTGGAGAAGGGAAACAGGATGGGGTTTGTGGAATATATAACGCATCGCTGCGTAAAGTGCGCGGCTGGCACTGATCGTACACTCCGATGACTTTACTGCTTTACTATTTTTGGAGCATCTGTGATGGTCTTGAAAGGAAAGGCTGAGCGGCGAGTAGTGCCTGTGCCCGGGAATCAAAGTCGTGACAATGCGTGCTCCTACTGGCACTGCTTACCAGCAGGTGATCGCCTACTAAATGCCAATAGATTCTCAGCCAGTGTGTCAACCTTGTTACTCAAGTAAACCACATTTTCCTGCAGCGTCGAGGTCGTCCGGCTGGATCGCAGCATTGGTATTGATAGTAGTACCATTGATGGTTCTAACTTGTTCTGATAGGCTCTAGGGCCCCAACCCAATGAGCCTCGGCAACCAATATATTCCGATTCACAGACCACAATCTCCATCGTATTCTGTGCAGTTTCTCCTGGTTATGCCTAAAGCACTGTTCCATAGCGTGACACTTCTGATTACAATCCCCTCGAAGTGGTGGTGGAAGCATCAGGAAAAAGCGGATTCCCAGATTGATCATTTGGGCCTCTTCCACTTCCCAATACCTTCCAGGTTTGTATAAATAGGTGAGTAGTTGGGCGGCTGACACAGATAAGTTGAGAACGACGAGGGACTCACACGATGTGGAAGGCTGAACGCTAAGCTGTGTAGGAACCCAAGGCTGCAAGCCCATAAACAGCCTAATATCACTGCTCGGTCGCCATGGATGTAGGTGCTAGCAGGAGATTGATCGTGCTAGTACTGCATGTTTGTGGACATTCTGGGCGGGAGAGGGAGAACAGCGATTAATTGGCCTGAGTGGGTAGTTATATACATAATTTCCTGATCTCAAGGCGTGTCTGTGGGTTGGTGTTGACATACCAGACACTTCACGCCATAATCGACCTTCAAGGTTACTGCATCACCTGGGTGTTTGAGCTAATAGCAGCAGCACGGGGAACAGTCCCAATGACAGGCTTTACGAAGGGAGGACATAGTGAGTCGATGTGCATCGTTGAGCTCGATAATTCAGTAACACCACATCAGATCGATGGATTTTGACGATACACGAGAGCGAGAAGGTATAGCATAAGTGGAAGTTTGATTTTAATAGTGGACATTCTGAATGACGAATGCATTGACCTTTTTTCAAATGCGACAAATCCTTTATACCTCTGATTCACGGGATCCGAGGAGTCCCTCCAGAACTAGACCCAAAGACGTTTTCCAAGACTATCCTTCCTTCCTACCGTAGACAGCCGTGGACGGTCCCAAGACTGAGGCTCCATTTCAGAGGAAGATGTATAGCAAGCTCTAGTACCGGTGGCAGGCTAGTACCTCTTTCCAATCCTCTTGTCAATCGACACTTATGCCTTGCCACAGGCTTGAAAGGCACAAAGTTGTACCAGTGGGCATTTGCTGAGTTTGAGTATTTAAAATGCCTCTGGATTGAATCTTTCTCTTCTCACCACGCAAAGCAGGGGGCTGGCTGGACTCACGACATATGTCAGCTATGTACCCGGTTCGTAGCTTATCTCCCCTTCCAGTCAATAGTGATGCCCACTGTCAACATGAACTTCGTTGCCATCCCTAAAATCATATCACAACAACAATTCCAAATGACAATGTTGATGATGGTCTTCATTTATATCTCTACCAGATGTGTTCTGTTGGTTCTCTTGTGTCTGCCCCTCTTACCTCCCAGATACAGTCGTGAAGAGTTTATTCAAGCGACCTATGACGCTGTGAGTATCATTATCCGATGAGCACGTGCCAATTGTTTTCCAATCTCATTGATGGTGTGGGGTTAAGTGATGGTTCCTCTTTGTGGCCCCCCTGTCGTTTGAACGCCGGCAGCATCTGGATAGGATGATGGTGTTCGTTTTCGCGCTTTGTTTCTCGTTGCTATCGCTTTGCTCTTGTCGCAGTCACAGGAATGGCACTATCACTGGTCCTATGGCTTTGGCTTCGGTAGCGTGCAACTTTGGAATGAAGATTATGGATAAAATGACTGTCTTGGCCACACACGTATCCATCAGGGCTGTAGCAATGTATTATGGGGCGTAAGACTCCTTACGAGCATGAACACCAGGTAGCATTCTGAGGTGTACCTTATGCATACTTATACACTCCCTACTGGTTACGAAGTTCCTGTCCCTTACTAACCGTAATGTCACACCCCGAAGCCGGTGGTGAGATGTCCATAGCACTCGGTAGTTTGGTCTAGTTACTTTCCGAATAGGTATAAGTTCCAATCATGCCATGGTGTAGGTAACAAAATTGAGCTCGTCAAGTCACGTCTGTCCTGTGGTAATGTACTGTACCATCGACTCAAGTCTCTGAACATCTAGGAGATATGAGTGGTAATCATCTCGAAGGGAGGTATGCATTCGAACTGGTATCGTGTCTGCGTTGTACCTTGAGAACCAAATTATAGAGTACAGTCGGCCAGTCCCTTCCCTATATTTCAAACGTCTTCTTGTCTAGCAGTGCTATCTAGGTCATCTTGACTTCGTGGGCCAAACTTGTGGTCGTCGCCTCCAGGAGTATCGAGCTCATTTGGCCGCGACAAATTTGGTAAGTTGACAAACTGGATGGTGTCAACGTTTAGCTCGGCTACTTCACCTGATTCATGGTTACGGAGGTAATTGCGAGTGTTCAGGGACGCTAGGAGTGAGTTGGTGTACACTAATGTATAAGATCAACATGAATAGGGTCACGACTAAGTCCGATAGCGCTCACATCTTCCGGTTGTGAAGTCAATTGCTAGGTACCACCAACTATTGATGTCGATAAGGCCCTGATGGAAATATTAGTATAGCCTGACAGTCAAATGCTACCATTCTGCATACCACAATGACACCTACTATAACGACTAGCCTTTGAGTTGCATGTACTATTGGTCAACTAGAGGATGAAATAAGATCAGTGTGAACTCACGAAGTCAGCAGACATCTTTCAATGGCATATGTGATGAGGGTATGGATAAGACGCTTCATCCTGTGTGGATGATCAGAGGCAGGCGATCAAGGGTGTAGTCACCTTGAAGAAATAATGTGAGAGCTATAATTTCGCAGAAGGACACATAGCGCTATCGTGATGAGCACGTCTGATATCACAACAAGGGCACCAAGTATTGCAGCACTCGGCTATGTATTGAGATTGTTAAACTAATGTAAGAGTATACAAATGAGTAGGGCATACCATAAATTGTGAAAGGGAGCTAGATGTCTCCGTGAATCTGTGAAAGGGGGTCAGTACTTAAATAAAATAAAGAGGAGTCCAGTACAGGGAAGCTATATTTTTTAGGCCAACATTCGTGCCATAAGACGAAGGACACACCTATGCCAAAACCTTCATTGCGCATCTCAGTATAGTCACGTATTTATCACCAGGAACTTACCGAGATGAGCTAGTATTGCTATCATCTGTCATAATAGGGTTGATGTGTGTAAATGTCATTCACGATAATGTTACTTACGATAGGCGCGATCACCAGCCATTTCAGACGGTGACGACAAACTTGATCCTCGTCACTACCACCTCAAACGAATGTAATCTGTAAAAACGTACGATAAAATATCTTGACTGTGAAGAATCTGGTTACAAGGAAAGTAGTCAGGTCGCCGGACTAAGACCGTCGAGTACTTACGCCTGAACCAAACATGCAATACACATCTAGTACATGTTTGAGTGCGATCGTACTATATTAAGTACACCAACTCAACGTACATTCACTGCCATTGAAGCCTACAGAAAGAAGCTGTGTCAATACTTCCAGCTTTTCTGCACGTGATAGAAAACCTATTCTCACGTATAAGGACCTGTCAAGTTCAATTACTCACAGTAATGTTCGCTTAAAGATGGTGCTTCGACGTACCAAACACCATTGGCCAAAGCCAGTTCGTTACTGTAATTTGATATCTGGGAGGCGTCAGTACACTTATCACGTGATGTTGTTAAGTAAGTTGATTCACCAAGTAGTAATACAAAACATGAGACACTGGCGTAAGTGTCATCCTGCCGTAGTCGTACTCCGTGGATCAAGGGGACTCACTGAGCGAGACATGTAGAGTATCAAGGATCCTGATCTCCCATAAATATCTCATGTATAACAGCCTGGGCAACTCACCAGATGATCATGACGAATATTTTCACGGCCGCGCCATCATCAGGATAATTCATGAAGTATAGATAGGTCTAGATCACTGGTCATGTGTAACATACTCAGAAACTATTCCAAACTGACCTGAAGAGTTGTGAGCCCATATAGGCTTCATGTACAATAAGATGATCAAGATGTGGCCATAAAAAAAAGAAGCATGTCATACATTGCAGATACCATACCCCCAATGAATTCGGCGCCTTTAGGATAACAATTTAGTCTCTGAAATACTCCGCAATTTGTAGATGATGCTACCGAGTGTGTTTGCAAGATCTGCGGGGGCCATTTGCTTCACGACAATCCAATGAAAGGGCAAGGTAGACGCTGGAAGCAGGGAAACAGGCAAGGAAGAGGAAGGCGGTTGGGATATATCAGTTCGCCCGGCCGTATCGTTGTGTCACCGCACGACTAGCACTTCTCCCGCTCCATCGCCTTAGTATTGTCACGGTTAGCAGTACACCCGGACATGTACAGCCATAGACACTGCATAATGGAGGTGAACACAACCGCCAACAGTTCCTGCTTATATATATCAGATAGGTCCTACATAAAAGGAAAAGGCGAGTAATGAGCAGAACTACAATATTGTTTATAAGTAGTGGGGCTGTCCAGTGGTGAAAGTTATAACATCCTCCGTTCTACAGGCACTGCTCACGTGGTTTCTATTAGGATGTTCCGATGCACAGCAATCCTTGTCTGAAAACACCTGTCTCATCGGTCCGCAGACCGGTTCCACCAACTTTCAAGATCGTTTTTGATATCATTGTGAGAACTATTCATGAGATATAACATATGCATTCGAACTGGTATTATTTTTGGGTTACGTCTGCGTTGTACCTTGGGAATAAACTATATGGTATAAGCAGTCAGCCGAAAATCCTGCTCTGCATCTCAAACACCTTCTACTCTACTAGTATCTAGGATATCTCGACTTAGTAAACTGAACTTGTGGCCGCCGCCTCCAGGAGAACCGAACTCATGGTCACGTTGACGTTGGTCTCGGCCCCTTCACCTGATTCTTGGTTATGGAGGTAATTGCGGGAGTTCAGGGAGGCCAGGAGTGAGTTGGTGTACACTGACGAATAAGATCGACATGAGTAGAGTCAGGACCCAGTCCGATAACACTCACGCTTTCCGATAGTGAAGTCAATTGCCGTGTACCATGAACTGTTGGGGTCGACGGACCACTGAAAGATATACTACTTTAGCTTGAAGTCAAACAACAGACAAGTTCTGCGTACCACAGTGACTTCTGCTATGGCAGCTAGTCTTTGCATTATATGTACTATTATCGACCAAAGGACGAGATAAGGTCAATGTGAACTCACGAAGTAAGCAGACATCTATTGATAGCATAGATGACGAGGGTATTGATAAGACGCCTTATCCTAAGTGGATTGTCAGAGGCGAGAGACCAGTAAATTCAAGGATTTCGTCACCTTGAAGAAACGACGTGAGATATATATTTTCGTAGAAGGACACATAGCGCTATCGTGATAAGTACATCTGATATTACGATGGCGGCACTAGGTGCCACAGAATACAGCTATATGTTGTGGTTGTTGAATCAATATAGAAGTGTACAAATAAGTGAAGGCATACCGCAAGTTGTGAAAAGGAGCTCAAATTGAATCTCCCCTTAGTAGATCTGTGAAAGGAGATCAGCAACCTGCATAAGATGAAAGGGAGTCCAGGACAGGAAAACAACAGTCTCTGTAGTCTGGTCAAGTCAGGGTTTGTGTTATATAAAGGAGGGGCATACCTATGCCAAAACCTTCCTGACATAGCTTAATTTACTTACACCAATTCAACACCAAGAACTCACCGAGATGTACTAGAACTGCTACAATCTTTTGTAATAAAGTTAGTATGTGCATATGCCAATATAATATTACTTACGATAGGGATCGTCACAAGCCATCTTAAACGGCGATGACAAACTTGATCCTCATCACTACCACCTCAAATGGATGTGATCGGATACATACGATAAAATATCCTGACTGTGAAGAATCTGGCAGTACAAGGAACGTTGTCAGATCCTCAAAGGGTACTAGACTAAAACTACTTACGCCTGAACCACACATGCAATACATAACTACGCACAGTTAAATCCAGTCATGCTATATCAGGTGCACACATCAACACACATTTACTGCCACTGAGGCCTACGGAAAGAAGCTGTGTCAATACTCCTAGCTTTCTGCGCATAGTAGAAAGTGCAAACTTACGAATAATGACCTTTCATGTCGGGTCAGTCACAGTAGGGCCCACAAGGTGGTGTTTTGACATACCAGACACTATCACCCAAAGTCGATACAATACCATAATCTGATATCTGCGAGGCATCAGTACACTGATCACGGGATATGGATATGTTGATTCTACCAAGTAGTAATACAAAGCATGACACACTGGTGCAAGTGTCACCCAGCTGCAGTCATATTCTATGAATCGAGGGACTCACTGAGCGAGACATGGAGAGTATCGAGGACCCTGATATCTCCTGAGTAAATGCAGAGGTGATGTTTAAAGGGCTCGGGTAACTCACCATACAATCATAACGCACAGTTTCACACCCACGCCATCGTCAGGATAATTCATGAAGTATAGATAGGTCTTGGATTACTGGTCATGTACATATACCATACTTGAAAATGGCTCCAAACTGACCTGAAGGGTCGTGATCCCATATAGGCTTCATGCACAATAAGATAATCAGAATCAGGCCATGGAAGAAAGAAGAATTATACGTTGTAGATACCATGCCCCCAATGAATTCCGCGCCTTGAGGACAATGATTCAGTTTCTAAAATACTTTGCAGTTCATCGATGATGTTACCAAGTGTGTTTAAAAGATCTGCAGTGGCCATTTGTTTCACGACAATCCAGTGGAAGGGATGCCACGACGGTAGATGCTGGTCGTAGAGCGAGGAACCAGGGAAGGAAAAAGAACGTGTTTCGGGGAATATTTAAGCTAGCGCATACCCGCGCGATTGTGTAAGCCAGCACTACTAGAATACACCCTGAGGGTTAAGTCACTGCACTGTCTTATAGTACTCATCTTACCATTTATGTAAAGGAGATAGATTTCATTCTTGGGGCATCGATGATAGCCTGAAAGGAAAGCTAAGCAGGAAGTAGTACTCGTGGACAACTCGTGGCAAGGAATCGGAATTATGTGCACTTGTACCAACACCGCTTCCATGAAATCCAAGTCCTTTGTATGTATGATCGAGACGCAGGCAATTACCCACCAATGCCAAGCTGGCAGTCTCATGATATGATCTCATCAATCACGTCCTCCGGCAGCCTGTCGAGGTATTCGCCGCACCGCTGGTATTTTGAATAAACCGTGATATGACATATACTTACGTTGTCAGCATTGTACACACATTAGTTTGACCACAGCATCGGTGTTGGAGCGTTGAACATTGATGTTCTAATTTTATTGGTGGCTGGACCCACTGCAAGAGGCTGGGCCGGCAAATGATGCTTCGCTCCATCGTTCCAACACATTGGTCTTGTAATAGTAATAGTAATACCTTTTTGTGGTCCTTAGTCCCTGCTAGTGCCGTGTCACCACTTCCCACTCCATGCTGTTCCAGCTAATTGGAACATGGACATTGGAGGCCGCTACATGGGATAGCGGCTCGTGAATTGTACTGGGAGTGTCACGGGCGAGAATTCTGTTAGCGGAGGTGCCCAGGCATAAAGTGGTCCTTGGTGTACCAATTGAGCCTTCATCATGTATGTGTTAAACTTGTGTCGGTCATGTCAAGTCTACTTCCTCAGTGTTGTACGGTCCACATAGCTGAATATCCAGAAGATACAATAAGCAGTAGTCCTTGGGATGCGGAGTATGCATTTGAACTGCTATCGTGTTTACACCTTGGCTGCTTGAGAATAAATTACATGGTATAGTCAATGAATGGGAAATTCTCGTCTTGCCTCTCAGACAGTTTCTGGTTTAACAACAGTACCTATGGCATCATGGCTTCGTAGACCAAACTTATGGATGCCGCCTCTAAGCGCACCGAGCTCATCCGACGGCGACGAATCTGGTAAGTTGGACAACCGGATAGTGTTGATATTGGCCTCAGTTCCTTCATTTGATCCATTCCCACGGAGGTAATTGCGGGTGTTTAGCGAGGCTAGGAGCGAGTTGGCATACACTAACGAATAAGATCAACGTGAGTCGTGTCGCGATTTAGTCCAATAAAACTCACGTTTTCCGATAGTGAAGTCAATTGCCATATACCACGAACTGTTGTTGTCGACGGACCACTAAAAGTACCATTTCAGCTTGAAGTCACATAACGAACAGGTTCTGCGTACCATAACGACTTCCGCTATAGCGACTAGCCTTTGAGATATAGGCACTATTAGTCGATTAGAGGACGAGACAAGATCAGAGGACTCACGAAGTAAGCAGGCATCTGTTAATAGCATAAATCACGAGGGTATTGACGAGACGCTTCGTCCTGAGTGAGTCGTCAGAGGCAGGCGATTGTTAAAATCAAGTGTTGTCACTTTGGAAATACCGTGCGAGAGCCTTGTTCCCGTAGAAGGACACATAGTGCTATCGTGATGAGTAGGTCTGATATCACGAGGGCGGCACCAAAGGGTGTTACAGCATACAGCTATGTATCGTGATTGTTGAACCTCCATAGGAATCTACGAGCGAGCAAGACATACCGTAAGTTGTGAAAAGGAGCTGAAAGCCTTCTTAATAAATCTGTGAAAGGGGATCAACAATGTAAAGAAAATAAAGAGGAGCCCAGTACAGGAAAGCTATAGTTTCTATACTCCGGTCAGATCAGGGTTCGTGTCATATAGAGAGGGACGTACCTATGCCAAAACCTTCGTTACACATCTCAGTATAGCCGTACCTATTTATCACTAGGAACTCACCAAGATGAGCTAGTATTGTTATGATCTGTTGTGATAGGGTTAGTGTGTGTAGATGTCATTATAATCTTACTTCCAATAGGGATTGTTACTAGCCATCTTAGAGGGCGACGACAAACTTGATCTTCATCACCACTATGTCAATAAATGGGATTTATAAAACGTACGATAAAATATATTGACTGTGAAGAATCTGGTTACAAGGGAAGTTGTCAGATTCTCGAGAGTCACTAGATCGAAACTATCAAACACTTACGCCTGAACCGAACATGCGATACATAGCTACACACAATTGAGTGCAATCACGCTATGTCAGGTATGTCGACGTACATTCACTGCCACTGAGACCTACGGCGATGGGCTATGTCACCTTCTGGCTTTTCTATGCCTAGTGGAAACGAATACTTACGAATAACGACCTACCATGGTCGGTGGGTCATAACAAGGCTCACAGGACGGAACTTCGACATACCAGGTACCATCGGCCAAGGCTGGTGCAAAACCGTAATTTGATATCTGTGAGGCGTCAGCACACTGATCACGGGATATAGATCCATTTATCTCACCAAGTAGTAATACAAAGCATGACACACTGGCGCAAGGGTCATCCAACCGCAGTCATACCCCATGGATCGAGGAACTCACTGAGCGAGACATGTAGTGTATCTAGGATCCTGACATCCCATGAGAAAACGCAAGTGTCTCGTGTGAAAGAGGCTCACCATATCGCCATAACGAATAGTTTCGTGGCCACGCTATCGTTGGGATAATTCATGAAATATAGATAGGTCTGGATAGTTGGTCATATATATCGCACTCGCAAGTGGTTCCAAACTGACCTGAAGGGTAGTGATCCCGTATAGGCTTCATGCACAATAAGATGATCAGGATAAGGCCACGGAAGAAAGAAGCCAGCCATACACTGCAGTTACCATGCCTCCGATAAACGCAGCACCTGTTGGGTAACAATTTAGTTTCTGAAATACTCTCCGGTTCCTGGATGATAGTTACCGAACGTGTCTGAAAGATTTATGGTGGCCATTTTGCCTCACGACAATCGAATGGAAGGGCAGATGATAGACGCTGGCCGTGGAGCGGGGAAACAGCCAGGGGGTGAGAACGTGTTATTGGGGTATATATAAGCTGACAGGCTGCATCTTCGTGTAAGCTAGAACCACATGTGGACTCTGAGGGTTGAGTTTACCGCCTAAGTGTTTAAGGAGATGAATTTCTATCGATCTGAAAGGAAAGGCCCAGCGCCACTGCAGTGCTCGTGGACAACTCGTGCCCATCATGAACCGAAGTTATCACATCGCCTCCTCCCGGCACTGCTTACCTACATGGAATCCCACAGCCTCCATATAGTCTCCATCCTCGGTATTCTTGGTGTGCACCAAGACTCGGGTGTCTACCCTTAAATGCACAGGGATTCCAGAAGTTCTTCATGAAGCCCGTAGCTTTGGAGCCGCTGGTGCTTTGAGTAACCGTGGTATGACGTACGGCTCCGCAGTGAAGAGCTCACTCATGCGGATAGACTCAGGCAATTTGATGGCGTAGTTTGACCCGAACTACCATCTCCGTCACATGATCTTGTAGCTTCTACTGGGCTAAAACCCGAGGCCCGAGGGGCAGTGCTGAATATTCCATGATTCTCTGGTCTCAATTCCCTAGGTCATAAGCAGTGATATGGTGGGAGGCATCAGGATAAGTGGTAATTCCTAATTTGTTGGTGAGCGTAGTAACCTATTGCTACTCCGCAAAAGGCTGTCTACTATCATCTCTACTACCTGTGCGTGGGAGAGAGCTGGTCGTCATAGTCGTAGGTATCAAGGGTAGCAGATCAGATGCCTGAGAGATCAGTCGCCCTTAGCGTTTAGGCCCATCAGTGCTGCTGACGGACAGGGAATGTTCTTCTAGGTCAAAGGTGGAAAAGTAGGTCGAACATGAAACCAATTACATAGTGGGTAGCTCCTCGAGGGTGAGCATTGGGAAAGCGGTGAGTAGAAGTATGACTCTGCCCCAAACCAAGGATTTTTTGCCTACCCCTCTCACAAATCGTTGCTGCAGGCGTCTCGGTGCAAACAGTGACGTCCATCTCTAGACGGAGGAACTTGGGCTTGGTTAAAACGATGTGTCCAATCATTATGCCTCCCATCTCAAACTTGACACTCTATGGGCTCCCGCATGTAAGCAGAGGTGGATTCCTTGAGGATGTGTGCGCCTTAGGATTGTTCTCCTGATAGGAATCCTTCACAACCGTCAAGCCAACTTCACCCCAGTTGCCATGTGAATAGGCGGGTACTATGCACCGATCTTATATAAACGAAGAACTGGCCGGACATGATAGTAGAACTGCATCAGCAAATTAAAAATGCTTTTCTAAGGCGCATTGTTGAGCGCAATACTAAACTATGTCTTGAGAGAAAGACAGGTAAGTATGATGCACTTGCGTGGGTGACGACTACATGCAAGGGGCGTCGCATTCACCACACCCTACAATGTATGGTACATCTTATCCTTCCATGAGGAGCTCTGCTTCCCAGGAAATGGTAGGCCATTCTATTAGTGCATGAGGCCCTGTCAGAGAGTTATCGAGTAACATAGGGGTTATTTCTTTCTATGCACCACGTGATCCTGATAGGTTCCAGGTTGTACTCAGCACATTCAATGAGTCTCTGTGCTTTGCGCCATGCAACAAAGCTACGCCGAATCAAACTTGGGTGTCGCAGTCTCTCGAGTTCTTCCCGAGAGCCAAAATTAGATCCAAAGGCATTTTCGAAGACTCTCCTCCTCCCGAAAACTTCCTTCCCACTGTGGACGGACCCTTCCAAAACTGAGGTTCCATTTCGGAGGAAGACGTGCGACGAGCTTTACCAGTGGCAGGCTAGTAGTTCTTCCAAACCGTCTTTTGTCGGTTGACGCGTACACCCTGCAGGCTCGAAACGCACAAGGCCCACTATTTGTGTTGCATGATGGTCCTCCTTATGCGAATGGGCACTTGCACATGGGTACTTCACGCGTACGTCACTTGCTGCACAGCGCTGATACTTTGCGGCTAGGACATGCTCTCAACAAGATACTGAAAGATATTATCAATCGCTTCCACGTCTCCATTGGTGATCGTGTCCAGTCAGTACATTGTTTGGCACACGATCATACACTCACATTTCTACATATTACATCCAGCTATCTCCCTGGTTGGGATTGCCATGGTCTCCCAATAGAAAATAAAGCTCTCCAAGACCTCAAGGTATTGCCTATAGCAGCGCTGTGTTTCTGCCCTCGTTACAGACTTATCTTCCCCGCGTGGTCTGTTTAGAAAGATCCGCATACGCTGCCTCCACATACCATTCGAAGTGCTGCGGAAGAAACGGCAGGGCGCGAGATGGAGAAGCAAAAAGAAGAATTTAAACAGTTTGGCATTATGGCGGATTGGAGTATAGAATCTACATATCGTACCCTTGGTGAGTAAAGATACTCATGGTTCTTGGAGGGTCGAGCTTAATGATTTTTGCGTGAGCAGATCACACCTATGAGATGCGACAATTACGAGTTTTCCAACAGATGGTTTGCAAAGGTAAATTACTTACATTTCGGCTCTCCTCTCTGACGGGATTTAATCCCATGCCTAGGTTTGATATATAGGCACTACCGCCCTGTATATTACTCTCCGTCCTCACGTTCCGCCTTGGCGGAAGCAGAACTAATATATAAAGACGACCACGTATCGCACGCAGTTTACGTTGCATTCACACTGGGAAATCCTCGTCTTCTTGCGGAAAGATTGCAACCGCTGTCTGCAGAAGCGGATGTTCTTCGAGAGGTGCGCGAGGGGCCAGTGCGACTGTTAGTATGGACTACTACACCCTGGACCCTTACAGCAAATATGGTGCGCTTCTCTCCCCATTTCCCAATGCGAGGATGAAGCACAACTAGTTAGTAGGGGATTGCTGTGCACCCCGATCTCACATATGCCGTCATTCGTACCCCACGTCACCCTGATCTGCTTATCGTCGCCAAGGACAGGCTCTTTTCCCTTGAGCATGTTCTTGGCTTGCACAACGAAATCGACTTACTTGGCGAGATACCAGGTGTCCAACTTGTCGGTCTCAGATACTGTGGTATATTTTCGTCTCCGTTTACTGGTGATGCACTGTCAGTGCCTTCCAATTCTAATCCTTCATGTCGCCACACCCTCCAAGTTATCTCTGCACTCCATGTGACGTCGGATACAGGAACTGGTCTGGTGCACTGCGCACCAGCACATGGCGCAGAGGATTACCAGGCATTCCGCACACAAGGCTTGCTAGATTCCGGTATGGTTTGTCACGTTGATGGAGAGGGTAAATTCTGTAGTAGTGTTAGGGATATTGTAAGGTCCTTAACAGCCGAGTCCGAGGAAGGCGGATCCTTGGTTGGCTTGGATGTGCTCAAAGAAGGCTCAAGAGCAATAGTCAAGCTATTGGGGCGGACTGGGTCACTACTGGCCGTCGAGAAGTTCCGGCATAGGTACCCATATGACTGGAAAACCAATGAACCTGTCATTGTGACGTGCGTGTTATTCCGCACATCTCCGGGTAGTCTGAACGTTTACGCTCGTATTCTGTAGATCGACTTCTCAGTGGTTTGCTAATCTGGATAATATCAAGGATAATGCTTTATCCGCCCTTGAAGGCGTTGCTTTCTACCCTCCAGCATGTACGTTTTGTCATGGCAGTCCTTTATTGGTCTGTTTGACACAGTCTCTAGCTCGAAATCGTCTCACGTCCTTTGTTCGTTCTCGTTCGGAGTGGTGCATCTCTCGCCAGCGCGTCTGGGGCGTTCCAATACCCGCTCTCTACCATATTCCCACCGATACCACAGTCCTCACTGCCTCATCCCTGTCCCATATCCTTGGCGTCCTTGAACGCAAAGGTGTAGGCTACTGGTGGGATGGGCCGGTCTCAGAGTTTGTCAGTCCTGAACTAGCAGCGCAGTATGATGGGAACGTTGAGCAAACGTGGCGCAAGGGTAATGATACTATGGACGTCTGGTTTGACAGTGGCACTAGTTGGGCGATGCTTCCACCCCCAGAGAAGGAACAGGGGCGACAGTATCGGGCGGATGTGTGCCTTGAAGGATCTGACCAGCATCGAGGATGGTTCCAAAGCCAGCTACTGACTGCTGTGAGCGTCGTGGACGGCAAGGGGCCGGACAGTCCATATGGGACATTGATCACGCATGGGATGGTGCTTGATGAGGGCGGCCGGAAAATGAGTAAGTCACTGGGGAATGTGATTAGTCCTCTGACGGTCATCAATGGAGGGACGGTGCGCGTCTTCTGTTTTATTGATACCCCGAAATGCTCATTCGAACGTTTTCAGGATAAGAAGAAGGAGCCTGCCTATGGTACAGACGTCCTTCGGCTTTGGGCAGCGACGGTCGAATATTGGCGGGACATGTCCATTGGCCCGACGGTGCTCGTTCAAACCGCCGAGTCTATGAGGAAGATACGCAACTCAGCGAGATTTATGCTGGGGAATATTGGCACAACAAAGCAAAAAATGAACAGGCAATGCTTGTCTTCTCTTCCGCCTATCACAAGGAAGAATTTTGGCTTGGTAAGTGACATCCCCTCTTTTCTATTGTCAGTTTGCCGCATGAGTGTGGGTATCCTCGCATAGGCTGAGCGGTACGTCATGAACGAGTTGTACAAGTTGGAAACAATCGCCTTTGAGGGGTATACGACGTACAACTTCCCAAGAGGTGCGTCGCGATTACTATTGTCCCTGTGAACCTTTGTCGTTTAGTTTTCCGTAGTCATGACGGCTTTGACGAACTTTGCCAATATCACACTCTCATCTCTCTACTTCGACATCACCAAAGACGTGTTGTATGCCAATAGAATTCACAGTGTTGAAAGACGAGTAGTCATCGATATCCTAGAGCGGGTGAGCCAGTTAGTCAAATGCGCGACACAGATTGATCTTACCTCTATTTAGACGCTACGAACCATGACATCAGTTTTAGCGCCTGTGCTTCCACACCTAGCGGAGGAGATTCATGCCCAATGTGTAGATGATCCACATCTGTCATTCTTTACACAGAAGTGGAGCCCATTGGTGAGGCGCACCAATAATTATCTGCAGATGAGATTGACGAATGGGGGGAACAGAGTGCCGAATGGGAAGACCCTCAAGCAGAAAGGGACATGGGTAGCTTGCTGGGTGTACGCAATGTGGTGCTTTCACTCCTCGAAAAGGCCCGGGGAGACAAGTGGGTTTTTACAATATATCTGACAACAACGCGCTGATAGGGATGAATGCAGAAATCTTAAGAGTGCTCTGGAAGCCAAGGTGACCATCACCCTACCTTCTAACGGGGAGTTGGAGCTCCTCCAGTTACTGAAGCGGGAGAGTAAGTTACTTGCTTCGTTTAGTGTGTGAATTAAGTTAATGACCGGAAAACAGAGGATTTCCTAAAGACGTTATTTATTGTCTCGGAGGTCAAGCTTATCGATGCTGGAAATCAGCGACCTAGTTCTGCTAGATGGCTATATAAGGGATCTTTGGGAATACCAGGTATGTTTTTGTCTTCATAAGGTGCCCTGTACTGTCATATCAGACCTAGGATCGTCAGATGCAGAGCTCGGGATCCGGGTTGAACCAGCGACACTGAGTAAATGCCCACGCTGCTGGACGTACATGCGACCTGAGCATGAGGAACTGTGTTCTCGATGCCAGCAGGTCGTTGGCAGGTCCTGACCAAATCAAATTGAAGGTATACACTACTTTATCTACATCTAATGACCACCGGTTCTGAGGCAATTGCGCTCACCTACATCATATATCTTGCTGCCTTGGTGCTCAGCATCCTGCTGTTGTGAGCGCGCGTGTAATGTGAGTTGCGTCATCAGCGTGGTGTTGCAGTGGATAGGCACCGCCTGCATCCACATTGTCGTGCAACGGTTGCGATGAGTGAATGCGTGTGCGACTTCTTCGTCGGCACCGCACATCGCAGCGTTGAAGCTTTGAACAATGAAGAGTCGGAGCGTCTTTACATTTATTCACGCCAGTCGATATTGCTTGTATCGATAGAAACTGCCCCGCGAAGATAAAAGTCTGACCATAGGATTCGCATTGTAGTACAGTTTACGCGTTCTCGATGTCGATGACCTTGCTTGAGTAGCTCGACTGTACACAAAAGGGCTTCTTCTGTCCTGCAGTATCGGCACGTTGCAAACTCGTCAAACAGAGTTCATCGTGTTTCTTGTGTCCATCCTCGACCTTAGCGTCCGTGTTTGCCCTTACCCTTGTCATAAATGCAAATGGCAACTAGCCGTGGTACCATGTCGCTGGAGAGACAGCATACTGGTCGGACCAATGCACGACTATCAACTTATCCACGTTGACTACCTCCACCATAAATTTAACCCAGATCTGAAAAGGAGTGGCGAGTCACTTCTCGACATTCTCGTTGAAGCTGATGGCTCGTTCAGCAGTAACTATGACATACTTGACTCATGCATATGCATTGTCATGCCCCATGCGCATCGTCGGCGTGCTCTCGATGCTATCGATCTTGGACCATAGTTCGGGTGATGACCGCTGGGTGATTGGCGATCTGATTGGCGACACCATGTAAGTCTCTGAAACGTGCCACCATGCTCTAGCAAGCATTGCATGCCCAAATTTCCTTTCCCCAATGACTGTCCAGCATGGAAGGATTTTGCGCCGCCTTCTCTCAATCTCAGTTGAGAGGGCTCTGTCATTCCTTTATCTCATCCCAACTCAAAGATCGACAATGCTCTCACTCTCAGGGAATATTGGCTGAACAGAACAGCACCCAGTTTCCTGTTCTCATAACCCTCGCTCTTGTAGTTGGAGTTATTGCAGGCATCGTTACGACACTTCGATTATCGTCGTCAGTATGAAGACATTTTTCCTTCGCCTTCTGTCGTTTTCTGCGGTCTCGGGTCTCAATTCACCGTATCTCTTTCTCTGGCCTCGTTGTAGACCGAAGGCAACCGACCCAACCACGATTCTAGTGCCTCTTTGTAAGGCGTTCCCCCAGTGTACACCATGTGGAACTTGCCTCGTATGATCTAACTTGCAGGGCTGAGTTGACATGCAATTCGTATCCTACTGACGTCTGGAGACCTGCAGAACTTGGCACTCCGTGGCTAAATGATGAGTGGTTGAAAGGGCTCGATCGACTCCCTGGGTGGCTTATGCATCGACGCAAGTCAGGCTTACCTCTTGCGCATCAAGTTAATTTGTTTTGGTCCCTATGGTTTCTGCGTTAATACCACTGGGGTTTTCGTGATCGCTTTCTAGAGTTTGACATCCCGACAATAATGGTCTCAGTGGCAGCGAGTTCGTCATTCGGGATGGTGGGGACTTCGTAGTTTATCATCCTGTTTTCCACAGCCAACTTCACAGTATATAAGCGATTTGGTTTTCCCGGAAGTCGATGATCGATGTCACGAAACATGGCCAGTACGAATACTAAGGTTGTTGGAGGTCGAAGACACGTATTGCGGAATGACGTATGTTACACGCCATCTCGTATTGCATCTGCATCATATAAGTGACAAGACCAGCTGGTAGCGTCACGCAAGTTGTTTCTCAATACAATCAGTCGCACAGATGGCAAAGAAGGCGCTCATCCTCATCGCCGATGGCACGGAAGAAATGGAGTTGTCAGTATAGTTCCCATTTGACCCCTGAAGACTGCTAAACGTGCACGCGTCTTGCAGCACGATCACATATGCTACACTCGTCCGTGCTAGCGTAGAATGCACATCTGCCAATGTCCAGTCTGGTGGTTCTCCGTATGGATCTGTCGGTACGAGCCCTGCACTGGTAGTATGCTCGAGGGGCATCAAGATTCTGCCTGATACGACGCTGCAACCCCTCGAGGCTGGGCCGGTACATCCAATATCTTGCAGTTACATATCCTCTTCGCTGATCATAGCGTTAGGATAGGTATGATGCCCTTGTCATCCCAGGCGGGAAAAAGGGCTCCGAGACGCTTTCTCAGTCGACAGAGGTGCAAACGCTTATGAGGGAGTACCTCGATGGAGGGAAGATGGTTGGCATGATTTGTGCAGGCAGGTTTCAGCTTGGATGACGTGCCCCTATGTTGTCTGATCCATGCATGCTCAGGTACCTTGGTCGCGAAGACGGCTGGTTTACCACATCAGCCAGTGACGTCGCACCCCGTCATACAAGACTGTTTGACTCCAGGTAGGTGTGAGTCCAGTGAGTATGAATATTTGTTCACATGAATTGCGACGTAGTCTTCGAGTACAAGGAGGACTCCGTAGTTGTTTCTGACAAGGTAGAGGGCAAAGGCACTCTAGTGACTAGGTACGTCTCTACTCTGTATCCCATGAGCAGTTTTCGTCTGATGAATTTGTCCAGCCGAGGTCCAGGTGAGTGGTTGCAACATCGTACTGAACGGTTGGTTGACCCCGTTGGACGACAGGTACCGCATTTCCGTTTGCATTCAAGCTTGTAGAGTTGCTGTGCGGGAAAGCGAAGAGCGATGAAGTTCGGGATCCAATGATGTTCCCTCCTTCCGTTCTGTACCCTTATTGACGAGTCTGCGATACTGGTCTGCGTGTCTGTATGTAGTTACGTGTAACGAAAGGCTCCATTTTCAACCGCGTCGACAACTGACTGTCGTATGCGAGCTGTTCAGCACGCCGCACGACGTATCCATGGACATTGTTCGTGGTCTACGGTAGTTGCTCTCTCTTCTGGGTTGGATCTGATAACGCATCGGACTCGATTGATCGAGTCATACCCAAACCGTGTTTTCCTTGTCAGAGCCCTTCATTCTCGCTCCAGCGCCTCTTCCTCGAAAATATCGACTTGGATGTCAGCCTCTCTCGAGTCCATCACGGCCTCGTTGGCCAACCTCGCCATCGCCCCGACTGCCAGCGCCACGCACGCCGAGACCAACTCCCCCGCGTCTTGGAGGGAAGCCCTGCAGTCTACATCATCTGCCCCGTCTTCGTTTGAGCTCATCAAAACACTCGTGTACAAGCCAAAGACAGCCAAATCGGCCGTGCCTGTTCCAGTCGTCGTGATCGCACGCGATGAGACGGAGACGAGCTCGTCAGCGCTCGCAAAGAGGCTCGGTCTCAAGGAACTCAGGCTCGCATCGGAGGAACTCCTCGACGAGTTTTTCAAGCTCGATAAGAACTCTCGTGCGTATCCTTTGTCGTGTTAGATACAGCAATGCAGTTAGACGTTGACCTATCGCTATGCGATCAACCGAATACCAGTGTCCCTACTCGCTCTCAACAATGAGTCATTCTCCAAAGTCATCACGGTCATCGATAGCTCGATCTCGACTTCGAGCACCCCATTTGCCATCCATGCGCTCTCCTCAAGCACAACGATCTTCCTTTCTGGCACCGACATCCTCGCGTATCTCAAGAGCCTCGAAACCGATGATCTTAAAGTACAGGATGTCGATTTTGCTGCGCTCAAGACCGAACAGCCCACCGTTGCTCCGGCAGGCAATGCTGGTGCTGGTGCCGCGAAGGAAAAGGAGGATGCCAAGATCGAAGGTGCAGTTCAAATTGCTATCGGTGTCAAGAAAGAGGTGGACTTTTCTGCTTGGTATCAGAACGTATGTTTCAAATAGACGTGGCAAACAGACATTGGCTGATCGATGCCCGCATTGATTATCTTCAGGTCCTGCTCAAAGCAGACATGTTAGAGTACTACAGTGTCAGCGGATGCTATATCCTCAGGCCCTGGTCATACAGTATCTGGGAAGAGATCCAAAGTAGGTATTTTGATTTCCACGAGTGCAACCGCGGAAATGACGGCGGAACAAAAAGATTATTTCAATAAACATATCAAGGCAATGGGCGTACAAAATACGTCTTTCCCCATGTTTGTATCTGCCAAGGTACTCGAGCGGGAGAAGGACCATATTGAGGGGTTTTCCCCTGAAGTCGCATGGGTCACGCGAGCGTAAGTCTCATTATGCCATGTCATATTGAGATGCGCAGATTTGGGTTTTAGCGGATCGTCTGAGTTGGAAGAGCCTATTGCTATCCGTCCGACGTCTGAGACTGTCATGTACCCCTGTGAGTCATACATGTTGCCATAGTTTTCTAAAGCCTGACTGATCGCGATCATCGGTTAGATTATGCTAAGTGGATCAAGAGTCACAGGGACTTACCCCTGAAGCTCAATCAGTGGAACAACGTTGTCCGATGGGAATTCAAGCATCCCCGTAGGTTTATACTTCCCCTACCGCATCACGGTCAACTGAGATGTCATCGGCAGAACCATTCCTCCGCACCCGCGAGTACCTTTGGCAGGAAGGTCACACTGCTCACTTGACCAAAGAAGAAGCCGACAAGGAAGTACTCGACATCCTTGAACTCTACAGACGCGTATATGAAGAACTGCTCGCCATACCTATGATCAAGGGTGTCAAATCTGAGAAAGAAAAGTTCGCTGGTGCACTGTACACAACTACCGTCGAGGGTTTCATTCCGACGAGTGGAAGAGGCATTCAAGCAGGAACGTCCCACTGCCTCGGACAAAACTTCTCACGTCCTGAGATGTTTAACATTGTTGTCGAAGACCCGAATGATTCAAATGGCAAATTATACGTATGGCAAAACTCGTGGGGTCTGTCGACGCGCACCATTGGTGTGATGGTGATGGTGCATGGAGATAACCAAGGGTTAGTACTCCCGCCGCGTGTGGCCATGGTGCAAGTCGTTGTTGTGCCGTGCGGGATCACGGCAAAGACAAAGGATACGGAACGGAACAAGATCAATGATGCTTGTGATGAACTAGCTAAATCGCTAGAGGACGTTGGGATCCGTGCCAAGGCAGATTTGAGGGAAGGCTATACCCCCGGATACAAATTCAATGATTGGGAGCAGAAGGTAAGGAGGAATCTCGGACGGGGCTTAATTAAGTGGTGTCCCCTGTGTACCGCATGCTGATGAGTTTTATTTGTCTTGTTGGAATAGGGTGTTCCATTACGATTGGAAATCGGACCCAACGATCTTGCTAAGCAGCAGACATTGTCGGTCCGACGGGATACCGGTGGGAAGGCGCCCATTCCCCTAACTGAGCTCAAGGCGGCCGTCCCACAACTATTGGAGATCATCCACCGAGATATGTACACCAAGGCACTGAACGAGTACAACTCACGTTTGAAGGAGGTGACACGATGGGAAGATTTTGTGCCCACTTTGGACAACAAGTGTATTGCAGTGATCCCGTGGTGTGAGGAGGAATCGTGTGAGGACGATATCAAAGAAAGGAGCGCCCGATCGTGAGTTGCACTTTTTTGGCTTTTGGTTTCAGTTTCTCGGGGAAATGGGAACGGAACGAATCGATTATTTTGGGTTTGTGTATTTCAACCGAATATGACGCTGATTGTACCTTTTCCGATGTCTGTAGTGCCGAACCACAAGACGAGAGGGCCCCCTCTGCTGGAGCCAAGTCACTTGCAATTCCGTTTGAGCAAGAACGTTTTACTCCGCTGGAACCTGGGAAGTCGAAGTGTGTTGCATGTGGCAAGAATGCGAAGCGCTGGGTGATGTTTGGGAGGTCTTACTAGGCACCAATGCCACGAAATGTTGGGTACATATATCAGAACGAGGTGATTTCCTGCATCTGGCAAGCAAGACTGCTTCGCGGAGTTTTTTTTACGGAAATCCAGCCCCACGGGGTGCTGGCATTGTTGCTTTTTATGGTAATTATGGAATATTGGTTAGCACGTATTTTTTTCCTCCTAAACCAAATTCTGCCGTCGCCGTTAGCGGTAGCGACGAGGAAGCGTGTTGAATGGCGCCAAAACCTACCAAGGCGTGTCGTTGCCGCTGTGCACGACGAGTACATGGGTGTGGAGAGTAGTGACATTATATTGTATGCCATATGGACCTGTCAATGGCTTTCCCCTCTGATCCGATGAGTATACAACTCCTCTTCTGTTATGAACCCCAAATAAATATCATAACACCTATAAGAATGCCTCGCTTGTTTTGTCCCCTTCGTCCGCCCTTTCTTCCCTTCCCTCCCTTCCCTCCATCACTGGCCCATCATGCCTAGCGTAAGTTCTTCCCGCATCTGAACTTGGTCGTGTCATCACCATCCCTTGCAAAACAGTACAACGCGCGCATTGCTCGAAATCCTGTGCGTATCCATCTATGACGCGTGTTGCACTATATTCATCTTCGCACAGTACATTGTAGGCACATTCGCATGTATCGGTGGTGGTCTCTTCGGTCTGGACATCTCGTCCATGTCCGGTGTCTTGAGCGTAAGTCTCCTACACTCTCCACTACCCACATACTCTGATCATTTCACTGCTCTAGAATGAGGCCTACTTGAACGTGTTTCATCATGTATGTCCATGTTTTGTTTCTGATACCCCTTTTTATTCTGACCCCCTTTTCTCCTAGCCTGGTTCTAATGCTCAAGGTGCTATCGTCGCGGCCATGCCTGCTGGTTCTCTCGTTGGTGCCCTTGCGGTCACTGTTCTCGCTGATCGCATCGGTCGCAAAAAGACGGTCATCCTCGCAAGTCTTATTTGGGTAATCGGCGCCATCCTCCAGTCTGCTTCCATCGTACGTCTTTCTTTTTATCGTAGCCAAACTTCCTTCTCATACCTCGTTATCACCCCTGCCAGAACCGTGGTATGCTCGTGGTCGGTCGGATCATTGCTGGCATTTCCGTTGGCCTCTCTTCTGCCGTGGTCCCCGTCTATCAATCTGAGATCTCCGCCCCATCTATTCGTGGACGTCTTGTTTCTGTTCAACAGTGGTCTATCACATGGGGTATCATGCTCCAATACTTCGTCCAATTTGGTTGTTCCTACATCAACGGCGCTGCCTCCTTCCGCATTCCATGGGCCCTTCAAATGATACCTGCTATCATTCTTGGCTTTGGCATGCTTCTGTTCCCCGAGTCACCACGTTGGCTTGTGGATCACAATCGGTAAGTGGCGGTAATTACGTTTGGGTAACGTGTACTAAATCTGCTCTTTTAGTGAGGATGAAGCGCTCGAGATTCTCGCAGATCTCCACGGTGGTGGGAACCAGAACGACGAACTCGTTCGTCTCGAATTCGAGGAAATCAAGCAACAAGTCTACTTTGAACGAACCGAGGGTGCCAAGTCATACGTCGACTTGTTCAAACCTGGTGTCTTCCGTCGTGTTATTCTTGGCTGCTCCCTTCAGATGTGGTCACAGCTGTCAGGCATGAACGTAATGATGTATTACATCATTTATGTCTTCCAGGGTGCTGGCCTTACCGGTCGTCGTGGTAACCTTATTGCCGACTCCGTTCAATACGTGCTAAACATGCTCTTCACAAGTGAGTTGGTCTTGGCTGTTCCATCATCATTCTATAGTTGACATGATGACATGTAGTTCCGGCTATCCTTTATATCGACACATGGGGTCGCCGTCCCCTATTGATCATTGGCTCATTGCTCATGGGCTTCTTCCTCTCCCTCGTCGGTGGTCTTCAAGGCAGATACGGAGCGTGGGGAGATGTTAGTGGCTCAACTGTTTGGGTCATCACTGGCCACGATGCCGTCACCAAGGCCATCATCGTTTGCTCGTACTTGTTTGTCTGCTCGTTCGCTATCACGATGGGACCAGCGTCTTGGACCTATCCCGCTGAGATCTTCCCCATGCGCGTGCGTGGCAAGGCTGTCTCGCTCGCAACGGCAACCAACTGGGCGTTCAACTTTGCACTCGCATGGGCAGTCCCTCCAGCACTGTCGCACATCGCATGGAAGACGTACTTTATCTTCGCTGCATTCAACTTTGCTGCTGCCATCCACTTTCTGTTCTGCTTCCCTGAGACGGCGCAGCGCACTCTGGAGGAAATCGAGGAAGTGTTCAAACAGGGACACATCTTCTCTGCCTGGAAGATCGGGAAAGACGTCGGAAAGAAGAACTTGCGAGAGGTTCTTGCTGACAAAGCTGAGAAGGTATCATACCACGACACGAAGCAAGATGCATGAGGTACGCGACGAATAAAATTAATGGATAGTCCAGAATGACTGGTTGTCTTTTCTCCTTGCCCGATTTATTTTCTATTGGCTGTATAGCTTTTTGTATTGGGTGTAGCACAAATGATGCTAATAATAATGCCACACAACTTGTTTAAGTCGATGTTGGTGTGTGAACGGCTCTAGCAACAGGATTAGCATGGCAGTATCTGTCCGAAAGAGCAGTCCCAGTGGCAATAGATTTGCTGTATGACCTTTGATATTACCTATGGCCGTCAGACTCTCATCTGACTGATTTCCGTTATCTCTTCGGCATTGACCGATAGCTATGCATTCTCGACCATGATGTGTAACAGCCCTGATCACAACCATAAGTGACCGCAGAGATGAGACGATGGCCGAGCAGCGTGAACAATCAATGTCGCCTTGCTGCCAATCGATAATGACAGCGAGGTGGCCCACCTGACGGCCAAGGCCCACCACTACCCATCTGCCCTATATACTGACATTCGCCATCACGTCGAGAAAATGTGTCTCGCTGCCACCGTGGCAATGATGTAGCACTGTCACCCCGACGGTGATGTCACTTGCCATGAAATCCCATTGACGACGATCTGAGAGGCATGGCAAACGATAGGTCTAGTGGCTCTGAAATTGTCTCTTCATATTGATGAGATTGCATATCGATCAGCGTGTGCCAGTTGGTGTACATTCGCACAAATATTATCACTGATCAGTGCATGACAGGAACCAATGTGCTGCTTCAAATCACACCAGACAAATGTGCAAAACTGCTAGGGGATTCTTCAGACACTTCCCCGCTTCCTACATTTTTAGAGACAGTCTTATCGCTGCAATGAAATAATGCACGAGTGTAACGATATCAAGCGGAGCAGTAGTGGAGTGACACCTGCGATTCCTACTCGCCAGACTGCCATTTGCACGCAGATCATTCAAATTGAATTAGTACGTGACATTTGTCGACTCGACATCGGTACTGGTGACTGAGTTTCGTGATCATTGCATCTGCCAAACTACCCGGGACGTTTGGAAAATTCATGCTGGACCAATGAGAGCGGTCTGGTTTGTTGGTTCTGTAGACGGCAGCCATGTCATCAGTGGTATCCGAAGCCAAAGTCCTCGCATTGGTTATTCTGAATTGAGTGAGCTTGTTGGGCATGATCGTACGACCGTATCAGGAGCGCCACTCGATCTCGTACCAGTCTCAGTACTAGTCCAGCGGACGTTGCCAGTCGGGAAGGGAGTGCCTAGTCGAGAAGGACCTTATAGAGACGACCAATGGAGCCCTTTAAGTCGACGAGATACTTATTAGAGCGACAGACGCTCGATGTGAGACAGATGAGTTGTGATTGGACGACGACGCGTACGTGGGTCTGCACGTCGATGACTGCGACTGCGACACACGGCAGCGTTGCGTCAAGGCAAACACAACCAGACAACCGCCGTCTGCATCCAAGTGTATATTATCCTACTAATACATGCTCACAGACTCGTTCATCCGAATAGCTCTCGATCCATCGCAAGCATCGGTACAAAAACATAGACATGCACGAGATTCAGGTTCAAGCAGACTCATCTGCATCTGTTTCCCCGCCAGCAGGACCGGGGCCGTCCTCGGTGTGGCATGCGATCCGTCCGTGGACACCCCACTTGACGCTTGCCGTGCGCGAAATTACGTCCGTCTCTGCGACGTTCATCCTCTCTTCTGCTCTCGATAGTCGTGCTGCCATGTCCTCTTCGATAGATGGCACAGAGACTGAGCTGATTCTTGATCGGGGCCCATCGGTGTCACCCTCGTCGACCCCCTCTGTTTCATCATCAACCGTCCCTGTTGTTGACACCCGCAGACCAGTCCTTGCTGATACAGATCTAACAGTCGTGGTCAACGGTTCCACTTGGCAACGCTTCATCATGCGCATGCATGATACTGTAGACGAGGCAATCGTGCTCATCCATGGGCTACATCCCGGGCGCCAGTATGACATCGACTTTGCACTCGGTGGGGGCGTGGTGGGCAGGGGGATGGTCATTACTAGCGAGGGTACGTCCACAGGTATTTGATTGTCACGATGGACACCGATCGTGGGTCGGCATTGCCTTTACAGAAGCAGAGGGACCCAATATTGAGGAAGAAAACGGCCACGCCCCTGTTGAAGGAACTAGTACCACAGCGACTACGACGGCCACAGATCTGATGACATCCGAGACACCTCCCATCGTCGGTGCGCTTCCGATCCAGGAGCTCTCCCCATCGACCTCACTCTGCCCTCCTTCGCCTGCACCCTCGATCCCCGTGTCCCACTCTCCTTCACGCAGCGCCACTCCGACGCTTGCAGCCGCCGTACAAACACACGAGGAGAAGCTCCGCGCACTCTCATCCACACTTTCTGCACTGAACGAAGAACAAGCAACACTCCAGTCCTCACTCAAGTCTACACGACGAGATGCCCAGAAGACGGCCACGACCCTCCGGACCGAGATAGATGTCCTCCGACGCGCATCAGAGAAGGTAGTGGTTGCCGAGAGTAAGGCTAGACAGCGCGTCCGGGCATTAGAGGATGCAGTGAAACGGGCAAACGAGGGTAGGGAGGAGGTAGAGCGAGAGACTGAGCGCAATGAAAGGGCGATGCCGGCGCTGAGAGAGAAGGAGGCATCCGCGGAGGAGGGGCTGAAGAAAACAAGGGAGGAAGCGGATGGCGTCAAAGCCGAAAAGGAGCGGAAGGAGGAGGAAGTAAGGAAGCGGAAGGAGAGCACAAGGGTCGAATGTGCGAGTTTGTCCCAGAAGGTTGAACGGCTGGGCCTGAAGAAGGAGAGGCTGGAGGGATCTGTTATTCCTGACCTTGAGGCACAGCTGGCGGAAATCGAGCGCAAGATCGAGCTTGCGGAGAGGGGAGGAAAGTTTCAACAAGGAGAAGGAGGATCGATGGGTGGATCGATGGGTAAGTCGCAGCGACGAAGACAGTCGCATGCAGGGACGATCGGGTGGCCGAGCCTGAATGTGGGCCAGAGGCCTGCAGCTCAGTTACCATCCGCACAAGTTAACCCACCCATTCAGGCTACTCGTCACCAACCACGGTCGCAGTCGATGTACCGCAAAGGCGCTGATGGCCCACCGCCTGGGCTGTCCCCGTCACCCGGACTCAGCGCTGCGGCTGGACTGATGCATTCATCCAGTGCATCGCTATCCCATTCAACAGCATCCGTAAGTTCTGGGTTAGGCCACCCAAACAACATGGTATTCAATCTTCCATCTTCCTCACCGTCCTCTCTATCGCGATCTACGAATTCTACAGTCTCCTCTACCTTATCCAGCAAAGCCGCCCCTTTTGAGCCGACGCGTAGCTTTCGTGCATCCTTTCCATTATCGAATCCGACGGCAAGTATCCTTTCCAGTGGCGTTTTCTCTGGAGGTACTGGTCAGGGCACATTTGGACCTTCGTCCTCTATCATCGGAAGTCCACTGCCATCTAGTACAAATGGACCTGGGACACCTTTCTTACCTTCTCCTGTGTCGTCGGTCTTTCCGGGAGGTCAGACTGGGTCTGGGACATTACCCCCACCCATACAGCGACCGTCTCATGTTTCAAGCTCTAGTACAGGTTTTGTGGGTGCTTCGCCCTCTGTCACTGCTCAATTGATGAGGCTGGGGAGGCCAGCTCCTGCAGCGATATCCAAGGTGGTGAATGGGGAGAGCGGGGCGCGAACTACGTCGGGGAGGTAGCTAGTATATGTAATTTCGTACCTACTAATAATTATACTTGGAAAGCTATGACCTCGGGGCCGGCTGATGTGTGGTGTCCAGCCTAGCAAGCTGATCGGCCAGGTGGGTCATCGCGTCCACTTGACCACCCATACTCTCCGCACCGTTTCCAGCACTGTCCATAGAATCCGAGCTGACACGCACGGGCATGAGCACCGAGCCGTTCCCCTCAAAGCCTGGTGCGACTCTCCTGAGTGCCTCGCGCCTCCTTCGTTCCTTTTCGTCTTCGCGCGCTTGAAGGAGTGCTTCCCGCCGTGCCGTGTGTGCTGCGATGGTGTTCCTCCGGGAGGACTCAAGCCTGAGGACGTGCGGCTCGAGAGTGAATGGATAGACAAACTTGTGGATGTGGATTCAATTAAGGGATGCTGGGACTGGGAGAATGGTACTTGCATATGGGATCACACTCTCTGGCAGCGGATGGATATCGGGGGGCAGTTTAACCTAGTACCGAAATGGTGGAGATCAGCGGTATTCCGAGCGATGGGATAGTGCAGTAGTCAGACATACAGGTCGGGGGACTCGCAGAGCAGGGGATTTGATGAGTGGGGCGTTGGCTGCGGCGGCGTATTGGGATTGCATGGGAGTCGGAGGAGGAAACGTGTGTTTGCCTTGGCTCCTTTCAGTATGATCAACATTTTCTTATCTTATCCTGTTCAGTAGCTCAAACATTCAACCCTTCAGCAGGTTGTCGTGCTCGCAGTGCGGTGATGGTCAGTACAGAACACTTCCAGCTCCAAATTTACTTAAGGTCGACTGAACACATCTGAATCTCCGCACAGATTTATGACTTCCTTTCCACTAGAAGCTGCGCTTGGAATGCGGCGTAGTATGATACAGCAAGTAGGTCGCCTCTCGTTATCGCGAATGGTACACTAGATTTAATTCCGACAGGTTGGACAGGGTCATTCTCATGATATTTTCCTAACCCAAACTTCATCTCTATTTGCTTTCTGACTTTTGTATGTGGATATCATTGAATTTCTGGTGCTGGCAGATTGGAAGGCTTGGAGACGAGTATCACTCGCAAACGAGGAGCGACCAGAACCTACAGGACCACAACTCTCGGCCTACTCACGTCTCCTGACAGGGCAACAATATCATGCACATAGGAGACCCATCAAAGTATGGAAATCCCGATCGCGCTCTCTTGATAATTTCGTGAACTGTCCCCGCTTTCAGTTCAAAGAACGCTGGACTGCCAACCTGCAGGAGGCCATCCACTTAGATCAAGTTTTTTAGATCTGAAGCTTCTAGATCTCTGCGGCATTGATTTGAGGGTGGCCATTACACTCGATCGTCCTTTGTCGTTGGGTGCAGTCATTCTGCTCGTACCAGCGGCCGTGGAACCCCGCCGATTGGGCCTTGTCCCTCAAATGAAGTTTGCTCATCGAAGAATAACAAAGGCGCATCACGGAGAAAAAAACAACTACACCGTGCTGGATCCATACTATCTCGGATTAAGCGAATGGTCAGGATTATTGTTCCTGAAACCTACGTGGTTTCTGAATCTGTTCAATGGCCTCCTGTGCGGCTAGGGGTTTCAAGATTAGTCTCAAAGTGCTAGGACCGTCCTCTGCGAGTTTTCCAGTGTTCTAGTGTAATAACGTCCGCACATTTCAGCAGTGTAGAAAGAATATCGATTTCCTTTGACTCGAGAATATGTGGTCGGCAATGTCCTTTAAATATTTCATTCTGGTCGTGCGAATACCAAGCTCGTGTAGCAACAGCCGCCAGATACAGTGCGGTGCTGTGCTCATCAGAAGAGAGACATCGACGATCCCTCCCTGATTCGAAGTTCACAGCACACAAAATCGTCGAGATCACACTAGAGATAGTATATGCTGTACAAGTTGTCAGAATTCTTGAAAGAACTCATGAACATGATTTTCTCATGAGATCCAGGAGATACATTAGCACTGCACAACTATCGAAGACCAGGCATCTCAACCTAACTTGATAGCATCCTGAAGGTGTTCTTGCTACCGCTACGTTGGCCTTTTCGGCGGTGCGTGCGACCCGTTCTGTCGCTCTCGCCTACGTCTCCTTGAAGTTCTTCCCCACCTCGTTCCATAGTCGCACCCAGAACCTCCACACCCTTCCTCATGGCTTTCCTCTTGGCAGGTTTGAGTACGTCATCATCAAGTGCAGATGACGAGGGGATGAAACTCATCTCCATCCCTCCGTCTGCACTGAACTGCATATTCGAAGTTTTCTCTGCATGTGCCTTTGGTCGTTGGGAAGAAAGGCGTTGTCCAAATGATGCATCCTTGTTGCCTAGCTTTGCAGTAGATGCATTAGTCCGGGGAACGATGGGAATGAGGTTGACATTGGCGCCTCTTCGACGATTTGCCTCGCGGGTTCGGGTATATTGTTGTTCGGCACGTGTATTCTTCTGTCCGGGTCTTGATCGAGGATCAAATTTAGTGAGTTCTGTCAACATGCATGTTAAACATAGCGACAAAGTGTACGGCGTAATATACTGACCACCAGCATCAGAACTATCATCGCTACTCTCGCCTTCTGGGCTGTCGCTGATACCATCGGACGAAGACCTGTCACTTTCGTCTTCCTCCTCTTCCACAGCTGTCTTGTATAATCCGGTTCCGTACCTCTTCTGTGCGACTGCAGAAGGGTTGAGAAGGGCATACTCCCTGCTGTCCTCATCCACGGCAAATTCGGGATTCTCGAACAACTCCTTGAAACGCGGGTCATTGAGAAGCGTTACTGGCACTGCATCACGTGTCTCTTCATCAATAGCCATAGCATCATCCTCCCCTTCAACGCGCTGCTTAGCCTTCTTTGTCCGCTTCTTTTCTTCTTTCCTCTTTTCCCTGTCTGCATCCCTCTGTATCTTTTCTGCAAGGGCTTTATTGACCTTGACGGAGGCACCAGCCCCGTCTTTACGAGTACGAATTCTCGTGTCGGCCAACTTCTCCATACGTTCTTTGACAAGTTTTTCGCGATGCTCAGCATATGCAAATGGATTGGCGATTACACGTGCAGTGTCATAGAGTTTGAGAGATACGAAGTAGCCGTGCATGTAAGGTTTGAGCGCAGGCGTCCCAATAAGATGGTCCAGGCCAAGACTATGAATGAAAAAAATGTGTCCCCAATAATTAGGTCGCAGTCTTTCTGAAAGGAAACAAAGAACATACGCCCGAAGTTCGTTCCGTTCGACGAATTTGTAGTCTTCGTACACATTCCGCGTACTTTGGTCCTCCATCTCCTCAGTAACGTTCTCCAAGAAGGTTGCCCAACGCGGAGCGGGTCCCAGTTGGGGGATGTAGTATGCTGCCATCTGTATACCCTCATTCGCTGTCAGAAGTAAACCGCTTCCGGGGATGTGGTGAATGTGGTTAAGGTCGGTGGCTGGTGTGACAGATACAAAATTCGACGAAGGCTAACGGTGTAGTTGGTGTGATGGCAGAATAAGCACATGAAATTAAATCTCACTGTATTTCGGTCCCAGATCTTGACGACCTTTTTGTCTGCGGTGAGAATCATACCATCACCTGCCATACGGCTTCCACCCTCAATCCACGTAACACATTTCAAGGGTAATCCATACCCCTGGTCCTTGATGGCAAACGATCGGGGGGACCGTATGTCATAAAGGAGTGTATGGCCTGTTGATGTGCCTACAGCGTATGAAAGGCCGTCTGACCTTGATGCAATCGCCGTGACTGCCAACGACCCCGAAGTTGATTCTTCATCGTCGACGCCAGGAAGAGCCACCTTGGCACGGCTCGTCGTACGTGATATTCTGCCTTGGGGAAGGTTGAGCAGACCGACTCTCGAACGCGAACGTGGGTCCCAGAACTGTACACTAGGGTTGCCATCGATGCCAAACCCTAGTAACTGGTGTGCAGGATTGATGTCTATACAATTAACACCTAAAATTGGGTCGCCGTCGGAAGGGTCAAGGACAATAGGGTTCAAAAATTTTCCCTGTTCCAGATTCAAACGGTATATTTCATTCCCGGAAGCGGATATGAGGGCATCGCAGGAGGGGAAATGATATGCGAGGGAACGACCAAAGCGCGGTATGCGCGTACGGTAGTGAGACCCGCCTTGCGTGTGCAGCTCGACTGACCGGTCATTTTGGAGATGTATTGTTTTCGTCCAGTCGTCAGAGAGGATCTACGCCTTGTCAGTGTACAGAACTCAGAGACACAGCAGGTCAAGCATCAGGAGATGGGGGCTGACCCACTCACAATGAAATCGACATTCTCTACATCGGTGTGCCTTTCAAACTTCATCGTCAACTCATCCAGGTCCCATACCCTCATCTGGGGCTTATATGTCCCAGTCGCGATTGCATGACGACCATCTCGAGTAGTTTTGACCTTGTTACTAGCCTCGGGGAATTCAAAACCTTGTATGAGCTCAATCTGCCCTTCTTCTCTCTCCTTCAGAACCCGCTTCCCCTTTGCTTTTGCTGCACGTCTTCGAGTGAGCCAGTCGGGTATGGAGGACGAAGAACCTGCAACTGCGCCGTTGACGGTGTAAACTTTGACATCGTTACCTGCCACAACCATAATGCAGAATAACCGTCAAATAGCACCCTTGGAAATGATTTACTCGTGTCTGCGACTTATTTCTAGTGCTTGCCGTCGACGACTGTCAACTGTTGTGTACAGTCCATAGCCAAAAAATTATTGCACGTGACCAAGCCCCTGACTGCCACCTACACGTCAAAAAAGACATTTGCTCAACTAGATCGACAGCGTGCATAAGGAGTGTACGGGAGATCGGTGGTAAGTACTAGAATTGCAAACTGCCACGCTTGCAGCCTGATCCTGCACAGCGTGACACAACATTGCTCCACATTAGAAGGTATGGACTTAGTATGTCTTTTTCTTTTCGTCCACAGAAAGTCCGCCTGAAAGTGGGAAAGTCAGCTACGCCGAATGATATGGCTTTCGATGGATAAAAACTTACCCGGTCCCATATTGACAAGGAGAATGAGACCACCAACGATAGCTGTGGTATAACGTTAGTCAAACCACATATCACGTCATTCCAAAAGACATACACAACGTCTGGAAGAAATCGTATCTGTGGTAAAAGTGTCAGAGGACATTAACATCACGAAAGACCATGCTCACTTGAGGAAATCGCGTTGTGGGTGTGCACTGTGGACACTCCACCAGTTGTTGATGAAGACATTGAATACGCTCAAAACGATGACCAAGAAAGTGGCCGACCATTTTGCCTTGAAACCGACCGCTACCATGACACAGGCAGCGAGACCTATTAACGATGTGACGAAACGCCCGATACTCCATTTGCCCTGGACCATGTACCCAAGGAAGAGGAATATAAGTAATACACGTCCAGCGAGGAGGAAACTGCGATGCATGAAGGTAAAAGGTGCAAAAAATAAATGCTAGCAATGGGACATACTATTTTTTGCGGTCCGTCTCACTCATTGAGGGAAGACCGGCGAAGTTCTTTCTCCTGGACACCATAGTTTCACTAAACACCATGACCAAACCACCGATCACACTCAGGTTGCGCAAGAAGAAGTTGAGGTCAAAAATAAGCCCATATCCAAAGCCCTGAATAATGACGACCGCAAAGAGTCCCAAGACGGCATATTCTGTGTAACGTCTCGATATTACTGCCGTGGAAGCTGTCAACATAACCTGATGTGTTGATGTTCACTACACGAAAGGGGGGATTACATGCAGCACGCACAATGACATTGAAGATCAGGAATAGATGAGAGAAGCCCCAGTAGAAATGTCTGTAGCTGTTTGCAAGGTTTCAACACGGAAGGCAAAGGGAATTTGTGCAAATATACATACGATTGCAAGTACCAGAGCTGGTCCTTCCATTGTGTGGTAATTCTCAACGAATCCTCATAGAAAGTCACGACAATCAAGAAGCGACCAATGTTGGGCAGGTAAGGTTTCAAGGGTTGGGAGTAAATTTCGATTGCGTCTTCGACCTGCTTGCCGAACACTCGGACCTTTTCGAGAGGGTCATCGGGGTTCGCCGCCCTGTAACCAGCGGAAGGCTGAGGGTTAGCGAAGCCATGCGGGTCAGCATTGTAGCTGGCCGTCACTGGACGTCCGATGTGGATGCGGGAGGTCATTTGGTGGTTGGTGAACGAGCACGAGGATGGGTCGGACGTGGCACATTCAAGCCAGTGTGGGAAGTACGGTCACGTGACATATCATTTACCCACTTGCACATTCCAGACAAGCAATGGTTGACCAGCATGGCATCCCTGGAACTCAAGGAGGAGAAAAATTACCTTTAGTGGGTCATCGATGCACGCCACTACGGATATTGACTTACATACGATGCAAGTGCTGTGCTCAACCTTCCGACCACTGCCTCACCGAGTGAAATAAGGGAAAGGTACAAAGCCTTGTCGATGGTCTTTCACCCCGACAAGCAACAAGATTTGCATGTAAAGGAAGCCGCAACCAAGGAGTTCCTTGAAATCCAGAAGGCATACGAGGGTAAGTCGATGATCAACATTCTGTCCAGGAATTCAGAAATCGAGGTATCTTACCCGCTTCTCTGTTCTTGTAGTCCTCTCCGACCCCTTTCTGCGGTGAGCCATATCTTTCCCTATTTCGTCGTATCTTTACAAACTCACATCGTCAGGGAAGTTTATGACTTCCTAGGTAAGACCCTCATTCCACCCTAGACCTCAGATCATAATGACATTATGGACACTCAGGCCCAGAGGGTTTGAATAAGACATGGCCGGCCGAACTGCGGTCTAAAGATAGCGAAGAAGTACGTTCACTGATAATCTGAGAATTTCCAACACAATCAAAATCAGATCAAAGCAGTTCTCAGGCAGTGGAAGATTGATCACAGCAACGAGATTCTGAAAAAACTGCTGCAACCAAGAGGCATCATCACGTGTGCGGTTAACGCCTCATCACTCTTTGCAGAAGGCTATGACCACAGTGGCAGTTTCAGCAATTTTGTCAATCGCTTGAACGACATCAGTCTTTCCAGTTTTAGTGTCCGCCATGGCATTTTGGTAAGATCTCTATTGGTACCGTTTGATTTGATTCTCCCGATAGTGATGCCCCCTTCATCGTATTGTAGAAAACTTTGAATCCCCGAACCTCCATTGGAGTGACTTCTGAAGTTCACCCCGGCTCGCGGGATGTTTTCTCTCCTAGGGGTATTTTGACGGGAGCCCTACGGCACCAGTTTTCTCCCCATTTGGCTCTAGAGGTAATTTCAATTCCTCGCCGTGTTCCAGCCTTGGTAATCAATGAAATTGTCACAGTTGACAGCGGCATACCTGAAACCGCACATCATTACTGCGAAGACAACATACACGGACCATGAAAACGCGGTGGCGGTCAGAGCTAACTTTATTCCCGCCTTGTGGTATCTATTCCCCCCCGTGACCACAATCGCCTTCACGCGGCGACTGTTCCGCAATTCATTGACTCAAGGGTCGGCTGTTTGGACATACAGTCCGGAATGGCCTGGTGGAAGTCTCGAGCTCAATGTTTCTTCCCCTACAGAATTCGATTTTACGTCCATTGATGACTACGTGGATGCGACGGAGTCTTCGATCTTCGGTGGTCCTGGGTCGATTAGTGGCTTTGCTACTGGGGTTGGAAAGTGGTCTTGCGGACTAACTCTGGCTGGCCAGTACTCGTGCATCAAAGCGCAATTTTCGCTATTCTTCCGTGAACTGTCTCTCCGCCTCAAGGCCAGTGCGGAGGTGGGTATCAAGCACATTGGGTACATAATATCAGCAAAATGGATCGGCCAGAAATGCGCATTCGGAACTGGGGTGGGCCTCACGAACGAAGGGGTGATCCTAAAACTCCAGTACGGCCCGCGTGTTCTATCAAGGAACAGTCCTGATCCTATCCCACCAGGATAAAGTACTTAGAGCAGAAATGGATTTTACCAATCACATTGACCCCAGAACACGATCTGAATCTAGCCCTCTATACGATTTTAGTCCCCTCGACTGTAGTGGTGGTCGGGTATCACTTATTCCTAAAGCCGCGCCGCCGAGCTCAACGCACACGGTAGCCGATTTTCATCCAGTTCTCCGATGAAGGCTGAAAAGGGGATGCAGGTACTTCGAAGACGCTCGACGGGTATTGAACGACGAGAAGTCGGAGCTTAAGAGGGAGATCGAGAACTCCACTCTATTATTGCAAGATGTTGCAAGGCGACACATGGATGCCGAGCGGTCAAGAGGAGGTGAAGTGTTTGGAAATACCCAATTTTATTGTCCTTCCTTACGTTTGTGACAGGACTAGTCATTCTCGAAGCAGTCTACGGGCCGAGCCCGGACAAGGAAGCAGCAGGTTTGGATGTAAATGTGACCACATCTCTTCAAGCCCTCGTCCATAACGGTCAGTTGTACATATCGAGCAGAACACCCAAGGTACCATTTCTTCTCCAACCGGACGGCTGTCCGTAATTTTGCATTCAGCTAACGTCTTCGTAAGCCGGCCATCCAAGGCTTCCTGGACCCAGTTCCATCCGTTCCTAAAACGTTGCGCGTGCGGTACATGTTTCGTGACCGTGTGCACTACGCCGAGATTCCTGACCTGTTGCCAGTTATCCTCCCATTGAAAGGTGAGTGCCGCCCTCCGCCGCGAATGAACCTGGCTTACCTGCACATATGCTTAGACCATTTGGTAATATAATGTGATATATCCGAGCTGACTCGTTTCCGTAGTACTGCGGCCACAGTTCGCCATCCCCTGCTCAAGTGTCAATCATATCGCACAGTTTAATATCCCTCCCAACTCAATTGGTTTGTGCGCCACAACATGAGACAACCTCTCCCCTCCAACGTCAGCCGAAGGATTGTGGCCCCGCTGACCTTCACCGTCTAAACGGCGTATTGACAAAAACCACGCCATGTTGGAGTTATTCCACCAGTTTTACATCCATCCGTGGAGTTATTGAGTACGACAGGGTTTAGTGGGTGATCTTCGGGGATTTGTCATCTCCCTGCGTGTACATGCTATGGAGGGATCGTTTGTATAAGGTGTTAATGGATTTGGCGTGCACCACCTGGACAGAGAATGCGTGAGTTGTGCCAGGGTGAAAACGTTCCTCAGGGGGCGTTTCTTACCCGCGGGAAATAACGAACTTGATTGCCATCACAACCTTCGGGCTTAAGCCATGCATGATAAATAGAAGAATAATTTACCACCCTAAAAATTACTTACGCGTCAGTATTTCGCCATAAAGCATATGAACTTAGAAGTAAGGGACTGGCGTCCGTGAGCTCAATTGTTGCCACGCTCATGAAACCATAAGGACTGGCAGGTAATCCCCGTTAGCAACCCTGAATGTGAGCAGTGGGTGCTGGTTGACAGCTGCTAGCTGTAGCGTAAGTCGCTGATACCTGCTGTTGCTGAATGGGGGCGGCTAAGAAGTAGCAGGTAACGTGCACTTGCTAGAAAGTGACTAGTGACCAGTCAATGATGCCATGGTTGTTCCTGGCACTGTGATTGCGCCTGCCAAGGGTGGTCAGTGTGGCTGAAAGGGTCCGAGTTATGGATGGCGTGCTGCATCTCATGCAATGTCTTCTGACGGGGCTGCGGCTTACCATGGCACTGCAAATCGCAGCGAACAACTGGCGTAAAAGGTGGAATGAGCCCCTCTACTTGTGCCACTCACTACGCCACGGAGTCTTCGGACATTGAATGCATTTGGGTGGTGAACCTTCGCGGATGAAGCCGCTGCCGCATTGCCAATAATGCGAACGCCTTGAGGTGGACTTTGAGCACTCCTCCCACACTTACGACCGCGTCGTCCAGAGGGTCTCGTACAACCGCCACAACTTGTTCGACCCTGGCACCCTCTTCGGCTTCATTTCCATCGGAAAATTGCGGTGAACCAGATCTGGCGCGGCACTGAGTCACAAAAGGAAACGGGAGTCCGTAGTCGCGACCCCCAGAACGTATCTCCTAGCGGGTGTATCCGAGTCAAAAATTAAACATTTCCCATCACCCAGGTCAGATCAGGTCCTCCGAAGCTCGCTTGACTGCTTCAAGGCTCGTTACCGGCGGTTGGTGTCCTCGGCAAGCAGAACTGACGTACACTGCGAGTTCTCGTCTTCTGTCCAATCTGTCAAGCTTGGGTGAATTAAGACGATACTGTAGACACATGCAAGGGGTGTCTGGTGGCGTTTACTCACATGCTCTTTAGTCTTGCACACACGCAAAATTTATCACTGACAGATGTCTCCGGACCCAGCACAAGCAACTGCGTCTTCTGTATGCGATCGTGAGTGAACTGTGATTCGTTAGTCACAAACAGACTTAGCTGATCGATTGGAAACGTTCCAGGGGTTTCCGATAGTCAAGGTTATGATTACGTGACTCACAAAATTGCCTGCCAGTGTTTACTACAAATGCCGAGATGTGACACCACCAAGTATTAGTGCGCTAAACATTGGTCAAGTGGCTACTCTCAGTTGAAGCGTTCTTGGCGTGTCTTGTCTTCAAGATCTGAGCGGGTATGAGCTGGTACGCACCTTCGCAAGGTATTCCCCGAATATTAACCGAGCCCAAGGGTCGCTGTCCCTACTTAGGGGGCCGAGTGACTCCTGCATGCCATGGAGTCATCAAACTTTGTTGGAAGGATATCGTCATTTTGAGTGATGCCTTGTGTAGTTTGCGGTCCCTTCAACTCTCCATTTAGCCGAGGAATAAGCGGGTCAGTCTAGGGCCGTTTGGGATCAGGAATGTGCTGAGTGTTGAAATAAGAAGCACAATCAAGCCGCGCTGGCACCCGTTGGCATGGAAGGACGTGTGATGGTATGGAGGCAAAACAATAGAGCAAGATAGACTCCTGGAGACCATGCCTTGTCGGGTGAGGTTGGGCGGTGTGTAGCAGCATCCATGTACCTTTGATCTGCGTGTTCCCCACTGTCAACTTGGTGCAGACCTTCTGCAGCCGAGAACTGGCCGACAGTCAATGTGGCGGCGGCGACGCCACCGGTGGAAATATTAATATCAATTTTCATTTTGAGTATAACCAGAAAGGAAATTCCCGATCACAAAACACCCATCTTTTTTCAATCAACCGTGCCGTGTGGTTAACTCAATTCAAAACTTAAAAATAATTCTAATTTTCTTTTGGTCAAGTCTCCTGTTCAATCAATTGCCGCGGTCAGTCCCTTTTCAGTCGCTAGTATGATTTTATATACCAAGCGCACCCTGCTGCCACTTTCCCCAATACGCCTCTCCCCTCCGCCGTAACCACCCATGCAACAGCCTACTCTCCACAACGTCCGTGTGCGCTCCACAAGGGATGCCCTTCAGATATTCTACGCTGTGGCCCGCAACACTCTGCCACTCATAACTCGCCGTCTCGATGCCGAAGAGCGTCGTGCTATTGTCCCAGGAAACGTCTATGTCTGGGAGGAACGCAGTGCAAACTCAGAAGCCACTGGCCTCGGCATGGAAAGATGGTCAGTTGCTATTCTCAGTGCTACCGGCTTTTTTTAACCCGAATACAGGACAGATGGCATGGGCTGGGGTCCCAGTCGAGTCCGCGATGTATGACTTGTCTCCTCGATGTTGCCATTACTTGATAGTAACCTTGTGCCTCCCCACAGGAATTCTTGTTCTACCATCAAAAGGAATATGACCTGGGTGACGATCCAAATAGTGCCACCACCCCATGGGCGCAGATGATAAGGTGGGTTACTCATTGTGGTACCTTTTGAGCACCCCCCTGCGCCCGCAGTGATCGATGAATGTCCTTTGTCACCATATCAATCATCATTTCCCTTTGCGCTGACCCTGTTTTTCGACAGCATGTACCCCTCGCCGCGTTCGCGCGCAGCAAGCGAATCCGAACGCTTAATTAAACAAACTTACAGTGTGCGAGTCTCTTTACCTGATGACCGTCCACGCGGTATCTCGAGAAAGTGGCACCTTAGTGGGTTTCCTCTCTCTCACGACTAACTCCGCCGAGAAAGGGGCTGACCTTCACGTACTATAGCCGCATACTTTAGCCAACTAAAGCTTGATCGGCTTAACACAGTAGATAATATCCAGGGTGTCGGTGATGTCCCTGTTCCCGACGGATGGTTCCGAAGTGCACGGCGAGATGGAAAGTCCCGAAGAGAAGACGATCTGCCGAAATCTGTTGTGGCTAAACGATTATCACAAGCCCCTATGGAAAGCGTGATCCCAGCCATGGAGCCCGTGACCCACCACCCCTCTCACTCTTCGGTACCCGTTTACAAACACTTCCCTACCTCGATCGAGGGTTCCCACTTGGGTATGGCGGACGTTCCAGCCGCACGCAAAATTGCATACTCTCTGCCGTCAGCCATTGCGCACCCTAACAATAGTAACCCTATGGGCGTCAGGCAAACTACGTACTCGGTACCAAATAGTATGGCATTCGGTCGGCCCCAACATAATGAAAGCCAACCTAGCCCGTCTGTCTACCCACCATCACCGTCGTCGTCGTCTTCATCCTCGCCAGCAACACCGAGTCCCCGAATGAACAGCTACAATTTGTCCGAGAAACTCGTTCCCCTTGAGTATCTCCAGAGTCTGCCGCTCCCCCGGCGGAACCCCCACGATGAACAACTATTGCAGCGGTTCTCTACTGGGATTACGTCTAAAACCGTGGGGCCTTCTCGTCCACCGGCGGGCGATCACTCACCCCTCCGACATGCGTAATAGATCGTATCTTGTTCTCGAATTTGGTTCATTGGGGGCTGGGCCCTTGTGTCCCCCTTTTTGTCATGATACCGCACGTAGTACCAGATCATTCGGACTCACACTTCACTATGTACACAGGACGTGGACTCGGTATATATTGGGACTCTCACATTCTTTTTGGCTCGTTGCATACTGTGCATTTTTTTATATCCGTTGTGATTATTCTGGGACAGGGATTGGATTGTCTTGTTGATACGATGGTGTGGAATTTGATTCATTGCAATCGATCGTTTGTATGGTTGTTATCTTAGCCAGCCTATCAAAAGCAGGTGATACAATTTTGATATGGTCATTATGGTCATTGGAGACACTGGCTTGCGCTGTCGCTGACCACATCCCACTCTCCTCCACGTGACTTGGCGTCCTTGGTGTCGGACCGCATCGCCGACGGTGAGTACCTCAAATCCATGAACGTTTCACGTCGCCGTCAACGCATCCCGATGCCCACCATTATTGAAGTCGTCCACATGTCCTGACAACAGCCACCAACTACCAAGCCTGGATCCATGTGAGCTGCTGTGGGAGATTACCTGTAGCAGATTATAAACATAACACCGATATATTTGCGATGCATCCACGTCCAGGTTATCCCGCGGCGAAGCTCCTTCACTCAATATAACCTGCTGGTGCCCACGCGACAGAGAAGGGTAGAGTTGACGTCGATCTATTTCGATGGCTTGCGGAGTTGTGAGATTGGTCCTCCTGTTACGATTGCGTGAGAGCAGTCCGACGTCACGTCCTGCATATCCAGTGAGCATGTAGATGTCCACCAGGTATCTGTGTATACCCACGACTGAACGGCAAATAGGCCTTATTTTAGTATTCTTGATAGAGACCCACATTACGTTCGTGAGTTCCCACAACTCATGAAACTGTAGATGGTCCTTATGCAGCCTGTGCGCCTGTTTCATCGATTCCGGTGGTAAAGGCAGACACCGTGGATGGCCTTTCGATGTGCTTACCGTACGACCTCTTTTATTTGCACAGGTACTGATCAATGGGTGGGTCACTCGCTGTAGGTTGCTGCTAAGAAGTGTGCGCTACCCATGCGTGCAGAGGTAATCGTTAGCGTCTGGAAACTCCATCCGAGGTAATCAGCAGGGGAGGAACCGAAGCTAGTCTTACAGTTTTCCTTGGAAAGCTGCCTGTAGTTGCCGTTCAATAGCCAACTTTCCGAAAGATGCGCATGGACGGGTATTATGCCAAGCTAATCACGCATACGGGTACACTCGTTCAACTGCGGAAACATGGCTGTTTAATATGAATAACTGGAGCCCAGAAGCTGGGGGTCACCTGCGAAGAAACCGAGCCTCATATGCACCGATGTGGTGAGTATACCCACGGGAAACGTTTAAACAAGGCAAGAGCTATACCCTTTAATAATCTGTAAGAATCAACTGGCACAGTTTTAGATCTCTTAATGCGGAGAAGGTTACAGCCATCCCGAAAGAACGGCAGGAGGAAATACGTTCGGGCTGAAATCACGCCAACCAAGTTAGTACAGGTCTGTGCCACTGTATCACTGCCGTTACCCAATTACCGGCCGATAGGTGGGATCAATTGTAGCTGAGTCCATAGTAATAGGAAAAGACAAAAATTCTGTGTTGGGCATTCCGCGGAAGTAACAGATGACGGAAGTCGTCTGTGGTGATGCCGTCGGGGGTCGTTTTCCAAATCAAAGGCCTTCCCTACAGACAATTACCCGGACAATTAAATTTATCGTGTCGCCTTCTCAACGAGCCGTTTTTCCCTTTTTAAGGCCCATGGGGCGATGTCTATTTTAGTTGGCCATGAAACGAGCGGCCCGCTTTGTACGAAACGATCCTTTTGGGGGTTACCGGTTCCTTTGTGGCGGGGGTTTGCCTGTCCAACGTCTTTCCATCACTTAAATTTTTAGTAAGAGTTTCACAGTAGTTAGAATGTCCCAATTAGTGACCCCTGTATCCGTGTTACATAGTTGGTGACGTCATCAAAGTTAAATAAATGCCACTGAAATTATTTTGGTAGTAACCTAAAATAAATAATTGCTAGCTACCTGGTTCTACTCGAAATGACACCGCGACCAATCCTACCAAATTCGACTCCACCTGCAGTTGTGAGCTCAACGCAGCAAGTTGAGCCCAAGACACGCGGTGCCAATCGGTCTACGAAGGTCGCCGGGAAGCTCAAAGTTCTCCCCGACCAGCCAACCAACCCGGCACCAGCTCCCACGCCAACACCCACGCAGGCCAAGGCCAAGCCTGTCGCCGCCGAAGTGGAAGAAGGTCCTAGTACGACAGTAGAAACAGATGATGGCGATGACGAGGATGATGTTGACGAAGACGAGGAGGAATTTACGGAAGTGCGACTGCGACAGATATCACAGATCCCACAAGGGACCGCACGGAGGGACGCGTTGAGGTTAACGAAGAAGAAGGCAAAGTCGCTACCAAGGGTTACGGCGTACGCAACGGCCAAGTAAGCATTTGCCTGGATACTTTCATATGGATACCATTCCAACACATCTTTTCATATAGCTCTTATCGACTAAATGAATTGACGAGATTCTTCCTTGCCCGGCGTGATGCATATCGTACAGATCCAAAAACAATCGACGACGAAGTGGTCTACACTCCCTACACTTATGAGCTCTCTGCCTCCCCCGACGCACGCACGAACCCTAAACGGAGTTCCCCTCAGACTGGAGACCTTCTGGGTGTCCCCGAACTGAACCCGGTCGTATCATCCAAGCACGACAACCCTAGCGATGTGATGAAGACCAAGCGAAGCAAGTTCCACGCTGTCCCGACCGAGGCCGAGGTATATGTGTTCAGCTACGGCACCGTCGTCATATGGGGGATGACAGAGCCACAAGAGAGACGATTTTTATCATCCATGTAAGATCTTCCTACCTATTTAACCTGCGTTCGTGCTAGATTCAATGCATACAGTCGACGGTTCGAAGTCGACAGACTAGGTAAGTGAAAAAGGTAAAGAAACATTCGGGATTTCATCCAACAAACGCTTTTCTATAGCTCCCGAAGACGTCGAGATGGAAGACCTGAACTATTATTATGCCAACTATAGTCGGTACGTATCTTTCACGTATTTCTCTGCGAAATTCAATCGGGCATTCACCGGAAAAGCATATATAACGATGTCATTACACTCCGAAAGGGATCGGGGTACATGTATGTCCACCTTATATACTTTTTTTCGACTTCCCGATATCCGATTCTTCTAGGACAAAGCTCTCACTCTCCCATGCTCTGTCCCAATCCGTCAAGATATCGCTCGTAAGTCCTTCATCGCAATCCAATTGGTGGTAATGGTGGCCAATCATACTGATCGATGCAACCAGTTCGAAGCACTAATCTCCTCCAAGATTGAAGAGACGAAGGACATACCTGAGATTCTTTCCGAAACCGGCAAGATTGCCATGCCTCACAAAGGTATAAATCCCCTCCTCGACGAGCTACTCTTGACATCCCTTCCCACAGAAATCATGCGAAAGACGGGGGAGTTATTTATTCTTCGGACGAATATCAACTCTGTCGGGTCTGTATTAGATTCACCTGTGCGTGTTGTTTCCTTGTGCTCTGCAGTATGCGCTGATTTGCGTGCATGTGCACCTTTTTACCAGGAAGTCTTCTGGGTATGCATATCATTTTCATTGTATTGCCATTGTTTCTCTAATGTGGTTCATAGAGCTACCCTGACCTACAGCCCTTATACGACGCCGCGCGGAGTTATCTCGAAATACCCCAGCGTATCGAGCTGCTAAATACCCGTTTAGAGGTAAGTTCGTTTCCCTCCTTCACAGGCTGCCCTGTTTCTTCCCATTTCGTTACCATCAACCATCTTCCTGGGCCATCGATTTCTTTGGTTTGGTTTCATACTATGGTTCTGATGATATATCGTCGCAACGGATGTTGGTGCACATAGGTCCTGCAAGATATGCTCCAGCTTCTCAAAGAATCGTCGTCGAGCAGATATGAAGAACGTCTCGAACAGATCGTTATCGCACTTATCTGCGTTGAGATTGGTACGTGCTATTCCCACTACGTGTATGAACAGTCTCACCGACGAATGCATACGCCATACGCATATTCCGCAAATCATAGTCCTTGGTATTATGACTATCCTCGTGGACCTTATGGCATGACACTTGTAGAGGATTTCCTTGGCTCAGTGACTATTACATCAAGACCTAAATTCTACAGGAGGACGATTGCAAATTTATTCTTTATTGTATATCATGACATCATCGAGGATGGTATTCTCCCAACGTAGATTCTTTCTGACAATATCCAACTATCCTCAGGTAAGCACTCTACTGATATTGCCCAGTGAAACGTAAATCGCTCGATTCCGCACTACGGTGGAACCCCACATGAATATGATGTTATGATATTACAGGTAACGATCAGCAGGCATTTTTGGCCCGAGCTCATGCTTAGCCGTCAAGAACCTCCAAGGTGTTCGCCATCTAGATTTCAGTGACAGTGTGAATGGACATCAACATCACTCGGCAATTCAAGCTACGTACTATTAACATGGATGCAATGGCCTGTCATACAATTCGCATCGGAACTCGCCAAGAACACGAATGCAGGGGCAATTTCCGCAGGCTGTGCCGCTCGTCCGCGTAGTGGTGTGCCAAGGCCGAAGTCCTCCATCTCTTCTGCACTCCTAGATGCTGCCTGTAGTGCAATGACAACTCGGCCTGGAGCGACCATGTTGACGCGGATGCCCCTCGGAGCTAACTGTCGAGAAAGGGCACGCGTAAAGGAGACAATTGCTCCCTTGGTTGAAGCGTAGTCCACTAGGTGTATGTTCAATCAAATTGCCAAAGGTAAGAAGTACGAAAATGATCTGACGGAGTCTCGGGTGACCAGCGTAGGCAACGACGGAGGTTGTGTTGATGGTTGCCGAACCGCGCACCATATGTGGAATGGCGAACTCTAAAACTGTGATCATCTGCAGGATGTTAGACTCAAAGACGCTGCGCATATGTACGGATATCTGTTTTGAAGCATTATTAACGAGAATATCCACGTATGCAACACAGTTATGTGCGAATCGACAAGTTTGCGACAATCTTCCACCTAAATCAACCTCGATGAGATCACCAGCGATCTCTTCTGCTGCATCCCCCGCGTCCTTCTTTTCCTGCGGTAAGTATGAGATGGTGACGCCCTTCAGACCTTTGAGGGCGAAGAGATGCGCAGTCGCGCGTCCGATTCCGCTGTCTCCGCCAGTGACGATTGCATATTTTCTCTTTAACCTGGCTCAAGCATGAACATCCTATGTGTTACAAGAATGATGAAAAAAAGACAGACTTATCGCTGCCCCTGTATCTTCGGAGGTGCGGCTTTCCACAGCAGTCCTGATACTCCTGATCGACGTACTCGATGCCAGCAGTTGGATGTTACAGATTGTGGTCACAGGATTGTTTAGGGGTACGCACGTTTGATACCAGTGTTTAATCCTGGGGTTTTTTGCTCTTGCTTTTCTAGAACGGCAGTGGGGTACGCCCTCACAATGTCGCTCTTTTTCTCGGTCATGTTAATGGTGTTAGCAGTGTTTTGAGACGAGGAAACATGTCCATCAAATCGGGGTTTGCTTTTATATTGGACATGATGACGTCGCAAACACACCGATATGATGTCGACGATGACCACCAAAATATTTTCGTGGCAACTCGACAATGAAAACAATCTAAGATTCTCGTAAATAGGCTCTAGCTTTTTTCCGGCAGTCTTTCTACAGCCCGGATCCAAAGTAGGACACCTTTTCATCGCCGATGAACCCGTCCCCACCCAGTCCCCAGCCCTTGTTCCACCCAGCCTTGGTTTGCCTTGCATCCCTGATCTCAAAAAATAGAGAGCCGTCCATGATCTTGCGGACGTCGTCCTTATCCACCTCGCCCTTCTGCTGGACAAGCAAGAATGTCGCAAGCCACTCAAACGCGCTGGCAACCCATCCAAACGGATCCGCCACTACGCGGTTTGCGCTGACAAACTCCCACAACTCGCCGAGGGTCATTTTCGTGCGCGGCGGCTCCGTCATACCGCGGCGTGTAAACTAAATACATAAATATTTCAAAGGCCCCTGTCTTGCAAAACAAAGAAAGGTCTGACCTCGGCCCAAATGTCTTCAAATCTGGATGGGATGAACCTTCCGTACGAATCAAATACTCCCGAGTCGGAGCCGTGTTTGCCTTTGTGAATGTGATCAACATAGATGCGGAAAAGGGGGTCTGGGAAGTAAGACACCGGCAGCCTGGATGCAGGTTAGCTCACGCTGCACACAAGCAAGGGACGAACTGGCATACCTTGTAGGCAGAGACAGGGCGGAGTGAATGACGACGACCGCCAAGATTGTAAATACGACGTTGAAGCCCAGATCGCGGAATCCAAGCCAGGTGTCCTTGGGCCAAATGATGCCGTCCCCGTCTCTGTCCCAGTACAGGCAATGCTGCTGCATCACCGACTGCACATACACTGTGTAGTGTCACCGAAAAATAAGAGGCGAGAGAACGCACGTATTCGTGGTAGTGGTCAGAGTACTTGTCGGTTCCATTGGGCTGCTCAAAACTTGCTGCACGCGAAGCCCTGGGCACATAGGGGTGGTCAATCGCATCTTCTGTGTCCGTCCTGGGAGGGCGGTGTCGAGTGACGGGGACACGAGGAGCCACGTAGGGGGGCTCTCCCCAGGACGAGCTCGACGAGCGGAGGTTTGTATTGGAACTCATTTCACGTTTATTATTGACGTGTTTTGCCACCATCAGTCAGCTGCGTGCAACGGTTGCAAAAGAGAAGGATGTGGGTGTGAGCTCAAAGCGGGACTCAGGGATGCTGGCGGTTTAAATGGCGAGGAGCCATTATAACAAATGTCTGAAGTGATGACGTATTGACATCATCCTCGTGAAAGTGGGTATCAGTGGCATCGGCGGGTATCGTGTCTAATTGCGAGTACTATATTGCCGAGTGATAAATACAAGGTCCATTAGTAAGCTCTACGCACCCTTCCCTGAAACACTGTAGACAGGGGTTGCATCTTAGTTGCTTGGCGTGTCGCCAGTTAATCGTTTGCGCTTTTCCAAGCGCTTCGCACGTGCAAATAGACCAATCTCTTTATCCCGGATAAAGTTGATGATTACCATTGGCCAGCTAGGATGAGAAGGCAGGGTATCATAGAATTCTGGTGCGAGAGCGCGGAGAGCAGGTAAGCGTGTCCAAGGGATAGAAGGGAAGTCGTGGTGTTCATTGTGGTAGCCCACCTAAAGATCATCATGAGCTAGATCGTTTACAAATCATGCTATTTGACTCACGTTGTAAGCCAGGACGTTGAGTGGACCGTAATAGCTGTAGGTCTCTTGATCGAGGCCATCCCAGACGTAGTGCTCTGCTATGAAGTGGCCAGCGCAGGGATGTAGACTCCCAGCGAAGAAGCTTGAGAAAAGCATGTACAGCAGAGGCCGCATGCCAAAGGTTCGTACGAGGATATAGTCGAAGATGAATTGAGCGACAAGGTTGATGAGATGCCATTTAGTCAGGGTTTGCGTTCGGACAAAACCCGGTCGTAGTGCATAGAAGAGTATCTGGAATGTGCTGGCCGGATATAAGATTGGATGCAGGGCAGTCAGGGTGGAAGCAACTCACGCGAAGAAAGTTTTTCCGAATACGTTGTTGAGACACAGCAGTTCCAAGTTTGTAGGGAGATCTGTGTCGACGCCGTCTTCTCCGAGGTGTTTGTGGTGTTCCAAGTGATAGCCCTTGAATCGCATTAGCCTGAATCAATGTCGCGGGAGAAACACGGACGAACCTTGAATGCAGCAGAGTATGGTATTCCAATTGGGAGATTTGCAAACACGGCGAGTGCCTTGTTTGCATTTATGCCCTTGAACGCAAGGTTGTGTGTAATCTCGTGGATGGCAAGGAAGAGATTGTGGTTGGCAGTTCCGCCCACAACGTATGCGAGGGCGAGGAATGTGAAGGAGAGTGGGTGGGTATTACGGAGATATATGGCAACGGAGAGCTGGAGTAAGACCACGCCCAGCACGACATACTTGGTGAGTGGCTCGTGTCCCATCAGCTTTGTGACCTTTGGATGTGCTTTCATGATGGCCATTCGCCGGGAACGATGGGGTTCCTCTGTCATGATCCAGAGGAAGTCTGCAGGGCTGAGTGGAGGACCCGGATGCGACTTTCCGCCATCGTTTGCTGAGGGGGAGACGACGACAGTCCTGCGAGGAGAGCGGCTGGTTTCTGGGAGCGACTCAGCCCCACCAAAGTAGCTGAAGTCTGTCAGTGAACACTCGCCCATCGCTGACTCTGTCTTCAGCGCAGTGGATTAAGAATCATTGTCGTGGGAACCGACTTCCCGATGTGAATTCATAAATGAAAGTGGGACGATGAAACCGACTTGACCAGCGACGAGAATGACCGACGAGGCAAAGGACCCACTCGACCTGCTCTTGCACGACTCAGACGACTCCGAACTGTCGCAGGCAGCGACACCCCCAGACTGGTCCCAATTCACATCGCTATGGCACCCCCAGGACGCGAAGCCACAAGACCCGGCTTCTGCGTTCGACTTGTCATTCCTAATGGACATGGATTTTTCATACGCCCCTTCGATGGCCATGGCAGTCGACCCAAGCATGCTCTATCTCGATGCTAAGGGCATCCAACTCGGCGCGGAAGACGCTTCTGCCATCCCAATCCGCCCCCAGGACATCCTGGCGGATTCCTCACTAAGCTCAGCGGACGAGAGCTCATCCCCTGGAAGCCCCTCGAGTAGGACTGGGGGTTCACCAGTGGTCTCTCATGCACCGACAAACATGACGGGTACGTGGTCACACTGTTCTTGTGCTAGGGGTTAAATCAGGATCAAGGTTCTATTGCCCCCTCATTTATACCCGCACCACCCATGGTCTCCGCAGTCAATCCTCCACAATCACACCCTTTGTCTGTTTCATCTACACCCAACTCTTCGCCCCCTCGCCCAACCGAAAATACACATCCGTCTTCCAACACTTCTCTTGGCCGTCCGAAGACATCGCATACAACAATCGAACGCAGGTACCGCACAAATCTCAATGCCCGCATCCAGTCCCTCAAAGCTGCCGTTCCTGCACTGCGCGTCCTGGACTCAAACATCCAGAATGACGAGTACGCGGTCGACGAACGTGGCTACATCGACGGCGTCAAGGTCGCCCGAAAGGGAAGCAAGGCTAACGTGCTTGGAAAAGCGGTTGAATATATCCAGTAAGTTTCGTATCACAAGACCAGCCGGCCCACGTGATGTTTATCTGTTGTGCAGAGTTCTCAAAAGGAGAGAAGCCCGGCTTAAGCGCGAGAAGGAAGGCCTGAGAACCGTCATCTGTCGCTTTCCGGGCGGAGTGGACATCCTCACAGAGTGGGAATCAGAGTGGACTAAAAAGTATGGTGGTCCAGAACGCGACGAAATCGACAATGCAGGGATCGACGAGGCAAGTGACGATGAAGATGGCGACGATGACGATGACGGCTCGGAACGTGCGAGGAAGAAACCTAAAATCGATAGTGCTCCGCAAAAGAAAGAGAAGCGCAAGACCGTACCTGCCGTTCCTATCACTGTTAATGGCACTGCAGGTTCCATCCCAGGCGCCGTACCCGAGAAACGCAAGCGCGGTCGCCCACGCAAGATCCAGCCCAACGCAACACCCCCGGTGATCGCAGCTGGTACTCCAGTGGTGGTAGCTGGTCCAAATGCTGCACTGCAGGGCCAAGCGGTTCTGCAGATGACAACGCAACACTCCCAGCCCCAACAATACCTCCTTGCCGTGTTCGCACTGTTCTCGTTCTTCAACTCCCCGTTCACATCAACATCTACCAAACAACATTATACTCATGAAGGCACTGTGTTAGGACATGTCTCCCATACTGCATCTACTTCGTCTTGGGCCTGGAACGATGTCGTCCAGGCGATACACCTACTCGCATCCACTCTCGTTCTTATCTCAATCGTTGTCCCTTGGATTCCATTCCCTGATAAACTGTCCCAATCACGAATTCTGAAACTCGTACCTTTCACTTCTACTATTTACCAGACAGGTGCTAGTGTCACATCCAAGCATAGCATGCCCGACCTGCCGACCCCGCCAGTCTCCCCGCAAGCCAGCGATTCGGACTCCGATTCCGGTTCCTCGTCGAACGAAACTGTGCGGGCTGATGACCATACCAGAGCATCCAGTGGCGAGTCTAGCCCGCTGTTCCTAGCACTGAGTTCGAAAGGATCAAAGGACGAATACGAAAAGCTGATCGACGCGTTGCACGTGAGTCCCGGGTTCATTGGTCTCATTCGTGGAGCCGTTGGATTGCCGTCCGGTCGTGTCTCTGAGCCTCGCCTTCAACATGAGGCATGGATGCGCATTGCGGAGATCATTGTCCTCCGGTCGCAGGATGCAGAGGCGTCCATGGGTCTGCGCTGGCAAGTGTACAATCACCTTTCGTCAAGCCTGTGTACCTCTGTCAGGGTGGCACCCACGACAACCCTTGCATCGAATTTGTGCACACTCGCACTCCTGGCGCATACTCTTCCGTTTTCCCAAGCCCGTGCAGAGGGGTTGTGGAGCCGTGCCAGGGGGATGGTAAATCCAGGCTTGGACGGTGCTTTCACGTTCGAGCGGCTTGTGTTCGAGGAGATGACACTTGCGGATGCTGTGCAGCGCTTGTCGTCAATATTGTTGTCGAAACATACTCGTATGCTGTCTCCCATCACCCTACTTGCATCGGCGCTGGTACGGCGCCGGCTCTGCGCACATGCTTCAACGCTGTTCATACATCGCGCTACCCAAGGACAGCAAGGAGAAGTGGAAGAATTCCCTGTTACTGAAGAGGCGAAACAGTGGCGGGAGACGATCGGATACGGATGCAGCCTCGGGGGCACCGTTGCAATGCTCTGCAATATGTTCCAGAGAGTATGGGTGGGTAATGACGTTGACTTGGATATCGATATGGATGCCCTGGACTGTGACCCCACGGACGCCGGAGCACAGGCGTTACTGACCGCCATTATTCTCCACAACCGTGTGTTCCCCTCTCGTAGAACGTGCGGTGAAATCCCGGGTTATTCTTCTGGCTTTGCTGTGTCTATTCTGTCCCCCCCGCCTAGCCCCCCGCGTCCCACCCCAGCCGGGCAACCCAAGGACTTGGTTCTTCAACTGCGCTGCGCACTAGGTTCAAGTGTGTTTGAGCAGAGCGCGAATAATACCCCATTGGACGGACTTTCACTGGAAGATGCACGTGATCGCGTCGTTGACCAGCTTGTCAACCTGGAGAGAGAAAGGAGATCGCGAACAGTGCTGTAATGTGCTGCATGAGTCGCTGTATCATGGAACAAGTAGTACTGTAGCAAACTTATATTGTGGTCCTGTCTCTTTATTTTTTGCTTATCATTTTTGCCTGTTTGTCTTCTATCTGTCGATGAAATGAAACCTGTTAGACTTGTTCGTTTGCAGTCTGCCTCGAGGTTGAAACGTTGACCTTGCCCTGATGCGATTGAATTGAAACTGGCGAGGGATGCATAAAAGCGGCGACTGGGTGAGTCACCTTGCAAGTTCAGACTTGCTATTCACTGAGAGAAGGATGGGTGCTACTGGCCTCCCTCCTGGCATGGACAGCAACCTGACAGAACTCGCCAAAGGTGGGTGCGAGATTGACTGGCAGCCCTACACCCAAACACGGTTTTACACGAACGCGTTCATCATCAGCGATGACAAGGTAAGCCGTGGTGCCTGGCATTGTTGTACGATGTCGTTTACTTTGGTTCAATAGCTGCTGCTGGGGTTCAAGAAACGAGGATTTGGAGCGAATTTGTATGGTCCAACTCTCAAAGCGTTGTTCGGATGGTGCTGACTATCTCGCATGCCATAGGTACAATGGGTTTGGGGGTAAGGTAGAACCTGGGGAAACACCAGCTCAGGCTGCTGCTCGAGAACTCAAGGTAACTACTTTAACTTCCACATCCCAAAAGATGCGAGATGATCTGTATAGGAAGAATCAGGCATCGACGCGCCTCTAGAGCATGCGGGCGTCTTGATCTTTCTTACTGAAGGAACCGAGTGGGCATTCCATATCGACGTGTTCTCGGCCCGTTCGTACACAGGCGAACCTACAGAGTGAGTTGATTTCCGCTGTTGTAGAAGGTGTTAAGTTATCAACATCACACTAGGACGGACGAGATGCGACCGGGGTGGTTCTCGCTGTCAGAAAACAGCATTAATGGGAACGACGATCGTTTGGGTGTTTCGTCTTCGCCTGGCCTGCCTTCCATCCCTTACAGCAAGATGTGGGCCGACGACATTTATTGGCTCCCACATCTTGTGGAAGGGAAGAAGTTTATGGGGAGGGCAGACTTTGCGAAAGAGGGTGATAAATTTATCATGCGGAAATTCTGGTTCGGTGCCGTTTGTTGACATGATAGTGTTACGGTTTTTCTTTCCCTGGTTATCTTTCCTTGGTATGCACCGTGGCTGACATACCTACGAAATGATCCAAAATACCATGGACAATTGAGAAAGCGAGCTACTACTTTGATGCGAAACCATAGACTAGTGTTTAGAACTGAACGGCTTATCCCGCAGTTGTATTTCACAGGAATCTTGGACTCCCCAGCCTTGAACGAACGAAGATCACAACCCGCGTCACATACATGAGGGTCGTAGATCATTAATGGTTGGTGTACATTCCTCGAGTGGTATACACCAGCCCTCTTGCGAATCTATTGTTCTCAAAGCCAAACCGATAGAGGAAGACATGTAGGTCGTTCCTCTAAAAAGCTGGACCCAATCATCGAGATAGACACGTAACAAGCCAAAGTCTCCCTCCACCCCAAAGACCCTCCAGTCAACACAATGCATGAGAGACAAATCAAATAAAGGAGCATACCTGACGGATACGAACGAAATGTTGGCCTGACACTACATCCGCACCCAATCTCCAAATGACATCGGATTCATCCTCGCAAAATAGAGTATCGTTCGTAGGAAGTTGCCGATCCCCGCAATCCAGGTATGTAGTTGAACACTCATCCCATGAACACTCCACTCACGTACATGGAGATGCAATCCAGTACGACGTAGCACATCGCGGACTGCATGTGAACCACTTCGAGGATGCCCTTTCACGATCAACTACATCTCGACACTCATGCTGCCCTGCCGATTTTCTCAAACGGACTTGAGTCAACCGTCAAAGGGGGTAGCTAGCATTCGGAATGATAAGTTCATTGGTAAAACCGAAAAATCATCACCGACGCCGGACCAAGTTAGCGCTAGCAGTCAACAAAAAGGTCGATGATGAAGATGCGTTGACAACGACGATGTGAAAGGAAAGCAACTGTCACCATTCGACACCATCTCACAGCACACCACCACCACCACCACTCCTGTCTGTTGCTGACACTCCAGATATCATTGCCTGATTTGCATCTCTCGATCGTGACGAACGACGTGGCATCGACGGAATTACCTTCGCATCATATGTGCGCGTTCTGAAGGAGAATGGTTTCCCTCATCTATATCAACTAGGTTCGGACGTTGTTCGACCTTCAGATCTGCAGGGGTTTGGAATTAAGGCAGGTGTGGCTGTATTGATCTTGGATTATGCGAAGCAGGAATTTGAATGCTATGAGGTTGGGTTAGAAATAATTCATCTTAGGTTGCATTACTTATACGTGATGCCTGTTGATATCTGTCGTTCAGGATAGACTGTGGTTCAATCTTAATAAGGATGCCCAGTTGTTGCTGATATAAGCAATTGTTTCGGTTCGCTCTCTTGTGACTTGGAGCTGAAGACTATGCGTCAGTGGTTGTCGATGGATATACTTGGTTCTCGTTGTCGGCGGTGGAGATTCATCTCTGGACTCGCGAAGATGGACCGATTGATCTAGATAACTTGGATAGCAACAGATATGCATATGGGGTATGTTGTTTCACTTATTTATTGTGGTTAGGCTACTACTCGCCCTCGTTGATCAGACACTATCCAACTGTCGAACTTGATGATATCAAAAGCACTTTCCGCTACAGAATTACACTTCTCAAGGAGGGAGCACTTGGGCCGGAGACCATCCAAGTGGATGAAGCATTGTACAATCGCATGGAAGTGTGGTCGCCTCCTTCACTCTTGGACAAAGAATCGTTCACAACTGCACTTGTGAATGGCTCATGGGCCATGGCCTATAGCCGATATTTGCATTGGCACAACGAACTGAAAGGCAGGCCCTATGCTATGGCACCAACTCGCTTGTGAATATCTCAGGCGCATAGATCCCCTGAAGTAAGTACCCCATTACTTAAGTTCTCTGAAATAATCATAGTCTCGTAGATGAAGGGATTAAATGCGCCTGTATACCCCCATGTACACACAAGCTTGGCCGATCGCGATTCATGGAGTCTATATTACTCAAAGGTCGTTGTAGTCGTTTACATCGCGTTCACACTTTCACATCTGCAAAAGACGGACCTGTGGACCGATACGGCTGCGATGAGTGCTGTCTACTATCTTGGCTCGTCATTCACAAGCCCATAGATCCATACATTGCGTTGTTTACTCTTCGTCATCTGTCTTCGAACCAAGAAGATGGTCCTCGGGATATACATAAATCCTTGATCCGCCCACTCGCAACATCATACACCCATCCATGCACCCACACCTGCTTCTTCGGCCCATCTCTGTCATTCCCCTGATTATCATTCTTGCTTTCCGACGCATTATAGGCAGTCCACGAATTCCGGATCACAGACGTCTCGCAGACGTTCTCAACTTGCCGTTTCACATTGGCCTCGATGACAGTGTCCCAGTGGGCAGAAGCAGGTGTAGATGCGAGGTCAAGCGTGCTGACGAGCTTGGTAAGTGGGGCGAGCCAGCGGCCGAAGGGAGTATCTGTGGCAGGAGGCCGTGTTGATGCGGACTGGGCAGCTTCAAGACATGCGAGTGCACCGGCACATTTGGTGTGTCCTGCGACGATGACTGGTGTAGTTTGTATGGGGATGACGATATTGGGTAACGATGGGCGTATGCGTTTTGATTGGGGGGAAGAAGGATCATGAGGGAACTTATGCATACTATAAGGCCTGGAACGGACGCTACATACCGTGCTCGACGCCTACGACATCAACCGCGAATGTGAGAACCGAATGCGCACTATCATCATTGGGTTGAAATTGGCTGTGTACCAGAGAAAAATATCCACATGAGTAAATTTGGTCTCGACTGCTGACCGGTCAGCAGGCAACGGAGTCGAGAAGCAACGATTGTCTTCCTTGAAGTCGTTGGTCTGCCTAGGACCAAGGCTAGCACAGGATAGGAGACTCACTTTGCAATGTTCCGGAGCACAAAAATGTCACCCGGCTTGGCACCCGTTATAACAGACTCTGGCACTCGCGAGTCTGCACAGCCGATCCAGAGGAACTAGATAGTACATCAACGGGGTGGCCAGAGTAGTTTGATAGGGACGCACCTTAGGTGATTGTCCCTGTGCACACTGTTTAAATAGCTCTGCGTCAGTACGCTCGGCCCACTGAGCATTAGCAGAAAGGAGAGACAGGAGAGATGACGACTTGGTGGATGGTGTTGGGGTTGACTGCATGTTGGGGGCTAACGTGGTAAGACCATAGGAATGTATACGGGGACAGATCCGTGTCACAGAGGTCCGCATGAATCACAAAGTTATTCGCACGAACTGGCTGTAAGTACTGAAACAACACGGCGAGCAATATTTAGAATGGCCTTCTGTTGTGCGCCAGGCTCCCAATCGTGTAGTGTACAAACTTCGGAATACATCTGGAGAGACTTCACTTGCGATAATATTATAGGTGAAACAGTGAAGCCCAAGTATCAGTCTCATCATAGTACATGCAACCCCGAAACCCACGAAACCGACCAACGAAACAACAAGGATAAAGCTAACACCCACCGACAGGTGGTCAGACATCTGTGCTAGGGCCCGCAATGACTTGTGACGCGTAAGCTCCATGGAATCCGAAACCTACAATACACTCCATACTGGCCCTGCCAACTTCTTTCATCGTTTTGGCATCCAGCACGAGCAAATAACTCTTCTCTGCGTACCCATCCAATACAACACTCAATAATACCCCATCATCTTCATCTGCGCCCTTGGGGTCGGGAACGAAGATAGGTTCGCCAGGGCTATGCCCGTGGACAGTAAAGTACAATGCTGTGTGTGCCTCCATATCATATTTGACGAGGCCATCAAAGAACGTGCTCAAGTCGCGGTCGCAGGCACCGTAGATGTATCGAGACGGCTTGGTAAGGAAGCGGGGATTGACAACGGGGAGATCACATGAATGGTTATGCTCAGCGGTGTGCTCCGTCACGGCTTCCCGGGGTTCGAGAGGGCTAGCAGTGTCGACTGAGGGTAAACGCCAGCGACGGAGGAATACGTCGCAACTTCTGCGCTTTTCGCCTGTGTAGTTAAGCGAAGCGGCAGAGGACGATTTGAGGTTGTTGTAATAAAACCTCTTGAGTACGTCGAGGTTCTTGTATATTGAGAGGTCAGCGACGATGTCGGTATGTGAGGAATCCGTTGGGGAAGGCTCCTCCCACGCGTTGATGGTGTGGAAGCAGAAAAAGGCATCACATTCATATCTCGCCACGACGCCCTTGCCGCCCTTGCGATCGATCACATACCAGAGCGCCTTCCGAGTCGGATCAAAGTTAGAGATGGCATCCAGCATGTTCTTTTCCCACAGAATCTTCATGCCACCCCATACGTAGTGACTGTTCCAAACACATAGTATGAAGTAGTTCTCGGTAAGAATTGAAGAATGAAGATATGCAGGTGGTGCATCGGTAATTGTCGCGAGGATTTCCGTCTGACCAGTAGCAGCGGATACGCGGAATGCACGGTATATCGACTGGCGACCGAGAGCAAGATTGTAGTTAAAGATATCACCAGTAACGGGGTCAGATTTAGCGTGTGCAGCAGAGAAGTTACCAGTCAGCTCGGGGTGGAGTACCGCCTGAGTGACAACTCCTTTGGGTTCGAGTGTTTCGGGTTCAATGTGCCGCAGAATCGCAGCATCAGTCTTGGCGAGGAGAGTGTGGACGCCAGATGCATGGCCGCCAGGTTTCTGGCTCTCGGCTACTTGCGGGTCACGGAGACCAGGGGGGTTTATAGACAAAGTAACACCGATGTTACTCTGCTCTAGCGGGGGAGGTGGATCAGGGATGAACATACTCATGACCTTCTTAAAGAAGCTCGTGCATGGGTCGCGTTTCTGACCGAAGCTGAAGCCGGCCATATTCCCGGTTGCGCGAATGTGCTCGATGAGAGGATCAATGCTTCTCCTAGAATTATAGATAACACGTGTTGACGAGCCGGTTTGGATGATCTGGAAGCGGTGGTTCTGGGAGAACCCATCAAACCAATGGTTGATGGAGTAGGTAGTACCCTTGGCTGTTTTCACTTGATATCCGCCAGGACCTGTCCTGTACAAGGTCCCAGAAACATACGAAGGAATGGTTCCGGAGACAGTAAGCTCAACTGGCTCACGCTCTTCATGGAGAACGTCGAACTAAAGGACAATCAGACCAGAAAAGGTGACTAAATATAGCTGGGCATACCCCAGCGTCATTGGGCCAATTGTTGAAGTGTTTGGTAGGAGCGGATTTGTTCGACATGACTAGGGCTGTTGACCATCAGAAAGTACAGTGGCCAACCTTTTATCTTTCAAGTAAAGCAGTGCAACCGTAAACGACACAGTGCCCGCAGCGCTCGTGTGGTCACGATAGGATCACGTTTGTGTTCGGCTGGTTGGATACGTCAGTTGAAGTTGAAAGCAGTGTGGCACGCATCGCATCTTGTTGCGCGATCATATGTACATACAGGAAAGCTGTATACTCTAATATGTTTTCTTGCTCCCACGCAACTAGACGATAGTGAAGGCTGGCGCAGATGAGAGTGAAAGACAAGGTGGACCACGTTAGAAATGACAGAGATCAGAGTTGCTTCCCCAAGTCCCTTTTACGCGATCGCCCTGTGCAAACCATTGCGGATCCAAGCTTGCATAGGTCATGGGACCATTTCGCCCGTTATCGAATCCACCGTATCGATGGCATTTGTTACGGTCTGCAAAGTTCAACGTTCTAGTATCGTCATTGGAAGGACCACCAGCTCGAGATACTGCTTATTCTGAAGGGATGCGATGTTTCGGGTCTTTATCTGGACGTTCAAACGTCCATCTCTCGTTTGCATTTTGTTAATCCGACTTCATAAGCGAATAGGATGATGCTCAGCACAGCAAACCATTTGTGCATATCTATACCTGTTGTACTTCGCTTGTTCACCGCGGGGATGAAAATAACCAGTCGAGTATCAAGATCGCTCATAGGGGCTCTTCCGATCCTTGGGACATCTACCTCAGGACTGAGTGCAGAATATGGCTGAGCCATTATAAACGAGTGTCAACTAAGTATGCGTGTATCAATCAACTACTTCATCACCTACCAGACAGCCTGATCTCCAACGACCGTCTACATTCCTGTTAGTCCTCCCTGGTATCTCTAGACTCACAATTCTTAAGTGCATCCTCCAGCAGACGTAATACGATTGATGCAAAGCCCCACGACGACTGGAAGCCCATGCCAGAGTGCCTAGCAAGTTCACCAGACTAGTGTAATGTTTCGGAACGCTAGGAATCGGCGTGTGACACTCACCCATAGTTGTATATCACAGGAATCTTAGTTCCACCTCCACCTTCGAACCACTCCGTCTCGAGTCTGACACCGCCTTTCCTGCCAGGACGAAAACCACAACCCTCGTCGATTATAAGGAATCGTAGATCGTCGATTGTTGGCGTACGCTCCGCACGAACATCTGGCGGAGCAAGTTCAGGGCAAAGAGCCAAAACCCGTGTCAGTATATCATCTCTATCTTCCTTCCGGGGAACTGGGAACCTAAAGGTTGGAGATGCCGAAAGTGAGTATATACATACGTAACTCAGGACTTACCAGTCATTGGCTACTTTAGTGCCTCCTATTAGTACCTTCAAGACATTCATTGTCAAGCTTGTTAATGTCGATCTTAATGAACACTCACGTCTCCGGTGGCTCTGGGCATAATGTAAGAGCACAACCCATCGACACTTGACAGGGTTCTGCCGTATTTCACCCACGGTGCTTTCAAAACGATGGTTTGCCCGCGAATTGGAAAAATGTCCTTGTCCTCGATGCCACCCAGAAAACGTGCTCCAAGACCTATACACACGATGACGCCGTTAGGTTGCTGAGGAAGGGCAGTGATACCGCCTTGAATTGCCTGGCTAATGTGCTGCAACCGGGCTCGCACAACTGTCCCCCCATTGGTTAGGAAACGACCCAGGAGACAGTTGAGATAGACGGATGGGTGGAGGGAAAAGGTTGTAAACGACCAGCCGTGTGTAGATCCCGGAACAAGTTCGTTCTGAGGGACGGTTCGGAACTGCCAGTACACGATGGTTAGAAGCAATCAAAGTTTCAGTGAATAACTCACGTCGGGCATGTATCCGAGCCATTCCGTGGGATCCACGTCATCACCACGGAAATCCGTATGGGTGTGTCGGAAGAAACATCCTGATAGAGGGCCGTCAGGCTCAGAGTCGTTCCACATACGCTCAAAGGTCTCCCTGTCCACTTCTGTGAAGGTTACTGTCAGTCAGTCTCCAGTCAGTCTTCGGGAGGACAGTCACTTCGTTGGCGCTTATCACCAAAAGCCTGACTGACATGGTGTGCTCCCTTGGATTCCAGTTGAACGAGAGGTGAAGTTAGATGATCGGGAACTTACGGCCCAGTGGCTAGTATAGTGTATGGTCCTTGGATCGGTAGGGAGGGTCTCAGCAACAATCGTCACACGATAACCACCCCTTTCCTGTATTGTGATGGCAGTAGACAGACCAACCACTCCTGCGAGTCGTTAGCATGATCATCGTTCTGCAGCATGATGGATCGTATGTACCTGCCCCGACCACGATGACATCTTTCTTCGACCCATCCTCTGGCTGCATCTTGGGGTATGGTAGCAGTGATGATCCCCGAACTTACTTGGCAAGGTCGACTGGGACTCAAGGAAAAACTTGACACACTACGCTCAGATCCCTCGAGTACAGCTGTCGAGATGTACAAATGCGCTCCCAAGGACCGCGCAGACACAATACCATGAAGTATTAGTCTGAGATGCTATACACCATAGTTGATTACATCAGCTGTCATTTTCTCTATTCTCCACCACAAACTAGTTTTTGTGGGTGATGCTTGCGACTCCATCCAAGCGAACAGCAGAACAGCCCCCAGAGGATGAACGGCCGACAAAAAGACCCACACCATCCTCTCCAGAGGAAGGCGAACTAGACGACTCAGACACACCGTCCCCTCGCTTAGTAAATCCTGTACTTCCCAAGTCTCCCGTCCCAGAGACCGCCACAAGGCCCAAGGTCGACTTCCCGTTCAAGCCCAAAGCCAAGAACCTAGACACGCTCCCAAATTCACATTCCAGGCTTAATGGTCAAGAAGACAGGACTGTCGGCGTCATTTATGACCGGCCTATGGAAGACGATAGAGGTATGTACGAAGAGGAGCAGCGAAAGGCGAGGTCTCGCAATGGCTATGACCCACACAGAAGACGACAAATCCCACAGTTTGGGGGAGATCACTGGGAGCCGAATGATCGTGATCGACGTCCCTCTGCCTGGGAGGGTCATAGACCTACCCACGATTACTACAGACCACGTTATCGTGACAGGGACCGCGAAAGGTCTCCTTCTATACATTCCGAACGCTCCCAATCCCCGTCCTCTACCCCACAACGGGGAAAACACAGGTTACCTTCTCGCCACTCCCCCGCCATGGCATTCTCCCCGCCACCTCGCAATTATAATGTAGACAGGCTCCATGACCAGAGGGTACAAGAAGGGTATGAACGCGGCCGCTATGGCGATGACCGGTACAGGCAAGATAATCGTTCTTTCCACCACCAGAGCGATCGATACTACCGTCCCGGTGGCCCATGGGAAGATCATTCTCGCGATAGAATGCGCGACCCCTACGATCAAGAACGTAGCTGGTATGACAGACCACATGATGATCACGGAAGCCAAACTCCTCACGCCAATAGTTATCGTCCTGTGTCACCAGGCCATGCCTCCGAGCGACCACCGGGGGGCGGTTTCTATCGATCGGTTCCTCCACGCCCACATTCGTCCCAACCCCTCTCACCCGTCGGCGCGCCGCCTCCGCCTCCGCCCTCTTCTCCGCCGCCGGTTCCTCCTACTCACCTCAAAGATGTCACCCTTCCTGCTGATCATAACGCTATTTCAATACCATTCAAACGTCCGAAAGCCCCGAGGGATGCCCACTCACCGTCACCGTTTCCATTGCCGCCTGCACGAGAAGAGGATGTTAGGCGCGCACAGGAAAAGAAAGATGCTGTGACAGATGTACCGTCCAGCTCCGTGGTAGCACCCCAGCGGCGCCGTCGTGAACCCGTTCAACGGACCCGAAAGGAAGAAATGGCTATCTATGGACGGACGTTTGAAGGCTGCGGTCAGCAGAGCGACTATGATGCGACCACGAAGCTTGGTGAAGGCACTTTTGGGTAAGTCACTGGCAACACTCGGTCGGAAACCATTGATACTAACTTATCCACTAGCGAGGTCCATAAAGCCATCCAAAAGGCTACCAGACGTACTGTCGCGCTGAAACGCATATTAATGCACAACGAGAAGGAAGGCATGCCCATTACTGCCTTGCGTGAGATTAAGATTCTGAAAGCAATGCACCATCCCTGCATCGTTGAAATCCTGGATATGTTTGTCGTTAGAAGTATGCAGCGTATCCTTGTTTCGTTTTCGGTGCTAATGGACCCAAAATAGGTAAAGGCAAAGATAGTCCACTGTCAGTGTATATGGTGTTTCCATATATGGATCATGACCTAGCAGGCTTATTGGAAAACGAGCGGGTGTCGCTTAGCCCTAGCCAGATCAAGCTCTACATGAAGCAACTCTTGGAGGGCACGGAGTACATGCATCGTGTAAGCTACCTTTCTATACCCTTACTGGGTTATTTTGGAGCTAATGTGCTCGGATCCAGAACCACATTCTTCATCGTGATATGAAGGCTGCCAACTTGCTCATTGACAACTCTGGGTCCCTTCGCATTGCTGACTTCGGGTTGGCACGCGCCTACGACCCTGCCATCGTGCATGGGGTGCGAGATCATAATGGAAAGGAGAAGAAGTACACTAACTGCGTTGTTACCCGTTGGTATCGCCCTCCGGAACTCCTACTTGGTGCACGGCAGTATGGGGGGGAGGTTGATATGTGGGGCATTGGGTTCGTGTTTTCATCGCTAACACTCTCATCGTGCGGGTCTTAGACACCTTGCAGATGTGTGTTGGGGGAGATGTTCATGCGCAGACCCATCCTACCAGGAACTTCGGATATTGACCAGCTGGACAAGATTTGGCAATTGTGTGGTACACCCAACCAGCACACATGGCCAAACTTTGATGCATTACCGGGCTGTGAGGGCGTCAAACGATTCCCAAATTACTCAAAGAAGCTGAGGACGGCATACGAGAGGTCGGTCTATCCATCTGCCTCTCTCGATTGTTTATAACTCAGCCATGGCGTTGGCAGCATCGGAGCTGAGACGTGTGATCTTATGGACAAATTGCTCACATGCAATCCGAGAGAGCGTATCACGGCATCTGCAGCCCTTGATCATGAATATTTCTGGACAGATCCACTACCTGCAGACCCCAAATCGTATGTACATTCTCTGTCCAACAATGTTTACGCAAGGTGACATCTTTTGTTAGCCTTCCGACATATGAATCCTCGCATGAATTTGATAAACGAGGTCGACGCAATCAGCCGCCTCCTGGTGTTCCACCACCAGATAACTTCAGGCCGCACCCCCCTGCTGGACATCCACCGTACCATGGACGTGCCCCTCCAGCTCGAGAATCCTTCCGGGCAGGTCCGCCGCCACCTCCTGTCCTGGTTACTGCCCTGATGCAGGGAGCATCGATGGGACACGGACCCCACCCATCGTTCAGCCGCATGCCGCCTTACCCCCCGCCACCCCCAAGAAATCCTGGACCTGGGCCTCCTGGCCACGGATTTCCTCCTCGCCCTGGCCATCCCTTACCTGACCCCCCATCTCACCTGCCAGCGAAGCCAAGTGTTCCATTAGGCGCTCAAGCACATCGCTATACGGGCCGACCGGAACGGTCAGGTCCACGTCGGTACGGTGGAGGTGGTCGATCTCTGCCGCCAGCGAGTGAGAGTAATGGTAATGGTGGCCTGCCGTACGGAGAAGGATGAGGGTAACAAGTACTCTTATGTCTGTTGCTCGCTCTTTGGGATGTAATTGCTGTCGATGTTTGGTATACAAGGATTAATGAGAGGAACCCTTATTTGTAATGAGTCGGCGCCAATATTGTCAGTAACTAGACAGCCCACGCAGGGTGTCCTTGTTTTTGAACCATGAAGACGCTCGGCTTCGCGACTCTTGTGTATATTGCAATAGCATTTGCCTCATTCATACCAGAGAGCCAGGTGGTTCTTAATGACCTCTCAAACGGGCCGCGTCTGCCTTCCCAGCATGCGCAGTCTACCCTCAAGCATGCTAGTGAGAATATCCCCACAGGCCAAGCGTTCGTTCAACACGACGGGATCTTCTGTGAGCTGTCTCGAATGATGCTTGCTCCATCATACTGACAGCACGCAACAGATGAACTCGTTCGTCACCCGGAATTCCCAGACCATCAATTACGCATCACGGAGCCCTCCCTCTGCGACCCTTCTGTCAAACAGTACTCTGGATACCTCGACATCACGGACGACAAGCACCTCTTCTTTTGGTTTGACTTCTCTATTCATGCCCTGGTTATGAGATCTTGATTTGGTTACAGGTTCTTTGAATCGCGCAATTCTCCACAGGATGCACCTGTTATTTTGTGGCTGAACGGTGGCCCGGGCTGTAGTTCCTCTACCGGCCTTCTGTTCGAGCTTGGCCCTTGCAGTATCGCGGATGGAGGAAAGAATGCGACGTTCAATCCCTACAGCTGGAATACCCACGCCAATATCATCTTCCTTGACCAGCCTATTAACGTTGGCTTCTCTTATGCCGAGGATGGCAGCAAGGTCGAAACTAGCCAGCTCGCTGGGAAGGATGTCTATACTTTCTTAGAGCTTTTCCTCAACCGATTCCCTGAGTACTCGAAGCAGCCTTTCCATCTCGCTGCAGAGAGTTATGGTGGTACCTACGCACCCCACATTGCATCTACCATACATGAGGAGAATCAGAAGGTTCCCTTGACGTCAAACAATCTCGTCAAGATTAACTTGGCGTCGGTCGTCATCGGGAATGGACTGACGGACAGCTACACCCAATTTGCGTCGATACCCGATTATCTTTGTGAAGGCCCCTATCCCATTTTCGACGACCCTGATGGCCCGGAATGCGCATCCCTGAGGGCCAAGGTTCCTACATGCCAGAGACTCATCAAGGCTTGCCATGACTTCAAGTCCCGCTTAATCTGCGTCCCGGCAGAGCTTTATTGTAATGTGCAGCTTTTGGGCCCCGTTCAATGTAAGTGGTACTGGAGCTTCCATGCAAGACAACAGGTTTAAGCTAGTTTCTGATAGCGTCCGGTTTGAACCCGTACGATGCTCGTCGCGCGTGTAACCCTGATGAAGATGGTCCGCTTTGCTACAAGCAAATGGGCTGGATTGAAACATACATGAATGATCCCAAGGTCAAGGCTGCCCTTGGTGTTTCCCCGCAACGCCAATTTTCTTCTTGTAACATGGGTGTCAACCAAGGATTCTTAAAGCAAGGCGATGCCGTGCAAGACACGCCCGCGTTGATTCCTGAGTTGGTCGAGAATGGTATCCGCTTCCTTATTTATGCTGGTGTTGCTGGTAGGCTCTATAACATATCAATTGAATGATTTCTGACGTGTATGATCTACTACGTTACTAGATATGATGTGCAACTACATGGTATGTAACACACACTCTCTTTCCCTTGAGAGGCATGTTACTCAAACCTTGTTTGGTTAGGGAAATGAACGCTGGCTGGAAGTTCTTCCTACCAAGTTCCTTGACGAATTCTTAGATGCACCGACGGAAATATGGACCACTGCTCATTCCAATAAACCTGTGGGTACTGTGCGGAGTGCAGGTGGCGATGGTACTCGTGCTGGCAACATCACCTTCGTAGCTGTTCACGAAGCTGGGTCAGTCCTGCCGCATTCCTCGTGTGTTGGCTCATCGATCCTAATTCCCATCCTTTATCAGGCATATGGTTCCTTATGATCAGCCCGAAGCAGCTTTGGTATGTCCACATCCTGTGTTGCCTCGTTTTTAGGGTGCATCTGGACTCATCGTCCCCACAGGATTTGATCTCAAGATGGATCTTCGACCTTCCTTTGACAACAGATGCATCACTCGATCATCTCTAGCCCCGTACGGAGCCCCGATGTGTTATCATGTATACAACCTACTGTCCACAATTCCAGCCCTTTATATTGCGTAATAGACAGCTGCCACAGAAGCCGCGAGTCTTCAGCGTGATGGAGGTTGCTAACATAAAGAGCTTTTATCTTGACGCTTGATAACTGCAACGCTGCATTCATCATTGTTTCGATTGAGCCACTGCCTCGAGTTTTCCCCTTTATACTCCTATTCACACCGTCCACACCCATACTTGTACATATACATCTTACACTCATCCTGGCCTAACAGTCACCCCAGCATTAGCACTGTCCCCATGCAGAAGACCGAGACGAAAAATATTCGCCTTTGGTTTAACCTCTACGCCAGTCCACAGTCCCCCAGGGAGCGGACGCTCATAGATCTATGGGATGTACTGAAGAAGAACGCTGTCGAGCCTGAGCAAGCGCCTATGCCACTTCTTTCATCATTCGCTGATGACTGTCTCCTATGTGCTATCATTCTTGAGAAGAACGAAGAGGAGGCGGTGGAAGAGGGAGAAACGGAGGAGTGGCATCCACCCCCACCCCCAACCGAACCATACTGGGAGTCATGCAAGGACACCGCCACAACGGATGATAGTGCAGTTGGTCTCGTCTATGTACGTGGTAGCCCCTCCGACCCTTCTGCAAAGGAGGTCAATGTCGGTGTCGTCATTCATAAGGATAAGCGGCGCAAGGGCTACGCGCGCGAGGCAATGAAGTTGGCACTTGCATGGGTGTTTGGGTCACTCCAGTTCCACCGTGCTCAGGCAGCCATCCTAGACACGCCGGACAAGGACGGTGCACTGCTCTTTTTCACTGCCCTTGGCTTCACGCACGAGGGTACACGCAGGCGCTCGGTGTATCAGCCTGGTGAATACGGGGAATGGAAAGATGTGACATACCTGGCGATGCTGGATACGGATTGGCTCGTGAGGAAGTCGCTGGGGATTAGAGATAAGCCACCTTCGACGCTCTGGGACGAGATGTTCAGTCGGCACGCAAAGGAAAGGGAGGCGCTTCTCCAGTGGGAAGAGGATCAGCGCATTCTCAGGCGATCTACGAGTATGGAGACGATCCGTAATCCTGCCTCCATTACCACGTCGAACCGAGCTGGAAAACGCAAAATGACAGCGGCAGAAATAGAACTAGTGTCCTGGCAGACAGACTGCTCCACGTCCTCCCGACAGTCGTCTGACTTTGGCTCAGAGCCTCCTTCTCCACGTCCGAACATATTTGTGAGCCTGGCGGAAGACGAGGACCATGAAGATGGCGGAGTTCTAGATGCAAATGACCCCTGTTCGCCCACGTCGTCTCTGCATCCTCAGATGTTACCCCCTTGGGTACGTGAGCCTGGTCAGAGCCAGCTCTGGTTGGATGCCTCGTCCTCTCGACTAAGGATCCTGCCATCTATCCCATCCACGCGTGGTTCGAGAATAGGCTCGGACTATCCGATCACTATACCTTCATCTCCTTCATCCCCTCCGCCGGTCACTCCATCCGCTGCGGATAGCTCGGAGGACGAATCTAATTCACAGAGTGAGGGATCGCCAGAACCACTGCCTGGTTTCGACGTCCCCGGTCGCACGGACGATTCCTACGCAACGGGCCCTCCCTCAAATAGACGGCGACTCAGTCAAAGTTCGTCCGCTTCTATATCAACCCTCGACTCTTGGAGCGATGCACAAAGTAGCTTCAACAGCGCCAGCGATTGGGACATGATGGACAATTGGTCAGAAGCATCTGCATCACGCAAGACTTAAATCAGAATAACCATCAATGCATCACACCTCGTTGGACAGTTTAATACCAATGAAAACAGTATGAAAATTCCATTAGACAGCTGTGTTTGTAAGTCTCTGTTCTGCTGTATTTCCGGGCCTTCCATAGGCCGCGCTTCCGACGGTGGCCATTGCACGTCTGTAGAATTAACATGTAATAGTAGGGCTGATTGTCTCGTAACGTAATCTCACAGACCTTTACCCACGAGCAAGGACGAAAAACGGGTGTCAGTTACTGTAATTAGGGGAGTGGACCCAGGGAGAGTTACCGTTCACTTGCCACTCACTTCCTGGCGCAGGTGGTCCCTAGATCGATCTGTGTGCATGCTCATTCCGGTTGGTGCGGTGGACAGAGTTCCACATCAGAATAACCATTACTAGGTGATGTAAACGAGTGCCAAGAGTGGATTGGGGAACATCCATCAATGCCAGCACGCTCTAGGCCACAATATCTGAAACCAGATTGATCGCCGTAGCAGTACAACACATAAATCATGTTAACCTCGCGATGAAACAAGTTGTCAGCTCATAGTTCATCGCACGGGTTTGAGCCGTATTTCAGTGCATTCCATCGGACAGCGTACAATTTGCGTGCACAGAAGAGGAAGAAATGACGTGAACGTATTGAATAAGCACCAAAAATACAAACCAGCTATCAACCAGCTGCCTTTTTCCATGTCTTCCGGGCTCGTCGCTTTCGACCAATGACTGATCCGATGGACTTTCCAGGCTTCGGTTCTTCCTTTTTGATCTCTGGACGCTTGGTGTTGTCGGCGGATGTACGTCGCTTTTTAGATGGGCGAGCGTCTGTTTCTGCGCGCTCGTTCTGCGGTGGTCTTGCCTACATAAAAAATGTATTCAGATACGTTATTCCCGGTCAACAGGACTGGGTCTTCTTACCACCTTCTCTTTTTGCTGTGTCGACCTACGCTGGACAACCTGGATATTTTCAATAGCAAATTCAATAATCAGAGTGCCGCTTGGAGGCTTAGATGGATTTTCCATGGCAGACTTCATCCGCTTAATTCGGTCTTCCTCCGGAGTTTCCTTCGCCTTTTCTATTTTGATGAGATCGGCGAGCTCCTCTCGCCACCACTTGTCAAAGAGCGTGCCTACTTCAGGGTTGTTGTTGGCCCAACGTAAAACCCGGAGTGCATCCGCATGTGTGTGCATCTCAACGAATCCATATCCCCGACTCCGGCCCTTTCCAGTCATGGGGTCAACGCGGTCCTGTTGCCGCACGAGCTTGGCTTGTTTGACAGGGGTAGGGCGACCGAACTTTTTATTACGCTTCTTTGGCTGAGATTTTCCGCCTTGGTGTTGCTCAGTGCCAAGTATGTTTGCATCTGAGGGTTCCACAAGTTCATCGGTAGTTAAGCCTTCCCTGAGTTGCTCCTTGACTTCTAAGTTGAACGCCTTGATACCATGGATGGCCAAACGCTTGAGAACTCGCTCGGTCACGAACAAGGGTATCCGCCGGATACTTAGGCGCGTTCTAGAGATGTAGAGCGAAGGGTTGCTGCGAAGCAACGCTCGGCGAGAATTGAAGGAGTTCGTACGTCTCTCTAGCTCAGCTGGAGGAAGTGTCTCCGCTGCAGGGGTGTTTGGAAGAATGGCTGCTAGACCATGAACACATGACGGAGATAAAATCAAGGTAAAACGAACCGCCCTCGCGTAGCAAGTAGAGATTGCGCTTGTCTGCCTTTTCTCGGGCCTTCTCACCCTCTTCTTTCAGTTTCACTGCTTGATCCCTCGTTACAGCGCGTACAACATCAAGTGTACGGCCGTGTAAAACCAAGTTCTTGGCGATACTGGATGAAGGATCAGGCGTTAGAATGGAAGGAAGGGTGAATGGATTTTTGACTGGCTGAATTGTTGAATAAAGTCACTCAGATTGCACAGAATAAGCTAAAGTGACTATACCTGTGGGTGATTGCCCATGGTCTCCATGCGCAACGTTTCACTTTGTTCGATGACTTTGTCTGCATCATCTTTATTCCAGAAGCATACAAAACCTGTCCCTCGAGAACGCTCTGTTTCTGGGTCGATCGTGATGCGTGCGTATCGAAGCGGTCCCCATGTCCTAAATCTGTGCTGTATGAGTTTCGAGGCCATCAGCGACGGATGTTGCCTACAAAGTCCGTATTTCGTCCTCTGTCGCAGCGAAGGGGATGTTGCGAATGAACAGGGTAGTCCCTACGTCAGTTTCTGGCAGCTTGGGCTTTGCAGCTTCTCGATCATCATTGTCTCGTGTGAATGCTTCTTCTTCTTCTTCGTCGTCATCATTATCGTCGTCGTCGTCGTCATCCTCTTCGTACATGCCCAAGTGTCCGTCTTGGCTGTCTTCATCGTCGCTATCTTCTTGATGCTCGTCTGCACTGTTTTCACTCTCTGAACCTGAGCTCTTCATGTCCACATCCCCCTTCGGACGTTCGACTTCTCCCATCCCCTCGAGATTCAACTTTGCCTCTTCCCACCTATCTTTACTCAACGCCCAGTCAACCACTATCATCCGTTCTCCGGAGGTACTGCCCGATTGCTCAGGAATATCGTCCTCAGCATCTTCCTCTTTGACAGTATGAGTGCGTTTCTTTTCCTCCCTTCGGTCCTTCTTCCTCTTTTGCTTCTCGGAGACGATCGCGTCCGCCACACCAGCCCTGACTTTCATCCCATTGCACTGCTTCAGTGCAACCTCAGCGTCTTTCTTGCTTAGCATCCACACGAAGGCGAAACCCTTTGACCGAGACGTCAAAGGTTTCCTATCCTCCTCGCCATCTCCCGGTTTGGTTTCAGTCGCATTTGCCATGGGCATATTGATTGAGTGTATGGGCCCGTGGGGGAGGAAAATTGCCCGCAAGTCTTGTTCAGTGAAGTCGAAGGGAAGGTTACGGACAATGAGGCGGCTACCGCGACTTGGTTGAGAATCGTTGGCCGGTTCTAGAAGTGTGTATCAATAAGCTGTGTGATGTAGGTACGATCGCGACGTACTTTTGGCTGAGCCCTGAACAAGGCCCTCGATACGCTTTTTTAAAGTCACGGACAATAGACTACCTTTAAAAACATGGGCATGCAACTTGTTCACGGCATCCTGGGCGTTTTTCGATGTAGAGAACAAAACACTTGCTGTGCAACCATCAGCATCACAGCCTTGCACGACACGTGCGATCATCACCTGTCGTAGGATCCTCGGCTCCTGCAGATGTCTTTCCTAGCCATTCCACATTTTCAGCACCTTGACACTTGCGCAGCTTCTTCCACAGTACTTTCAAGTTTATGGTCAAAGGCAGGCCGGAGATAACAATTGTTCGTATAGCGAGGGGATCTTTTCCCTTGGTACTAGATAGCTTTTGAGGCCGACTGTCCTCCTCTCCCTTTTCGGCTTTCGGAGGCTTGGGATGATCTTTAGGGGCCTTATCCTTGGGCTGGAAAAGTGTGAGTAACAATATATATGCGCCGAATCGTGATCGTTACTTTAGCACTAGCCCATTCGACTCTCAGCTTTCGGCCATCCAGGGACATTCCGTCGGTCATGATGGTATCATAGGCTGACCGTGCATCCTCCCGGATGGCAAATAAAACGTAACCGACACCCTTGGAGACGCCCGTAGCATGATCTAGTACGACAAAAGCTGACCGCACCGGTGCGAGATCGGAGAAAGCGGTTTTCAGATCTGTTGACGTCGCGTTATACGGTAGATTAGACACGAAAAGAGTGGGTCTGTAACGAGATTGACGTGACAACTTCCATCTTTTCTATGAGTAGCTTACCCATGACTTCCATCTTCATTGGGATTGTCTTCGCGTGATTTTCGTTTTCCCAGCGTCGTTGACATTGCTCAGGCTCAGCCGGTGACCAGCAACTAGTACAAAAGTTTGGTGGTTGTTTTGGTTTATTAGGATCTAAGGGGCTTTGCCAAATAAAGTACAAATCTCGAGTCCCCAACGTTCCACCAGGGCAGGTAGTTAGTGACCTGACTAACTGACTACCTTGCTTTAAATAAAATGACTTAGCTCTACGTAGTTAGCCCTGACATTGACAATGCCTCTCCGAGTCAACTCGTTTGGTGTATCTTCTACCGCATGCCTTCAGCACCACTCTCGATTGGTAACTTGTCGGGACCAACGACATTACACCCTACAAACGGAAGCATCAAGTCGTAATTTCTGCTTACCTATCCTCCGCATACATATATGTACTCCGCGGACATTGAGAGAGATCCGTCGGACTGCTTACCCCGCAAATTTCAGTGCCAGGAACTAATTTGCAAACGAAGCGCATTCCTGAAGATACTACCACATGAGTACTGATCATTCCGACGCATCACACAGGAACACTGGTTTGTTGACGTTGTCCTGGAATACCTTCCTTCCACCCTCACCCATATTTATCGTCCCCTGTTAAACCTAGGTATTCGAGGGGTTCTTTGTTACTCCTATTCTGTCTACCCTTCCGTGTGGGTATGAACCACTTTATTTTATAGGTGACGAGACGATTCAATAGACCTTCCATCCGGGTCTGCTCTCGTGTGTATGTTGCTGAAACGCTTGACTTTAAAAAAAGTTACATCGCCCTGCTGGCAGGCCATGTAATTGCTTAGCCCTTTGCTACAGGAAATACTACCGCACGATTCCTGAAGACCACTAGTGAGAGTGCCGGGGGAATGCTAAACCATTGCGAAAAGTAGGTTGGTTCCGTCTTCCGGATCCCACATAATTATGAGTACGTCAAATGGGCCGTCCATGGACAAACCGCAGATACGATCGCATTGGACCGCTGGCAGTGAGAACCAAGTAAATACAACCCGTACACCGCGGTGAGAAACGTCCATGGGTCCCGAGGTCCAGATATTTTCTATCTTACGATAACATTCCCACTCTGCAGAGCGTGCCCACACAAGGGTCGGCTGGGCGTCATAGTAACAGAGTGCAGTCCTCAGATCTGCAAAACTACGCGAGTGAATGAGCAATTTTTACCACTCTTCGTTTGGAAGGTCGTGCTGTGAGGCGTCACGTAGACCGCTATGGACCAATGAGAATGCTCGCTCGAGTGCGAAGAGAGCTATCTCGTTTGTTGCTTTTGCAGATGGCCAACCTGGACGGGGATAGTCTAACGCGATCTACGCACTATGTACACCTCGAAATTATGAGCCGCACTGTGCCCTATGTATCTACAGCAACCGCGATGGTTACCAAACGGTGGGCCTGGGACCCAGAGGTCATCGTTGACCCTGAATGATCGTCCGGAGTCGTCCGAGCTGGTCGCAATTTGACTGGTATACAAAGAGCGGTGATAATAAATTTAACGAAGGTCGAAGTTGTCATGACGCCATCGAGGTGGCCTCAAGTTCGGACATGACCAGGGTCGAGGCCGTTCCTGGCTGTTGGTGCGGGGAAGCATGACCGAGCCTAGTGCCGCCGCCGATCCGAACTCAATTCGGATTCGATTCAAAAGTGCAAGGGTTCGCAAGAGGTCGGTACAACAAACTGGGTTTATGTACGCTAGTTCCTACCTGAGATGTAACCTGTCACTGGCTGGGACTTCACTTGACTTCAGTTCGTTTTCAGTCTGAAAAACCAAGCCCTCAGCTGAGTCCGCAGCAACATTACCAAAGTCAGATCTTCATGACCACAAATAGCACGATCCGTTCCAGCCTGAGTCAACGAAGAGGTCAAATCTAGATCGCAATGTATATACGACATGCCGCCGGAGCGGGGTAGAGGGTGATAAGCAAACAACTATGTGAGAGTATGATAATACAATATATAGTGCAATGTGGTGCGACAGAGATAGACAGCTAGATACCAGAGTGTGCAACTAGATTAAGTCGCTGCATGGACAAGTGTGAAAGGGACGGGAAACAACCCAAGAGCACATATAGGTAACAATGTGCCCTGTGTGGACGCGTAGATGGGAGTGAGGACAGCTGATGTGTACTGCTGTCATCCAGTCTTCAGGTATGAATAGGTGATAGACGGGGAGGAAAGGAGTCAAAAGTCTGCAGATAGCTGTGCAGACTCGAGGACAGAATAAGCAAGGGGAAATGATTAATTGTGTGGGTACGTTCTAGTCCATGACCCACAGGGATACTGGATAAGAGAAAATTGTTCATCCTTGTCGTGTGACACAATAAAGCGATGTTCAAATAATCCCTGCAAGGGACATCACGAGCTTATCCCATTAGGGCGCTGCGCTTGAGATTATCCCGTACGATCACATCTTGCACTGTCCCCAGAGCGTCAGAGGACGGGGGCCGACCGACCGACCGAATAGGTAGAAGAACTCACCGTTTTGTAATATCAGCGAAGTAGACTTCATATCCTACAAGGGAAAAAAGGGTGGTGTTACAGGTGTTTGATCGCGCTGACAACGACTTACTGTCACCGAAGTGAAGTGGCAATAAAAAGGCCGGTCCCCGGAATGTTCTTTCATAAGTGCGGCGAACTTCTTCTTCAGGTCTATTACCAACGGGTATTGCCGTGAGCGCACAAAGGGCAACCCATCACGAAGCACACTTACACAAGCTCGCGCTCTCGAAATCGTTTGGTCGGTTCCCATAGCTAGTGATGTAATCCCCTAATCGTATCCCGGACTCCAGCTTCGCACGTAGAATATCGCATTTGTTGAGGAACAAGACTAGATCTGTTTTCTTCAATAGTGGATGAGATACGATTGTCTTCCATAGCAGGAACGAATCCGCCTATCAGGTATGCAGATAAGATGCCGAGAAATGGGAGAGAAAGGAAAGTACCTCACCAGTCTATTTACGGAAGGGTCTTCCTGGAGCACTTGGTCAAAGCAGCTTATCGGTGCAAGGAATATGATGGCGTTCATATCATCAAAATAAGGTGCCCAAGCGGCTACCAGAGCTAGTCAGTCACATGAACACACCAAGCTACGCCCAAACAGGCATACCTCTCTGTAGAAGAAAACTGTTAGAAACCGATGGTTTACATGGGGAAGTGACGTACCAGGGACCTATGACCGCCGACGTCGAATACATGCCAGTCGTGATTCATAGCAGTACCTAGGGGACCTAGGGACAAGTTGAGACGGCCAAGCCCGCAATGCGTGATAGCGACCAACCATATCGCACCGTAAAACGGTGTTCGGACACACCCAGTGTCTTTATTCGTGCACGGAGGACATCATCTAAACAAGCAGTAGATTATAAGCATGATGAGCTGAAGGGATGAGGTGCATACCATCTGTAGGAACATATCGTGGTGAAGTGACTCTGTCTAGATCGTCGAGGAAACTAAAACAAGGTTGGTCATCGGACTACCCCTGTATCTCCTGCGAAAGAAAAACTTACAAGCCTGCCATTTCCTCCGGCCTCATCTTCTCAACTTCCATCAATTTTTTGATTATTGGGTCCATCCACAGCCTCTTCATGTCTTCTGCGCATGCATGTAAAATGACACCGGGATCATCGGGATCAGACCAATCTATCATATCCACGCTCTCACAGCTTTCCCGGTTTCCCGCACCATGACTTAGCAGGCGGTGGAAAGCGCCTTTCCAGCCTAAACTCGAGTTGACGCATACCTCATGCAAACCGAAACCTTCGGAGTGACCCAGCTGGCCGGGCGGAAGGATCTTTCGGATGAGAGCAGCTTCAACTTGGGTGAGAGGGGCTAAGCGCATCTTGAGCTTGAGGTGTTCTGCAGTGATGAAGGGATAATCTCTATTATTGGATGGTGGTGGTGAGGGAGCAGAAGAGTGAGAAGCATGCGGGGTGTGGTTCAAGCTCAGGGATGATGGCCCTGGTTGGTTAGCAGCAATGATGGAATGCGAGGTGGTGTGTGCTCTGGATATGAGATCGAGAATGGCATGGATAGACTGGACGATGTTGATTTGGATGACACCTCGCCAGTATGCTTTCTCGGCACGAAATGCCTAAGGGGGGTAATTTTGAACCGAGCCGACGGCAGAAAACAGGGAGCGAACTTACTTTCGGAGAATGCATAAGCTGGAAGTCTGACATAACCGAAACGAGGTAAATTAAACGTGCTCAAAATAGATATGTTGCTTACTTTTCAGCGTCGTCGATTTGCCTGTGCAAGAGGCGGTGAACTCATCGCCAGGGGTGGTAGAGGGGACATGGCTCACCAGATTCGCTTTGCCCTATGGACGCCGAGCGGGATGGGTGAGTGGAACAACAGCCAGCAGGGCATGGGTGTACGGACCAAGGAGCAGAATCTTGGTGGGTTTTGGGCTCCTCCTGTCTGCGATGCGCTGTCTATTGAGCTCCTCGTCGATGGCATCCGAAATGCGTTTCGCATCCTGTTCCGCCTGTATGCGAGATTCGCGTTGCTGTTGTGATTCGTTCGCGGGGGGTGCGATGGCACGAGTGAGAGGATCGTCCTCGTTGATTCTCTGGCGTCTTGGTCCCATGAAGGGTAGAGGGAGAAGATGGTGGAAGTATATGGTTCAGAGATGTGGTTGGTACGACGACGTTGAAAAGAGGAGTACAAGTATAGACATGCGATAATGGGCTAACCCGACTGGCTGACAGCTGTTCCAAAAAGGAATTCCTGTGGGGAAGACTTAGTCATGCCCACTCGACCTTCGGATGCACGCAATAGCACGACAGCCATTACTGCTCCACGATCATGCATATGGGCCACCATCACCTGAATCTCGACCACTATCGCCACCACCCTCGACTACCACCACCACCACCACCACCACCACCACCACTTCAGCCACGATGACAGCAACCATGATCCCCTCGAAGACTTCCACCTATGACGACAACGGCCACCACCTTAACCCCCATGACAACGACCGACTCGACTTTGATCACCACGACTACGATTGCTACGATCACCCTTGATTACGATCGCCACGGCCACTCCACCACCTATGTGTGCCGACTCTCCTTTTGGTCATGCTTAGCTAGTAGTCCCTGAAGGAGCGGAAACCCACTGACGAGAGCTTTCGTAGGCTCAAAACCGCTACTCTCCCCTCACCTGTCCCTATGCACACCGAACTAATCCGTATGGCAGCTGGATGCAGCAAACAGGTCTTCTTCTCGCGTGGACTTTACCCTTTGCCTTCAACTTTGACTACTATACACAATCACGGGCACCACGCGCCAACCTCAACTTCGACCATCGACGATGAGCACACTGTACCACCACCACGGTTAGCTATACATTGTCCATAGCATACGGTAACTCGTTTTTACTGTAATAATAAAGTATTGTATTCTACAATCGAGTACCCGTGCTACTTCCTAGCAACTCGAGCATAGCGAGCTGTCGTAATTGATAAGATATCAGTAACCTTCTCTTCAGGAGTTGATCGGAGGGAACGGTCGGTGGTTAGTTCGTAGCGGCGGTAAGTACAGAAATGTAGGGAGTATGTACCACTCAACAGACAATACTGACGGAGACTAAGTGCGAACTCGGTCCTGTTCATTGCGCATCTCCTGTCCATTATGCATTTGTAGTTACATGGTAGTACTTACAACCCGACCGTAAATAATCCTTACGGTACTCTAGTTTCAGTGTAGATTCTTCATTACCATCCATGACCAAGCGTATACACATCGTGGTACGACTCTAAACAAAAGAAAGCATGTAACTGATGGGGCTCAACCGAGTATTAGGCAACAAGGCAGAGCACTGGGACGGCACCGCTCTTCCTTTGCATCCCGTCTAGACTCACCGCACCAATGCAAGATAATCAATGTGTCGAATCATCCTAAGAGACCCTCTCCATCTGATAGTGCTGCGGAGCTATAGCCACTCGCACCCATTTCATTGTACCGCGCCACCCGCAGACGTTGACTTGGTGGGATCATCTTATCCTCCAGACCATGTGGTGAACCGCCATGTAAAACACCAACCCGTTTCATCGCAAGAAGCTGTCCATGTTGCATAGTGAGCATGAGAAAGCACCTGTGTACCAATGGAAATACATACATTGTGCGCAGCATTGCTGTGATCGTACACGCCACCAAAGAAGGCCGTTGTGGCGTCCTTACCAATGTTCTTCGTGAGAAGATGACGACCACCAGGGTGCTCGTCTAAGAAGTTTGCAACATCGTGTATGAAGCCTCCGACGCAGATCAATGGACGAGTCTTAGCCTGCGCTTGGTCTACGTTCCACATGGTCAATAACTGATGGTTACAGATGATCGTAGACAAGACATACAACTCTCCCAGCTGATAACGGGCAGGTGACTGTTGTCCGAGGGCCACGAGAGTAATTCCTGGGTCTCACGAAGACGCTTGAGCTGCATCGTGAGCTGACCCTTGCGAACCTCATTCTCAGGGAACGTCTGCAGAGTTTGTTTAAACAAATGTAGGTATATGAAGGGATAATCCTCACCTTGAGGTGGGAAGCAAGGCCAATTTGCTGACAGACCCAGATAAACCATTTGGTAGGATCATATTGATACCACTTAATTGCATTCCGGTAGTCCATAGGGAACTGGTGGTGGAAGTTGTGGTATCCCTCGCCGATGGTAACTAGCGCAGTGATCATATGGTCACGAGGAGTATGCTTGTCATCGAAAGGGGTTTCTCCGAGCCAGTGGGCAAGCGAGTTGACGCAGAATGTCGACTACAAGTATGAAACCAGTTAGTCAGTACAACGAAAAGATTTTTCAGCACTGACATGATGGACGAAGACGAGGCGGAGTACACCCGAGTAAACATACCCGCCCATCCAGTCTCCCCATCCAAATCCAGCTACCAGAGTAGGGAAAAAAATTCCCATGATAAACACTAGCTTAAGGTAGTGACGATGTTGCCATTTGACAATATCATTCTTGGAGAGATCGCTAACGTCTGCCACACCGGGTTTACGACGAGGCTTGAGGATCATCCAGCCAATGTGGGACCACCACAAGCCCTTATGGGCATTGTAGGGGTCAAGGTCTGTATCGGTGTACCGGTGGTGCGCACGGTGGCCGCGCGCCCACCATCTAATGGACCCTTCAACGGCGCCTGCACCGGATAGGGCGAGGAAATACTGTAAGGGCCGCGACGCATTGTATGAGCGGTGTGCCCAGAGACGGTGATACCCAGCGGTGATTCCTAAAATGGCGAATTGGTTCAAGGAGAAAAAAAAAATTGCGACACAACGCGATACGTACCAAGTCCGGTCATGTAGTAGTACAGGACCGACCACAAGGCGGTCTGCCACCTGAGGGGCGTGAGAATTGCACCGACAAAGCCAATGATGGGTGTAAGACCAAGGATTGCAACGTGCAGCCAGTTGAGCTCGTCGACGAAATTTTCCCATGTGACAGGCGGGAGCGACTTTTGGTGCTTGAGGGTGTACGACACATAGTTGTCTGGGATGTTAGCATCGGCAGGGACGTGCTCTGGGTTCTCTATGAAGTGGAGAGCAGTGGCCTGCTTGGTCGTGGTCGAAGGCGTGGTCATCGAAGGGGCATCACTGTTAGGGCTGGGTGTCGCAGCCATCGCTGGCACTGAGTCCGACGACATGCGAACAGAAGGAAAAGTGCAATCAAGGAACAAGCGACAGAGGAATGAGGAACTCTCTGGCTTTTAAAGGCGTAAATTCTTTGGGGTTGTGGAGACCCTGACGGTACACTGCCAAGAAAGGAACTGCATGCCGGCAACAGGTCTAACAAATTTTTGGTATCCGCTACTCCTCCTTCTCATGTGTATAGTGTTAATTTGCAGGCGAGTGCAGCCTCGTCTTTGACGATGTAAACCTCATTCATAGAGTTGTATTTCAAAACTTCTTGGGGCGGAAGCATTCACTGACCGCAGTATGTACATATTTGGGGAAACACACGATTTTTGTCTATATATGGCAAAAAAGACTTACCCGCAGTAACTTGCCTTGGTCCTTGGGTCCCCCAAACCCAGCAGGAAGACTAGTCCATTGAATGCTCTGTCTATGCCTTTATGCTCATGTTTTCCTTTCTTCTTCCCTTATATATCATCACCCGCTTTGGCAGCCGCTGCTACCTTACATCCACCACTCACATCACCCCCTGAGACCTACGGCCACTATACCTTACCCCTGTGACCCCGTTATGATAGACACCAACTGCCTTTAGGGAAACCGCGTCTTAATAGCCTATCCTGTTTGTTGCGGTATATAGATATAGATATTCTCTCTCCCTCTTCCCTTGGGGTGTCCATTGGGAGCACATGTTCCCCCAAATCAACTTGAGAGGTATTAACACCACTGGCGATGTTTGCCATCACATACGTGCGACCATTGCACCTGGAAACACCGTAAGTACTATCATAGTCAATGCAATTATCATTCTATTCCTGAAGGGTAAAACAGGATAAGCTGTTCATGATTCTGCAGTAATCTCAAAATGTCTAATGTCGAGGATTCTGATATAAACCCAGGATTCTAGGTCGAGAAAAGATAATAAGATCCACATCTTGCAGGGAATGAAACTCACGGACAATACTCCCTAGTCACAACTGATATGAGGCATGAGGAAATGTCTCAACCACCAAAATTGGTGTCGGGGCCGTGACCCGCACAACTGGGTTGACCAGGTTTGTCTGTCTGCCTTCCCGTCTGCACCCTGGCATCGGCAGACGAGTGCATATTTCCCTACAGCAGTCGTTTCATATACAGTTGCACTGACATCCTGAATGTTTGTCTCGTCGATCGTTCACAGATTGAACGTAAACGTACGCTAAGTGTTCCAAACTTATCTAGGTGACTACCCGACCCGACATTCTTATATCGTCATGTCCTCCTCTTCCTTCATCGTATTCCCGGTCAATGGTACCAATTCTACACGACTTCCTATCACTAAACGTAAGTGTACAGTACACCGATTGCGTCTAATGACATTCACAACATTCACCGACATCAATCCGTGCACCATACCAATTGTACTTCCACGTCGACTAATGCCTTTCCCATGCCCACCGCGAAATCAATCTCGGAGCATGTAAACACTATCGTCGAAGTTGTACTATCGGGGGAGATATGGAAAGCAGGAATACACCAGATCCACCCGAGTGTCACCTGGTGCCAGTCGATAGGTGTTCAAGCTCCATCGCAATGTATTATAGGACTCACCTGTCCCCAAAAAAGTTTCAGACGCAATTCGCGGTTTGCATGGATGATTATTTCATTAGAATTATCCTCGCCTGTTGTCACCGATAGCGAAGGAGAGTACGCTGAGCTATCCAAGGGTGATACGGGAGGTGTACTCCTTGGCCTTACATCGTCAGCTTCTTCAGTGTAAATATTTGTCCATCCTTGTGATGGTGGTGCCATTACAGTAAAGGTGAACATCCGCCCGCCCTGGGAGAGAAAGTTCGTCGGTCCGTCTGATCGCTAGATGAACTGTTGTACACACCATTTCTCTCTCCGCACGTACCTGTACATCCACAGTAGTCATGGAAGCAAACTTTCGTACCATTTTCCCTCTGTCCCATTTATCGCTTTTGAAAGCACTCAAGGCTTCAGATGACTTGAGCCGACACGACTCTTCACAACTCTCAAGCGCATCAACCAAATCATCGTTGTAACGTGCAACAGATACCCAGATACGGCCACTCGAAGCAGGCTCAGTGGCATTCCAGTTAGTCGTCTGTTTAATCAGACTCACTGCTTGGAGGAGGCTGGGTTGAACCCCGGACAGTTCTCGCATGCGGACTACGACCCGTGTGAGCCGGACTCTTCTGCTACTGGATCTATACAATGCTGAACCGCTTTCCAGTGTGCCAGAGCAAGATGGTGATCTCGACATGGCGTGCTCTCCTGAGGAGAGAAATTGGGACCAATAGCGCAACCACCGCTGTTGACTAGGTATGCTCACGCCCAGTCTCTGCTTGTGGACCGGAACCGACAAAACAGCGGGTTTCATACGACGACTGGTGTAAAGGTCCAGCACCTGCTCGAATGTATCCCTAGGAGGCTCAGACACAGTGCGAACGATTGTCCATTCTGTGGTAGAGTCACTCTGCTTTTGCGGCACTTCTGCATCATCAAGCGTCACTGACGTCGGTTTAACGACTCCGTCGCAGTCTGGCACAAGGTCTGCCACGCAGAGTGTTCGCGGAGAGCGCATTTCCTGTTCCATTAGTGAAACGGAGGATGCAAGGATGTATGCGCATGCCATGGTGCCTGATCGCCCTTTTCCAGCTGTTTGTTCTTCGGTCTGCATTTCTTCCAGCCAAAAAACAAACAGATAAAATACCTTTACAGTGCAGCACTGCTACTCTGCAATCAGAGCCAGACAGCCACGTACGAATCTCCTTTGTCACTAATGACATGTACGGAAATGGAGGGACGCTAAGGGTATTTGCGATCAAGAAAATGTCAAGAGAGTCCGGGAGATAGAGGGTTCGAAAGGACTAACTGGTGATCTGGGAAGGGGTACCGACTCACTCGACCTTGGAATACACTTTCGTCGTAGGTATTTTCTGTGATCGGGCAGAAATTGAAAACCCAGAAATCCTGGCCATGTCGAGTGGTGAGGAATCGCTGCACGTCAGTTCGACGGTTGCGGTAGATGCTCTCCAACCCAGTCGCTGGGAAGCCCATGACGATGATTTGGTCTGTCACGTAGGCTAGATCTGTGTTTTTAGTAGGGATATTTCAGTGTGACTATACTACGTGCTTGCTGGGAACTCACCCAGTTCCATTCCAAGCTCATCATCTTTAAGGCGAGCCTTGCTGCCAGAGACCAAGCGCTTGATGTGAATAGACATAGGAACCCGTGAAAAAGAACGGGTGCAGTCCCGGAGTCACCCAATTATTGACGCGTTGCAGCTTGAGTGTAGCTCGGGTGCGAGAAAGTCCTGGCTTAGTGCTTACATAACCCTGAGTGACATGGTGATACTCGACGTTGCAGGAAGCTCTTAAGTATCGTTCCCTAAGCAGGCGACCAGGTCCATGTTAGAGAAATTGCCACACACTTGTACATACGCCCACCGGTTCCTCATATAGAACCTCCTGACAACACAGTGCGACATAGGATGACGCACCTTGAAAATACTGCAATGGATTTTTTTATGTAAAGAAATTTTAGGATCGTTCAACGTTCAACACTGCACGCCGCGGGTGCAGTAATGCAAAGTAAAGCCTAGCAGAACCACCATGGTGGTCGCATCACAGATACTTGTCGCAATGTTTTACCAAGTTCACCTAATCCATAACTACGCTCTCAGTGTGAAAAACGAAAGTTCAGCCTTCTGTTCCCGACGTCCTTCGTCGTTGACAAGTACTAGTAGTTGGAACGTTCCTATCAGCACTATCCAGCTCAACTGTACACAAATAGGACCTAGAGCTACCTTTAGAGTCATTGCATCCCAAATCTTGGCACGCTGGCAGTTACGCCACATGTAGTATCTCTGTGCCTGGATAGAGAATACACAGATCGACACAACAGATGGTGATGAGAATCCGATTTCCACGTTCATCTACCACGGCTCTGTATATTGATACGCCCTAATACGAGAAGGAGAAGAAAGGACAGGCATCTTGGAGCATCACTTGCGACATATATTTGTGCCGAAATAACACTGCTTGCCTGCATAAAGTCAGTTTATGATGAGGACGATGGGAATTGTGTTGCACACATATTGTACAATGACGCATTGACTGTTCTGCTTGCTACACCACCCGCGTTCCGAGAGCACCAGCCAATCTGGTGTTACTTAACATAACTTCAAAAGCATGAACCTAATAATTAAACATTACCTGTATGAGATGAGTGTATCTGCAAACGAGTTGTTATGTGAGTTGCTGAAGCAACTCAAAAAAGAAAAAACATACGGGTATGACAACAATGGCCTATGCAACTGTTAGACTTCCAAAACAGCTTGAATGTAGCATTCACTGACAAAGAATACCCAGGGATTAGGGCCGGGGGGAAGAATACATAAAGCAACCAGGATGGGAAGTGTCCACAGGTCCTCAAGCATTGACACCAGAGTGCGTTCCCTGACGTACTCGGAGAGTAAACCAATCAAAAATGTAGTGACGATTGCCAGCGCCTGTGAAGGAATTGTCAGGAGATTCGTTTCAAATGTATTGAACCTGGCGAGTTCTGAGTCATGGAACAATTCTTATATATATATCGCAGAAGTTACCCGATATCTCTGAACGAAAGGGTCAAGTATGTTGCCAGGGGGTTGTTAGAGACTCCGAACATTAGGTCTCTACAGGCCGAGGGTTAATTCCTACCCCAACTGAAAGACTTGACCTCACAAAATATAAAGTGGCCATAGGTTATAGTCACAAAGCGCAGTCCATAGTCGTCCAAAGGTTAACCCTTCCCTGTTGTGCATGTTACCCTAGGAAACGTTGGCGTGGTCAGAAATGACACAAGATGCCATAGTTGACAACCTTAGTCGGGTCGTCCCTGAAGATTTTGTTTACTATGATAACCTCCTCTCACTCACTAAACCATCCATTAGGCCTAAACCGCGTTTTAGTCTGGGTAGGGAAAGGGGGCATATGGAAGAAGGACGATATGCCAACGAAAAGCGTTAGCAAGCCTCTGCCGAATGTTGAAGCCCGTTTATGTAGGAATTCTGCTGCAACGCACTCCATCATGAACAGCCATCTGCTGGCACAGTTACTTTGGACGAGAAAATACTCACTTAACAACGCACCGCTACCCAGAATAACCAGCTGAGCTATCGAGATATAGTATACCGTAGGCAAGGAAGATGTCAATGATATTGCAGAGGTACATCGACATCCAGAATAAAGCAAGTCGGACAGGAAGTTCTGCCTGTGGATAGAATGTAATGGCGATGAGAGAAAACATTGTAATAAAAAAGACACCAACAGGAGAGATAAGGAACCAGGTCGGGAATAAAACTAATGAATTTAAAAGACAATGCCTTCAGTTTGTTCTGCACAACATACCCTCCTTGAAGAATGCTATCGACTATATTAACGGGTAGTATACAAGGCAATGTGGGGAAAACATACCCAAGTCATGATTGGCACACAAGAGACGATGCCTTCCTGTCAGCCAGAACTGGGAAAGTGAGAAGAGACGTAAACAATTGTCATCCTTTCGGTTTCCGGTACAACCCGATAGATCATACCCCAAGGCAGATCTGAGCTGGTATCTACCGATCAGGACAGACCTGTTTAGATACGAGTTCAACACCAAAGACCCGAGGAAGATAGGTTTTGGAAAGGAGCTGGGACGGGAGTTCAGCGCAGAGGAAGGAAAGATGAAAGACAGTGATGCCAAGGCTGAAGGTCAGCAGATGAGTAGACATAGGAAGTTGGTATTCATACCGTCGGTGAATGTGCTCGAATTGGCCTGGCCAATGTTACTTCTGTCAAGATTCAGGGCAGAGAATCCTATCGCAACCATAACCATGATTTTCCAGTCCATCTTCCGCACTAATGCTTTTGGAAATTGAGATAACACGTTCGGCACGGCAGAGTGAAAAAAGCATCGACATACTTGTTCTTCTCTATAAGCCCATCTGGCAGACAAATTAAATCGATAGATGTTTTCGTAATCCTTTTTGGGCCAGAAATGTGGGCCAAGAAGTGGGTCATCGATTTGTAGCAATAGCACCTAGTTTAGTGGGACGTGAATGCCAGCGGAAGATACCCGTGAAGGTGAGCTGATCCGCTTTATCAGCGAGATCGACATCCTGACGAGACACACTTTCCTTGTCGATGGAGGAATGGGGGGAAGATGAAGCCATTACCTTTGTAATGATGATGGGGGCGTAACCTAGTGGATTACACAGTGGGCTAAGTACTGAAGGGGATAGTGGTAAGAGTAGCAAACCTTAAGTACGTATGAAAGGAGAGATAAGGTTAGTACACACAATACTTCCGGGGTAGAGCGGAAAGGGCGCGCAATAAGGAGATTGTCAGAGCACGACTCCACCCGATCCGTTCGGATGAAAGTGCATTCTAGTACAGGATATCTCGAGAGGAAGTTCTCCTTACCATTCAAAGGGAGCGATATTCTTAGATCGAACAGCAAAGTAACTATTGTGTCTTTGAGTACTGGACGGACGATTTTAGACCCAAGGGAAACTAGGTAGAACACACCCTGCCGATGCAGCTGAATGTTTCCTATCTGAAGTCGTTGTCCAATGATGATATGCCCAGCGGATCTTGAAGGAGTGGCCTGGAGTGATTGGCATTGTAGCAAGATGATCTAAACACTAATAGTGTGGCCGCTTTCTGACACATTTGACATGCCACAATGAAAGATATCTTACATGGACATAGAAAAGAACTCACTGTTCAACAAACATGTGGTCAGGATCATGGTGTCCATTACGACAGAAAGCTTTCACGTGATCGCGTTGGCGGTGGCAGTGCTACAAGGCAAGTGTTTCTGGTCATATTCACGAGGGAACAGGTTCATCATACAAACTACATCTGACTTCGGGACAATGAGATACACAAAGCCAGCATGGGTTATGCATAAAGGTTTTACAAACTTCACGTGCCGTAACAGCACCGCTAACCCATGTTTCCAGATAGTTCAAAAAGTGATCAAGATACTAAGCGGCTATCCATATTCTCCATCCACGTCCACCCAGATGGCTCACGAATCGCTACGGGAGGCTTAGATGCAAAAGTTCGGATTTGGAGCACAAAGCCAATCCTCAACTCTGCTTCGGAGGAATCGGGGCGCCCGCCAAAGTCTCTATGTACACTGAGCATGCATACTGGTCCTGTCCTTACTGTCCGGTGGGCTCATTCGGGAAGGTGGCTTGCAAGTGGTAGTGACGATGAGATTATCATGATCTGGGATCTTGACCCGTATGTCTATTCTCCGAGGGCTTATATGCATTGACCGCGGTATAGGTCTGGCAGAGGCAAGGTGTTTGGTTCTAGCGAAGTGAATGTCGAAGCATGGAAACCTTTGAAACGTCTGCCTGGTCATGAGAGTGGTGAAACACCTTTTTCCTTGTCTGTTCTTTCATCTACTTACTTCGTGCACACAGATGTAACGGATATTGCATGGGCTCCTGAGGACCGATACCTAGCATCTGTCGGACTTGACTCAAAAGTCATAGTTTGGTGTGGGTATACGCTAGGTGAGTTTCCAAGAAGAATGTACTTGCCTTTCTCAAGGAGAGAAGCTCAAGATATGATCCCCAGAGCGTATCAGAAAGTTGGATCAGCACAATGGTTTTGTCAAGGGAGTGTGCTTTGACCCTGTTGGAGAGTTCATGGCCACTCAGTCGGATGACAAATCCGTGAAAATCTGGCGAACCACCGATTGGGAGTTGGAGGCGGAAATCAGGAAACCTTTCGAGGATTCTCCTGGTAGTACATTCTTCCGCCGTCTCAGGCGGGTTTTACGTCCTACAGCAGGTTTTCAACACTTACCATATGATACAGTTGGTCCCCAGACGGTGCCCATATTACTGCATCCAACGCCACCAATAATAGGGGTTTCGTCTTCATTGCAGCTGTCATCACGCGAGGTTTATGGACGTCGGAAATTAGTCTCGTCGGCCATGAGAACACGATAGAAGTTGCAGTGAGTTTTTTTTGTTTTGTTCGTAGAAGACTCAAACCCATGCTTGTGCTGCACTTAGTCATACAATCCTCACATATTTTTGCGGAACCCTAATGGATCCCTTGTCACATCAAACATTTCTTCTGTGGTTGCCCTCGGGGCTGATGATCGGTCTGTCTCTATATGGCAGACGAAATTTGCCCGCCCCCTCATTGTTGCAAGGGAAGTATTCGAGAGACAGATCATGGATCTAAGTTGGTAAGTTATTTCTGTTTTTTTAGGTAATCGTGACTGTATTCTTTTCACTCAGGTCTCGAGACGGACTTACACTATACGCTGCTTCTTCCGATGGTACCATTGCAGTGTTCGACTTTGATCCCGATGAACTAAACGGTATAGCATCCTTTTCTGCGCAACAACAATATCTCCAAAAGTTTGGATTTGTCCCACCTCCAATACCGGAAGGCTACTCTCATGGCTCATTCTACGGCGATGATAATATTTCTCCATCGCGCATTACGCCACCACCTTCCCCTCAGCTTCGGCCCACAGGACAGCCATCCCAGTCCGTGTCGCATCCCCAGACCGGTTTCGGCTCAAGTCCCGTCAACGGTGGGGAACAAATCAACAGACTCGTTGCTAAGAAAAGTAATAAAAAGCGTGTCCAACCTGTCCTTATGTCCGACATACCTTCAGCTTCTACACCTGATAACATAACCAATAGTGCTTCAAATCGAGCACCCTCCTCCGTTAGCGGACAACTACAAAGACAAATCAACGGTGCTACCCTAGCGTTTGCTCCACCTGACTCTCGTTTCTCCGCACCCAAGTCTCGACATCCCTCTCATTCTGCTTCACCCACTCTGAGTATGCGTGGCTTTGACGCTGATGTTGAGATGGGTGGACCACTGGACATGGATGTCCCCATTGATACAATCGAAACCTCACCCTCTAATACCAACGGGGTTAAGCGGAAAGCTTCGGTTATAGATAGTGACGATCGCCCCACACGAACTCGAACGCTCGGGGGTGACCTGCCACGGACTATCATTGACACCCGTGTCATTGATAGAAAGAAACAGGACATACAAGGGGATCTGTTACCGATACCCCCTATCCTTACTTTTCTGGGCACATCCGTGGATGATGGTGAAGACGTCCTGGAAGGAAGGAATTCCTCAGAAGAGGGTGGGTAATCCCCATTTATATCCTCGTCATGAATGTTCTCACCATATTTGCAGGTCCATCAGAAGTGCAATTTGTGAGCCGCAGACAAACGCAGTGGCTCGACTATCTATCATCCCCCATAATTGCATCGACAGCAACATCGCTGTTTTGTGCAGTTGCCACTCAAGATGGTTCAGTGAGCATATATTCGCTTACGGGCCGGAGGTAGGTGTAAGTGTGTGAGTAATCTACTACATTGACTCACTGGTGGTTGTGCTGTAGGATTATGCCCACAATAATGCTTGATGCACCTTGCGCCATAATCCATGGTTGTAAATCATCATTACTGCTAATCACGACGTCCGGACAACTTTCCTCTATGTGAGTATATAACGCACTGGCAGCTAAACCCTTGTTGATGTCAAGGTAGAAATGTCAAATCTCAAACTGCATATTTTTCTCCCCCATCTATCCGCTCATTGCTCAAGTCCACAGATAGCAAGGTCCTTACGGCAACTGTACGACCTAATGGTGCACCTATACTGCAACTTTCCACTGGTGTGACATACACATACGATGCGCGGCTCTTCCAATGGACGAAACTAAGCGATCGGTGGTGGTCAGAGGGCTCAGACCTATGGCAAGGGCGGCAGCGCATTACCAAAGATGTGGTAGCATCAATCGAAAATGCGATCACTTCCAGCACAAACGAACAGTCTGTACACACGGAACGGCCACAGTGGTGGAGTACAGCACTGACCTTCGGACATCTGGAGTCAAAAATGCATGCGGCGAGGGCTCTTGACAGTCCCACCGAGTACAAACAGGCTCTATTACTGTACGCAAGGAAGGTTGCGGAGGAAGGTTTCAGGTCTAAGGCAGAAGAGCTGATTAAAGACTTATTTGGCCCAGTATACTGGTACGTTTCAGTGATCAATACACTGCCCCTGACATCTTTCCTGATCCTCACCTACATCTTAGGAACCCTCTGAGAACGGAAGAAAGTTGGTCACCGACAGTTGTTGGAATGGCCAAACGTGACCTACTTCGCGAGGTTCTGTCTGTGTTTGGTATGTTCGATGCGGTCTATGTTACCAAACACGAATTCACGCAGTCATAGCCAAGAGCAAGACTTTGACGAAGTTAGCATTGGATTGGCAGGATATATTCAAGAAAGCATCCAGTGAAGAGCCATCTTAGGCTCACTCCCATTCCCTTGATTATGTCAATTGTTGTCTCCCTGGCTGGCATAACCGTCCATTTTTGCGGAACTGATTCAAGTGTCAAGATGTATCCATAGACCATTACTCGATAATTGATCATCTACTTTTTCAGTTATGTAGTAAGAGCAGTGACTATGTCTCAGTAGTATGATGATTAGATGATGGTGAATCCTCCTAGAATAATGAAAGTAAATAACTGCATGATGATCAAGTTGGGAACGCTGTCCACGAGGGTGACGTCATTGACAGCGTTTCCACATCGCAGCCTATAACAGCCGTACCAGGGACTTGCCATCTACTCCAACGACGTCTACCCCCAAAACTTTTAGATTGAACCCTCTTTACTCTGTATAATAGTGCAGCAACAACTGTCGGGAACCATGAGTGGAACTGTTATTCGTGAGGTATGAATGTTTGTTTGAAGAGTGAGGCGATAAGACTGAACTACGAACAGATTGTGCAGGATGTATGGACATTCTCAAGGTTCCTCGCAGGCTTCTGTAAAGTCAACAACATCTCAGCTTTTATTCTTTTAGGCCCTTTGCAATATATGGTATATTGCCGATGGGTGGGAGGTCTACCGCCATTAAACTGTCAGATGGCGGTGTGTGGGTTCTTGCATCAACCCCACTGACCCCAGAAACGAAAAGTAAGATCGACGAGCTTGGAAGGGTCAAGTAATGCCTTTCCATTCGTTCTATGATGCTATCTCCTTAAGCTGTCCTTTAGGTACATCGTCAATGCGGACTCTGTCCACTATCTCTACCTAGGTCCGTGGGCAACACGTATTAACATTGTCACTGCCAGTGAACAAACTTTCTTGCAACAGCCGAATTCCAAAGGGCATATCCTGATGCAAAACTAATTGGGGTTGCCGAGACGTTGAAACGCATGAATAATAGCTCTGTCAGATTTGACGGCCGTGAGCTCCCTCGCTGCTACGTGTTGTGGGCACATCCTGAAATGCGGTTGCTTAACCAGTATGGGGCCGTGATCCGCCCGATACAGAGTATGGCTTCGAAAACGATGTAAGTTAATGAATTCATCATATCTTCCCTCACGCAGACTCGTGTCTTTGGTCCAGATCAAACATTGGTGAGCACTACGAAAGTGTATCTAGTGATCACTCGATATATTTGATCACACCCGTAGCTACTTCTCTGGTTTTAGGAACAAGGATGTGGCTTTCCTTCATGTAGCGTCGAAATCATTGATCGAAGCAGACCTCCTTTTCAATCTCCCAGCCAAGGAACAAGTGAGTGCATTCGCTGAATACTCCGGTTGCCCCAATCTGACGGGGTGTAGTACTCAAAATGCTCGAGTTGGCTCCCCTGGGCAACATTGAAGCCGAGTTCATGGGCACACCAGAAAGTTCTGCAAGGTCTTGCTACGGACAAGGAGTGAGAAGCCAATATTTCCTCGCTTGTGATCCTGATTCTACATTTTATCTTAGGGCCATGAAACGAGATGCCAGGAAGGTTGCATCGTGGGACTTCGACAGGATCATTCCTTGCCACGGTGTGAGCATTTAGTTACTGATCAGTTTCATTCCTCATGTCCCCATGGGCAATTCAGGATGTCATTGAACACGATGGGAATAAAGCATGGAGGGAGGCATACAAGTTTTTCATCGATTGATTATTTGCACTCTTTTTGTCTCCTTCGGGAAAGAAAGACTTGCATCGTGCTGTCGGTGAGGAGGTAAATATTTTAAGTGATTGGATAGGGTTTTAGCGACATCAGTCTCAAGCGCATTCGTTGTGCGAAGTGACAGCGTGGTTTCATACATACGAGATTACGGATTCATGATAGCTACTGTATGTACTCGTCCAGTTCGAAGGTCATGTATTTTGTTTGATTGCCGGAAAGCCCGATCAAGCACCTCCTTTCTCAAGTGCATCGTTGTAGCTTCATGGCATATTGGAACACATCGAAGAAGCATGCTTGAATTTGAGTCTCCAGGCGCCCAAGCCCAGGTCTGATAATTTGGGAAAGCAAGAAAGACCCGTCTTCTATCATGGCCAAAACACGCGGTGAAGTCGTGTACTTGGGCGACGGTCTCTTAAAAGGTCAAACCAGACAGAAGGTGTGTCGCTATTCCCTTTTGATGCCTCTATGCTTGATGTGCCCACCAGGCAACCAACCGAAGTTTCCTCAGATGCAAGATCTAACCAGTGTAAGCGAACCCCTTTTAAGTTGAGCTCATCGAGGTACTGAACAGGGTTCAGCACATTTCGCGGGAGCACGCGGTATCGCCAGCAATACAAACCCCTGCAAGACCACCCGCTTCGCGCTCACACCAATGTCAGACTTGCCAGAAATCATTCTCCTCACCCGGTGCTCTGGCTGCTCATCAACAAGCCAAAAAACATCTCGTATGTTCAGCGTGTAACCAAACGTTTAGTACCCTCGAGCAACTGGAGAAACACACGTCAGATATTCATCCTCCCCCCGTGCCTCCCCCCCCTACTGCAGTCAAGGCTTCTCCCTCACCGAAGGGCTCTTCTTCTGATCGGAAATCCGTTGGACCCCGCTGCACTGAGTGTGAAAGAACCTTTAATTGTTACGCTGACTTGGAAAACCATGTTGGCGCCTCCCACAAATTTCCATGCTCCAAATGCCACCAGCGTTTCCCCTCTTTGGTCGAGTGGAACAGTCATTTTATCGTACAGCACAAGTTTCAGTGTGGCGCGTGTAAAACATCATTCTCCACTGATGTTGCGCTTGCATCGCATGGCAGCTATTGTCCGGCTGCCACTCCCGTTCGTCCCCAAAGCTCGCAATCCGTCCATGTTGAGGCTTCATCGTCGGCGCAGCAGAGCAAATTTACGTGTGACAACTGCAAAAAGACCTTTAAAAGCAGTGATGGCTTGCGAGCGCATGTGGCGTCAAAGCATCCAAGTGTGCCAAGCTGTGGCATATGCCAATTTAAAGGGACTTCTGCTGCAGCGTTGGAGGAACACGTAAACAAGATCCACTGCTGCACTATCTGTCAGGACAGTATCCTCAGAGATACCAAAATGCTCGAGGACCACATGTACGAGCACACTCACCCGTACCGGTGCAAGAAATGTGGGACCAAGTACCAATCTGAGGCCGAACTCTCAACTCATTTTGCCTCCCCTAATAATTATCATCCGGTGTGTCTGACATGCCAGATAGGCTTCGAGGACGAAACCGGGTTGCGTTCTGTGAGCGATTCACACTTCTGGAATACAGTATCTGACAATCCTTCTAGCATGTGTGTTCAGTCCGCCCTCCTTCTCGTAAGCCAACTCCGCAGAAGCTGTTCGTGTGTCCCAATTGTCCCGAACCCTTTGTCTCCCAGATTGCCTTGGAAGCCCATGTCGTTGAGGTCCACTCCCCTATCTTTAAATGCCATATATGCGGGGTGGCATATTCAGCTCAGTCAGCATTATCCGATCATATTGTTATAGATCATTCATGTCCCATCTGTCACGATGGCGTTTACGTCAACGCCAAGTGTCTTGAGGAACATCTGGAAGATCACCGCGCTCCTTATCGTTGCGTGTCCTGCGATACGCGCTATTCTGAGGAAGGACTACTTCTTCAGCATTATAAAGATGCGTCAAATGATATCCATCCTGCTTGTATGAGGTGTAACTTAGGATTCGAAAATAATGATGCATACAACCTCGTACGTCCTTCATCTTGTTATTGTGTACGTTGCTAATCGCACCAATCTTTTCCGCAGCATGTGAGCGATGTTCATCGACCAACACCTTGTGAACCGTGTGGCGGCCTTGTTTTCGATGAGCGTGATATCCCCACTCACTACCTATCGTCCAAAAACCATCCAATGTGCACGATATGTCACGTTGGATTCAAGGACAGTTCCGACTTTGCAGATGTGAGTGTGGTCCTGTATGGGAAAACCTGCTATCTCTCAATGTTGTCTGCATCGCAGCACGGCGCCTTGGAGCATCCAGAGTCTCATTGCAAACTGTGTCGTTGGCAATTTGATTCACCGGAAACGTTGAACAACCACATTAGGCATTTTGTGAACCACCCAAAATGCGCAGATTGCGACCTTCGCTTCCCCGATGCAGACACATACCAGCATGTAAGCCCAACAATTATAGATTTGTTTTACCGCTCATACTCGACACAGCACCTATTCGTTGTTCATTGCTCAAACGCCAACAAAAAAACTGCAGTGAGCCCAGTGACCACAACCGCGCGAGTCGGACAGACTGAAGAAACTCGGGTTTCACCATTCTTATCCCCCACGCAGCGCATCCAGACTTTCGATGGCCAGTTTGCTCTCGAAAGCAATATTATCCGTCCTCTACTTCCCTCCTCCATCCCATTGCCTCCTAGCATAAGTGGTTACTCCAGTCCAACTTCTCAGAGGGTCGTCTCGGACACTTCGTTTCAACAGGAGTCACGTGCCCGGTCATGTAGCCCCGCACTTTCTCTTGACCATCCTTCTCGTGAAAGCAATCTACGGGAATTTGTTCATCCGTCGCTAACTGTGGATACAGCCAGTCACGTTAATGGCTATCCGGATTTCGACCATTCGCCCTTGTCGACAATACCCGCTGTCGGAACACCCCCCATGACTTGTCCACAGTCAGGGAAATCGTTTTACTTCCAAGGCCCGTTCCTTCCCCGCGCGGAAGGAGCACACGTCTCCACAGATCGAGGAGTGAATGGTGGAATTGACCGAACCGTCCACTTCATAGGCGAGGAGGAAAGTGGCTCGAGCTCATTTACACGTTCTCCTCAGTTAATCTCCCCGGCCGTGAAGTTACCTAGTCCGGTTACGGGGTCCCAGACATCTTCGGGTTGGACGAGTGATGGCGGTTCTGTGACGAAGTTATCACTCAACTCCTGTGTTTCGTCCCCTCCGGTAGTCAAGGTCGTTTTTGATTCTGAAGAATCTAGGTCCTTGGACCCTTGCACTCCAGATTCCCTCACATCACGGGTACCCGGCGCTGGCAATCTGGTTGGAGGGTAAGTAGATCTAGTTACTGTATTATATCATATCCTTTTGAGAGATGATGCGCAGCATGACTGTATCTGCAAGCCCCGTCTCCCCTGAATCCGCGGGTCTCAGCGTATCCGCCGTTACTCAAACGCCAGAGTACCTCCGCGAAGCGAGAGCCTATCTGTCTCTTACCCACCAAACCCCTCGGTCATCGACACCGCCCGTCCCACATAGTCCCACCAATTCCTCCCCTATCCTTTCTTCGACTGGGCTTGCGTTAGGAGAAAGAGGTCGACGGCGTGAAGTTCGTTTCGAGGAGAATATTATGTCAGAGCCGGTGTGGGATCGGGAATCTACTTCAAGCGATGCTTCGCTGGACGATCCCCACCCCTACAGGAGGTCAAATGGGATACACACGAAGAAATATGGTGATGTATCTTCCCCATGTACTTCTTGTACGCCTAACGTGGAGCACACAGGTGTAAGCAGACTACCTAGGTTTGCACCCCTCAAACGGAGAAGGTTCGTGAATGCTAGACCCAACCATCTGTCGCACTTGTCCTATGGGCGGACTTTCGATCGGCCGTCTACGCTGCTTTACCATTGCAGGATATGTCTGAAAGATCAATGCGAGGAGTTGACGACAACTACGTGCGGACATTTGTTCTGCTACGAGTAAGCTCGGATGACACCCGGATTCAGGCTACATATTAATATTTGTGCAGATGCATCTCGAATGCCATCATGGATGATCCGCATTGTCCGGTGTGCAACGCCCCCACCCTCTTATACTGTCTGTTCCGCATCGATCTGTCTAAGTGAAGCATTAGGGAATTGGTGCAGGTGCTAGCCAGCTACATAGCTTGGTATATTATTGTGTTTGTTCGTGGTTACCAATCCAGGCCCCTTTGCCCCCACTCTAAGGTTACCGTGTGAACGGAAGCACGCAGGTACCACTGGTATGCTGTGGCAAACTTGCTGTTGAATACACTGTTTCCACCACTAGAGCACGCTCGTTTGTCGGTAGCTGCACGGGGTGCTTTCCAGACCAGCTAGCAAGACCACACGAGAATGCCTGTTAGTACCTTGCCACTTTGACACCTCCCAAACTGAATATCCTAACATGGACATCGTCACGGTGTTGCGCAGCCACGAAGTTCATATGAATGTCATGATTGTAGCAAGACATTCAGCTCCCAACAAGCATTGGAACAACATACACGCGACAAGTACCATGGGATCGAATGTGATTACTGCGGTCGTGCCTTTGGATCTGAGGAGGCGTGCAAACAGCACACAAATGCCGTCCATCCCCACATCGCGTGCACCGAGTGCACTCGCACATTCCAATCCTTGGATGATTTAGAACAGCACCAGCAGGATAAGCATCCCTCGTTCGAATGTGATTACTGTGACCGTGTCTTCAAGTCTGCTGATGCGTGCTACCAGCACAAAGCAGCTGTTCATCCCCATACGTGCGATGAATGTAACAGGACATTCAGCTCTTCGTACGGTTTGGAGGACCATATGCGAGACAAGCATCCTTCATTCGAATGCGATTACTGCGACCGCGTCTTCGGGTCTGCTCAAGCGTGCGAACAGCATGAAGCAGCTGTTCATTCCCACGAATGCGATGAATGTGACAAGCTGTTCCATTCCGCATTTGCATTGGAGCAGCACAAGCGGGACAAGCATCCTTCTTTCGGATGCGATGAATGCAGCAAAACATTCTCATCCTTTGATGCATTAGAGCAACATAAACGGGACAAACATCCTTCCTTTGGATGTAACTACTGCAACCGTGTTTTCGGGTCTGCCGAGGCGCGTTCCATGCACGAAACAATTACTCATCCTAGACATGGGTGCGAGAAATGTGGCATGCTATTCCTCTCCTCTGATGCGTTAGAAGAACACAAGCGTACTAAACATCCTTCCTTCAAATGCAATTACTGCTCTCGCGTTTTCGCTTCTACCGAAACACGTGAACAGCATGAAAGCGCTGCACATCCAATCCACCCATGCGATAAATGTGATAAGAGGTTCAGCTCTTCGAATATGTTGCAAAAGCACAAACAAGACGTGCATCCACTGTACAAGTGCAACTTCTGTGACTTCGACTTCGTCTCCGCTAACGCGCGGGACCAGCATCAAGAAACCACCCATTCGAACCTCTCTATTCATTGTGACGATGGTGTTGAGTCAGCTATTGTACATAACCTGAACTTGGATCATCATTGCACGGAGCAATTGAAATCACTCTCCGAGATGCCACATCTCGACAACAGTTTTCTCACTCCTCACTCTAACTCCAATGTGGAATCTGTAAATGCACCTCCCTTCTCGCTGAAGGTACTCTGCAAATCACCAGAGCCCAGTTTGCCTCGGTCACAATCGCAAGAGCTAGTGTCAGCTCCAGTATCTCAGGCGTCACATCCTTATTCCCGTGATGGCTTGGTCAGTGCCTCTGATGTTCTTATTCCGGATGACCCTTCCCGGGAACCTACAGGTAAGATCCCCATTAATTCAGGTTCTGTCCCTAATATCATTCTTCCACAGATAATGATTCTCTTGATCGTAGTAGGGAGAGCAGCGCAGGAGAGCAGCAGACAGCGCGTTTTTGCCTGTCATGTCAAGGCATCTTTGACACCGACGAAGATTTCCGCAATCATGCCTGCAAGTCTCACGGAAGTGAAATTCCCGCCTGCTGTTCCTATTGTTGTATTCAATTCGGAAATGAAGATGCTCTCGAGAAGCACTTGAGCGAGAGGGCTCCGCTCCCTTGCAAAATGTGTGGCTTACAGTTATGTTCCGAAGTCATGCTCCAGGATCATCTGGAGTCTCATCCAACTTGTCGGAAATGTGGGATGTTGTTTGGGAATGAACCGGAGTTGTATCGTGTACGTTTTGCCAGTTTATTGCGCGACAGCCCGCTAATAATCTCGAAACTTCTGTTATGGTGTAGCACGCGGAGATTGAACATCCTGTTATAGTGTGCTGGGACTGTGATGCTGTTATTTCGCAAGAAAGCCTGCCATCACATCTTGCCTCTACACACCCTTCTTGTCCGATCTGCGATCTTAGAATGAAAGAATCTAGCATGCTGGACGAGGTTGGTAGTAATGTGTTTGTAAGAAATGTCGCTCATATTACACCCAGCATATCAACAATGAGCACAGTGAGGGTTCCCTCTCTGAGCACAAAGACCCCCAAGACAGTGGTGAGCATCAATCAGGCAACGGACAGAGCAATATCTTTGCGAAGGTAGGGCCTGTCTTTGATATACCATATTTCAGTAAAATGAAATTTCCCTTCAGCCTTTAAATTGCAATGAATTAATGCTACTTAAGCAGAAAGAACATCGCGAAGAGTCTTCTGTATCCTCAGAGTCTCACCCTTCCTTTACCCCACCTAGTACGTTGGACGAGAAGGCCAATGGAACCATCACCTCAAGAACTTACCGCAGCGAGGAAAGCCCTGACGAGCTACACCAAACGGCTCCATCCCTACTAGCACCATTTATCAGCGGCAATAACGATACAAAATCCGAAGCTGTTATTCCAGTTACACAAGGGTCTTTGCATCACTCTCAACTCGAATCACCTGGTTCCTCTGTGGTTATCACAGAGTCCTATGATGGCATGAGGCGTGTGCTTAGTAACATGTGATCTCTGACATGTTAGTGCTAATGCAGATCTAGTGACAGGTCGTCTCTTTCGTCCTCCAGTCAATCTGTTATGTATGTAACAGCTGACTCTATGCCTGAGTATGTCAGGAACAATCGCGCATATCTGGTAGCTACAAGTGCCCTATCTAGACCCTCCTCTGCTTCCACCAGTCCAGTACGACTTCCGTCGGTCGTCTCCTCCCTAGACTCTTTGGAACTCGTTCCAGAAGTTCCCGATTCTTCTACACCTTCCACTGTTGGCAGGGCTCCTATGAGAAACCACCTTCGCCTCCATTGTCGGATCTGCAACCGAGATCCCTGCGTAAACATCACTGCAACGATTTGCGGTCACATATTCTGCAAAAGGTTTGTCTTGCATACAACCATGGGAATGTAGCGTCTGATAGTGACCCTCCGTAGTTGTATAACGCAGGCAGTGATTTCAAATCCCGAATGTCCCGTATGCAAGAGCGCTACGTTGCTCTACTGCTTGTTCCGGCTCGACCTCACAACTTGAATGACGATTTTCACCTACTCCCACCATATGCACAACCATGTCCCACGCTCCATCATCTTTCTTAGTACACGTAGATCGACTGACACATTGTCGTGTGTTGTATTCTAGCTTGCCAGTATGACCACATCTCCCTTAACTTAACCTGCCAGAGCTGAGTTTGAACCTCTGATGTGGTATGATTTCTCAAAGGTGTGTGCCACAGAACTCAGGAAGCCGCAATGTGATCGTGTTGTCAACGTTCTTCCCCAAAAATGCCCATTGCCTCGGATCTTCATCAGCCCTCGAGCAATAGGGTAACCCTCGCCCTAGATACCACTGCCATGGCAGTTGGAAATGCATCACTGACCTATACCCTTCTACAGTCGGGGATATGGACGACCTAACTAATCCTTCACCCGAGGGCATCACCTTGTGTCCCCTCATCGAATGACCAAATTGAATGCAAAACACAGCCTAGGCCATTAGCCTATAGTTGGATACCAGATGCCCAATTTTCACCGTTGCTTGAATGACATCTGTGACATCTTCACTCCGCCTCTTCACCAGTAGATGCTATAGTGTCTCAGCTAGAAGTCTATCTTGAATTTAGAAGACTTCAGTGTGTCAGCACGGCGAGGGGTTAAAAAGCACATCTGATGCACAATTTTGTGGGGGGTCACACACGGCAGGGGGAACATCCGCTTCATTCCCGCTCTACCAGAAGATCTTAATGCGATGTCACTGTCACCTCCTAAACGCTGCACAGACGGAATTGGAAACATTTGTTAGCACATTTTTGGTATTCGTGTATATGAGGCGCTAGGATTGTACGATCGACATAGGGGTATAGTACTGCAACGTATCATGGGTCGTCCAAAGCTGCCGTGCATGCAAATTTGTTGGATGTTCTACCTCACAAATGAGGGAGTTGTTCATCCTCCAATTTCATATCAGCAGCGGCGTTTATATTTTCTTTCTGCGAAACAGCTTCGGCCGTCCTTTCGCGGGCCTCCCGTCGACGCTTCCCGGCTGATGACTCAAATCCAAACAATGTCGTACGTCCCTATATCAAGGTTTGCTTGACACGGCCTTCAGAATATCAGTGTGACATACCTCTTTGAACTTGAGGCATATGAGTGTTACAATTACCGCTAACCAGTAAAATACATATGCCAATACGCTACCCACTGGTGTTCGTGTTTATCAGATTATTGAGTATGGGAAAGCAGAGAAGCATCTGACTCACAGGTCGCACTGTTTTGCCAACCCAAAACACCATTGAAGATTTGCCACCCTCCCGAACCCGGAGAGCAGCAATTAAGGTGCCATACATTTCCTCGTACATCGTATGATCCAGGCCCAGTGCCGCCAGTATCATCGATAGATGCACCAACTATTTGTTGGAAAGCATTCTCCTGGAATGCCCAAGCTGCCTTCGAAAAGAGGCCAGCGCCAACAAGTAAGATTAAATTTGTCATGACGACCAGGAAGATTCTGAGGGCTGTTATGGATTTAGCCTTTCCTGACAAGGGATGAAACAGGACGACTGCGCTCACTTGAATGGCTTGCAAAGTGGTAAATGAGAAAGCCGAAAATGAGGCCACATATAACTCCAGTGATGGCTGCGATAGGGACGGAGGAAGCAGGCTGTCCGATCGCAACCCCGCCGACAAAAATGACACCTTCCATGCCTATCCAAGAAGTTGATAGTCCCTGGCCGCCACATATGAGAAAATAGCCAGCGCTTACCTTCACGAAGGACCGTGATCAAGGGAAGGATAAAAAGAATCCATTTACCAGATCTCCCTTCGCGATTGGCCTCTGCGAAATGGGTTAACGTCACCCTCGATGTCGCTGCAGACTTACTGTCGTTCGAAAAGGCGTGACTTAGTTTTACGCGCCATGTCGCTCTCGCGCGATCCATTTTGAGCATCGTTGTGCCCATAACAAAGATCATGAGCGCGGCAACGAGCTGAAATACACCTGGTACCGATCGTTCAACAGAGGGTTTCACAGTTTAGGACTAACATACCTTCCCAGACTTGTTCGGCTTTAGTCCACAGGTTCGTGGCCTGGGTGAACCACACAGCGACGAACGCGCCACCAATAGCTAAGGCGATGACAAGACCTACGACTGACCCGAGTAGTATCTGGTATTCCAGTGTTAGACTACGAATGCAATATCAGACACACTCCTCACTTGCATCTTCATTCGTCGTGCGACCTTGGAACGCAGGATAGGGTCCTGCAAACCGGCCTCCGCATATTTTATTGCTGCAGGAGTGGACGCCAGGGATGGCTCCTCCGATGTTTTGGAACCCTCGTGAACAATTTGGTTGACTAAGCCAAGGAGGACGGAGATAATGATTGCTGCCTCGAGAGTTTCACGGAGAACAACGAAAAAAATCGTCAGGGAGAAGAGATTCTGGGTCATGGTGACTGCCCTAGACACTTTGCAATATACAAGAGGGAAGACGAGGGCCGTCGCAGGGCTGGCGAGTAGTACTAATTCCCCAGGGCGAGCCAATGATGATCACAGCCCTTATCTGATAAAGTGGTTGTCATAAATCCGAAATCCGATCTCCGATGTACGTAAGCATGCTAAAATTGTCTACACTAACGCCAAAAGAGGAATACAATGGGGATCACGTTTTCAGGCAGATTGTGCGGGTTTCATGTTGCCATGTACTCTTATGCCGTGGTCTGTCCAGAAGGTCCGAAGTATACCAACGCTCGACAGTTGGATGACAGACCTGTGAGAGTGGACGATGAATATAGATTATTGAAATGTCATTTGATCAGTTGTCATATGGTGGGCTTATCTGATAATTTTCCCTGCCCTGATCAGGCCCTGATGTGGCAACGGACCCAACTCGGCACATCCTCTCATGTTTGGATAGCATCAGGCATAAAACCAGGGTGCTAGGTCGAGGTTGGGTCTACAGCCCCACCTACATAGGCCGTGAAAATATCTCTCGTACCAAAGCTTCGTGCATTAGGACGCAGGGAGTCTCAAGGATACCATGTTACGTCGTCGCGTCTTGCAGCTCTTGTCCGCTTCCGCTTCCACTCTGGCTGGTGTCCAGGAGCTGTGGTGGAATGCTACTTACGTCGAGAACGCCAATCCGGATGGACTCTATGATCGACGGGTCATCGGTATCAACGGCACCTGGCCGTAAGTGTTATTTCGTTGTTCCAATAGGCACCCCTAATTAAACCCAACAGACCACCTCCCATCTCTGTGAACACTTCCGATTCGCTCCTTATCCACCTCACCAATGGCTTGGATGAACCAACGACCCTGCATAACCATGGCATGTTTTTCAACTCTACAAGTTGGATGGATGGCGCCATTGCTGTCTCTCAGTGGTACGTCCCTTTTGCATATCCCGTCAACTGGACCCTCTCATGTAAATACATATTTCGATCCGGTTTTTCATTCTTGCTTCTAGTGGAATTCCTCCTGGTCAAACATTTGATTATCTCATTCCCGTCAATACTTCAGGTCAATGGGGCACATATTGGGCACATGCCCACTCACTGGTACGCAACAGGCAGACCACTGACTACAGAAAAGGCTCGCTCAGTTCCTACTCGTGTAGGGTCAATACGTTGATGGCTTCCGCACACCACTTGTACTCCACCCTTCTCAGGAGACATACCAGTACGATGAAGAGTTCACTGTGGTTCTCGGTGATTGGTATCATCAAGAGCATTCAGTGTTAGTGAAGCAATTCATCAGTATTGCCGACCCCGGTGGTGCAGAACCCATCCCAGGTTTGTTCAGGCTTGACTGTTCACCAAATTATTCACTTTCTGTCGTCCAGACTCGGCTTTAATGTATTTTGCTCAAAATTCAAGTTATCTCCCGCCTATTGCTGGCACCTCGCCTTCACCAGTAACAGCTGCGGTAGGATTTAATGAAAATTCTACACTCCCATTCGTTGCAGGGCGTAGATATCGGTTGCGGATAATTAATACCTCAGCATTGTCTACCTTCTTCTTCTGGATTGATGGCCACTCCATGCGGATTATCGAAGCTGACGGAGTAAGTTTTCATCTGGCTCCTTTGTATAGCAGCAACATTTATTATTTGACTCATGCAGACAGATGTTCAAGAATACCCAGTTGATATGTTAGACTTGGCAGTTGCTCAACGGTATTCAGTGCTCGTCGATGCCCGTAATGACACATCCTCCAATTGGATGATTCATGCCAATATGGACCCTACTATGTTCGATCACGTACCATCCACTTTACAATTGAGTATGTGCACTCTTACCTTTATGTCCCCTCTTGTTCTCAGATATGTTTTGTTAGACATCACATCCTCTATTACCTATGCGAATGGTCAAAATATCACAGACCTAGGCACGGTCTCGAATTATACCCAGTTAAATGACAGCACCCTGGTTCCATATGAGGTTGTCCCCCAACCTTCGGTGACCAAGACTCTCACCTTGGAATTTTTGTTCGATACCATGAACGATGGAACCAACCGAGCGATGATTAACGACGTTGTCTACAATCAACCTATTGTCCCAGCTGTATTGTCTGAGCTAAGTCTTGGTCAGAATGCAACCATACAGGAAGCGTATGGCCCTTACAGTTACATGCTCGACCATCTTGACGTTGTCGACCTCCTCGTTAAGAATACAGATAAGAATCACCACCCTTTGTATGCTGCATGCTATTCTATGATTATACACACCAGAACTGACCGTTCTCCTCCCAGCCATCTCCACGGCCATAAATTCCAGATTGTCAACCGCGCAGAGCAGTTTGACTCAAATGATCCAACTTTGAACCCTCCTCTGGTTGAAGGCCAAGCCAACCCGGTGCGCCGGGATACGGTAGTCATCCCGGGCGGAGGTTCTGTCACTCTACGAGTCGTTGCGGATAATCCAGGGGCTTGGCTATTCCACTGTTAGGGTCTTCTCACGAAGCTTCTTCACGGTAATGGCTAATGTCATCGCACAGGTCACATTGAGTGGCATCTGGAAGCTGGGCTTGCTATTCAGCTCATTGAAGCACCGCTGGTGGCTCAGGAACGTGCATCGGGGAATGTTCCATCCTTCATATACGATCAATGTGCGACGCTCGGCATTCCAACTACTGGCAATGCAGCCGGGCACGCTTCCCCCACTGATCTCACAGGCCTTCCCCTTGGTCCGTACTTGCAGAAGTTAGGGTGGCTCCCAAAGGGTATCCTGGCAATGACGGGGTAAGTGAACCGGAACTTTATTGTAAGCAATATCCTGCTTACTAGTATCATCCAGATGCGTCTTGACAGCATTTATTGGAATGGTAACCGTTGTCTGGTACGAGATGGGCGCAACAGACAGTGAAGAGGAAATAGAGGAAGAAGCAAGGCGTCAATTGGCAGCTAAGGTGGAGAAAAGAAAATTCTTTGGTATATTCCAAAGGGCAGATTGACCTTTGATTGCCCCAATCCGCTTGCAGCGTAATGTAACATGCTTTTTATAACAATCGAGTGTCTTACCTGTGTAGGATAAGCGATGTCTGCTACTGGTATTGCCGTCGAATCGAACTCAGCTCGAAATGAGCTCGTCTGCGTCAGTTCGATACAGTTCGATAGTGTGAAATGCAACGATGGAAGTGGAATCGAACTAGCGCTATCATAACTGATTTCTACGTTGTTGCTTCTGCTCGATATCTTGTCTCGTCATCATGCAGCGACACGATTGGATGGAATATTTGCCGATCTCGTTCAAGCTCAGTTTGTTACACTTCGACTTGTCGAAGTGTCATCGAACTACCACTCCGATTTGACTTGATTCAGTTCGCGACATCGCCACAAGTTGAGGGAGAGTGTGAAGTCGGCCTTGGTCCGTCATGGTATAAGTTACTTGCCGCTTACATAATATGGACATTACTGTGGCCTACCATCGCGACCCATCATCTAGTCCCATACCGTCCGAGTAGTCCAATCATCAATTCTAGTCTCGCATGCAGCCCTGCACCATTTCTACCGCACCATATCTTAACCAGGAGAAGCCTGTCAATATACAGGTCATCGTTCGGCGGTCACACAGTAAGTTTAGGGGGATTCCTCTGACCAGTGGCTTTAAAGACGATTACCACCCTTGAACAATAATTAGTCACTTAGCACAAATGACTCCACCAAGGATCTCTGTGACTTCAACTCCGATTTTTCGAATACAAGCTTCTCAGTTACATGTACAGGTGGTTTGTAAGGGTATACAAATACAAGTTGCCTTAATCAGTACTCCGCACTTAGGGCCTAATGGCGATCTTGAGCGCACCACGACTACTCATCTTGTCAAGTGCATCCTGGAAGTCTTCTAGCTTGTAGACATTCGTTACCATACCCTTCAATCTGACTTTTCCACTATCGAGATATGCAACAGCTCGCGGGAAGCAGAAAGTCTGCGAGAACGATCCAATGATCTTAGGGGGGATGTCAGGATATTTATGATGTACATGATAGTATCAGATTCACCCTGATTTCATCTCCAAAGATCTTGGACGGCGGCCAGTGAACAAGTGCTTTGTTCTCGTAAACGCCGTAAATCATCAACGTTCCTCCACGTCGAACATAGTTGATAGCATCGTTGGCGAGCTTCTCCACTCCAGTGGCTTCTACAACAACGTCAAAGCCATAAGGGTTGTCAGTCTTGAGCTTTTCCCATTGTGGTCCGGGATTCTGGCGGTCGAGTTCAATATACTCATCGCCAGCCTCTAACTGCTTCGCTATATCCATTTTGATACCTTTGTTGGCAGCAATCACCACCCTGGATGCACCATTCTGTTTCAGTAGTTGGGCAAGGATGAGACCAGTGGGACCTGCGCCGAGTAACAGGACCTCGATGCCAACTGGTGGGCTTAGTTTGTCGAGCCCATGGATAGCACAGGCGGCCGGTTCAAGCAGTGTTGCCTCCTCATCAGTCAGGTTTTTTATTTTGTACAACTTCCTTTGGTCGCTACGGATGGCAGTTCATCTCACGACCCCCCAGCGATACGCATAGCAACTTACTAGACGATGTACTCGGCGAAACCACCGTCCAGCGTGACACCGCGGGCATTGAAGTTCTCGCACAACAGCGATTGTCCACGTCGGCAATAGAAGCAGCTACCACACTGCAGGTAGGGTGTCAGTGACTCTCCCACTCCGCAAAATGACATCTACGTACAGTGATTCCCACATCCGCAACACATCGGTCACCAATTTCAAAGTCTTTCACGTTCTTGCCCATTCTTACGATGTTTCCAACAGCCTCGTGGCCAGGGATAAGCTACATGATGGAGAGATATACGTCATCAATGATATGATTAGATAAGAACTCTTACCGGAAACTTGGAAATGAATTCCCCTTCATGGATATGCGCGTCTGTTCCACAGACGCCTGTAAAAGAGGTCCAATCAGCTTATCTAGCAGGGTTTTGCTATCAGTGCATACCGCAGCATGTGACTGAAGAGGGGGAGACTGTATCAGCCAGAAAGACCGCGGAGACTGCTACTTCTCGACTTGCCTTTCAAGAGAACATCGTCGTCACCGACAATGGGGACGGGAACTTGTCTGATTTCGAAGTCGCGTGGCTGTCCAGATGACGAGTTTGAGAACTTGTGAGGGGCTACTAAGTGGATGTGCTGACCTTGTTGTACCACAGAGCTCGCATGGAATCTTGGGACATGTTGAAGGAAGAGAGACTGTAAGAAACGAAGACAGAGGTGCTAAGAAATCGTTGGGGGGCAACTCAAGGTACCTTTTTATACAAGTCGATGGGACAGGACACCCCGGACGAATTGGGAAGGTGCAACGCATGATGTCAGCCACAAGAGCACCCCGAAATCCGGATATAGACATCTCCTTCTTTCCTTTCTTGGGAATCACGTGCTCATACTCACATACAGGCCGCCAACAGCGTGTTTCCTCTGAAAAGTGTTGGCTATGGACCCCAGTCATGGGTCCTTTCCAGAAGGAAACACAATCGATGCACGACCACCTGATGGCAGCGAGGGAAGTCCCAACTCAACCGTTATTCGTGCTGTGAAGGACATTGCGTTTGGAAGTGTGAGTAACTGTACTGAGTGACTTCTTTGACAGTATGCTTTATCTCATGCGAGGTGTTTTTGTCCTTGTAGATCGCAGGAATGGTCGCGGAAGTATTCGAATACCCACTCGATTTGGCAAAAGTGCGCCTACAATCCCAGGTTCTGGATAGTGCAGCTCGGTTTGGTGGCCCCCTCGATTGTCTGGTACAAACATGGCGAGATGAAGGTGTTAGGGGCCTGTATCGCGTAAGTAACTCACTGTTGCAAAGTTAGTCAGATAGCTCCAACTTCCTCGTTTGATGCGCTCAGGGTCTCCCAGTCCCCGTATTCGGAGCCATGGCAGAGACGGCTGGCCTTTTTGTCGCGTATAGCCAACTCCAGTCGTTCATCCTGTGGTCCACATCCGATGTCTCTGGGGCATCGTTTCGTCGGCTTACCCTTCCAGAACTCGGTCTCGCAGCAGCCGGTTCTGGGTTTCTAACCAGTTTTATTATGTCCGTTGGTTGCACAGAATTTGTTATCTTGTGGCGTATCGGGTGACTAATGATGGCACCACAGAACCCCCATTGAGCTTGTCAAGTGTAAGATGCAAGTCCAGATGCTCACAGCCCCATTCAAAGTCCCAGACTTTAAAACCTCTCCTCCCACCTTCATTCATGCTGCCACAGCACTTGGTTCTGCACTCCCACGGCGCCATCCGTACACAGCCTCCCAACGTTTACGAGAACTTCCTGGCCCTTTTACTATCGTTTCAAATATAATTCGAGTTTCAGGCATCAAGGGTCTTTGGCTGGGACATGTCGGAACCATAATCCGAGAGACGGGCGGCACTGCTGCATGGTTCGCCTCGAAGGAATTCTTTGCCTCGCTTTTCCTTGCCCATCGCACACAACTATCACCTTCTATTTTCATCTCACACAACAACTTCACCAACACACCCCGCGAAAATATCAATCTTCTCCCTTGGGAGTCCGCTTTCTCAGGAGCGCTGGCAGGAGCCATTTACCGACTATCACTCTATCCCGCAGATACTGTCAAGTCTGCAATCCAGACAGCCGAGGAACTGCGACCACCAGATGCATTCACCCCTTCTGCCCAAATGTCACAACGGCCTGGATCGTTCTGGGAGACCGCAAAGGCAATGTACAAAGCACGCGGGGTGCGGGGTTTGTACGCTGGTTGTGGTATAACAATTGCCAGGGCCATCCCATCCAGTGCAATTGTGTTCGTAGTATACGACGGCTTGAATCAGAGGTTTGCATGAATGAGGCTAACTGACAAACATTAATACCCTTAGACACATCATTACCTTACGCATTTGGCACATAGATTCAGCATGTACCCCATTGTCATGGTAATGCTATATTATTATATGTACTACTCGTCTCACGAGATCGTGTAGTTTGAATTGTTGATTCTGGATAAATCGCGCTGTGTCGTTAATTATCCCGGAGTCCACTCGTGTCCTCATCGATCATTGCGTCTCACGCCAACCCCCACCGGCCCTTCCGCGAATTCTTTGCTTGCTGACCAGGGAACAAGAGTATCCTTTCCTCCTGACAAGATTACCCTTTTCCTGAGGAAGACGTTAGACTCGTCTTTTGTACGGAAAAGGAAGGTGACCGGATCATGCTTGTCGACATAGGACCTGAGATGCCCAGGATAATGGGGGTGTCAGTTGCCTGTGCGCGATACGCCAGCAATTTGGCGTAGTCTCGACACCATCCCACCCCGGATCTGGGGTTCTACAAAGCCGATTAGAGGAGTGAAGATGCTTTCGTACCGTTTCTATTGGGTACCAGGGGCAAGGGCAATCCAAGTCGAGTGCCCTTCCAAGCTAAACATCCCATTTTACGATGGTTCTCTTACCCATGGACACCTGATCCACGATGAAAGAGACCTCCTAGGCGGTCCCAACTATACGTGTTGGTTAGTCATGGATCCTTGTCATAGACTGGTCCCTAGTCTCCCGTAGGCAGACCTTAAGAGAGGAAAATAGTCGTTCCTCTGGTCCCTGACTTTGGATTGAATACATATCCATGCTAATAAAACTTACGCATGACGGGTTTCGGTGCCAGGCCTCATTTCGGCGTGTGTGGACAGGGTGATCTTGTGATGCCAATCAGCAACCAAAGAAAAGAATTACTACCCGTATTATCATGATATACACGAATACAGGAATAAATCTCGTTTCTTGTTGACTAAACGATGTGCTCTACATCCTTGGATGTCCCTAAACGTCCGTGAAGCATAAACAATGTATAGATAGGAAGAGATGAACCGGTGTCACAGGGATGTGATGCTAGCTGCATACATGAATGGCGATGGTGAACAATCGGTGAAAGTTGGTGGTCCTACCATGTTTCCCGGGGCGGCCCGCGACTTCCCTCTTATTTCGTTCGCCAATAACTGTAGGCCAAGTAATTATATTGCCAGGGAGAAGCATTCCGGGCGTCATGACTAGTGTCACTGACGCATTGGAACAGCGCAAGAGCTGTTTATCGGGTTTTCGGGGATAACTTTATTGTACCAGATTAGATTAGATTCCGGGACAATTTTCGGCTGGGGGATTAAGCGTTCTACCTGCAATCGAGTCATAAAAACGCTTCTTCTTCTTCTAAGCCTACCAAGGCACTTCAACCTATTAAAAATGGTTGTAGATTCACTCTCAAGAGTCCTGGCGAGGTTGCAAAACCTGCCGTCCATGTCGTTGCCAACGGATTACCCTAGGCCAGTCGGGACCAATAAACTCATTGAGGCTGCTCATATTGCAGATCTCTCCGAACAAACATCTCTGGCGCTCCTCAAGCTCGCAGTTCACACAGAGGATAACAATATTGATGTTGAAGAGCCCCAAAATATGGAAAGTACACCCTCGGCGTTTCACCTCCTCCTCGCTGCTTTTACTGTGCTATTGCACCGTTACACCGGCGATACCGATGTTATCATTGGGTCGTCGTCCGCCGCCGCAAGTGCACCTTTGATATTACGTTTGGCTGTCGACCCTGCAGATACATTCTGGTCCGTCGTCCGTCGTGTTCAGCAAGTCGAGAAGGAGGCAGAGGCAGATGTATTACCCTATGAAACTATCGTTCAGGCTCTTCACAAGGACCACGAAGACCAGGTCCATCCAATCTTTCGTGTTCGCTTCTTCGACGAGACAGATAGGCCACGCGAAAATTTTATCCGATCAACCAGCCTAACCTCGGATCTCACCATCTTTGTTACGCGACCCCCAGCCACTACACGTTCCTCACTTGCCCCACAAATATCCCTTCGCATTTTGTACAATTCCCTTTTGTTCTCTCCCATTCGCATATCTTTTGTTGTTGACCAGCTTTCTGTCTTACTGAGGAGGGTCTCTGCTCACCCGGGCGCACCCATTGGTTCTGTGCCTCTGCTGACTCCCGGTCAGCGGGAACGGCTTCCTAATCCGACCGCAGACCTACATTGGTGTGATTGGAAGGGTGCCATCACGGGCATTTTCTCCCAGAACGCCCAGCGTTGGCCAGAGCGAAGATGCGTTATCCAGAGTGTGCCAGCTGCCTCCTTCGATGTTCCCCAGGACACTCGCGTGTATTCCTACGGGGATATTAGACGCGCATCTAATGTTCTTGCACACTACCTTCTACAAGGTGGTGTACAACGAGAAGAGGTTGTCATGATATATGCATATCGCAGTGTCGAACTCGTGGTAGCTGTAATGGCAGTCCTCAAAATTGGAGCAACTTTCTCAGTTATAGGTGAGCGTTGTAACAGATCCTCTGTGAAACGTTAACTAAGTGAGCCATGTTCTGCAGATCCAGCGTACCCCGCTTCACGCCAGGTGATCTACCTTCAAGTAGCTCAGCCTCGTGGCCTCGTCGTTCTGGCTGGAGCAGGAAAAATCGGACCCACAGTCCGGAATTTCCTCTCAAGTGACCTCCAAATCCGAGTCGAGGTCCCTGCACTCGAGTTTTCAGGAACAGGAGACATCCTTGGTGGGCTTGGCAGCGAGGGCGACGTACTTAAATCATGTCATCACCTCTCGGAAACGGATCCCGATATCCTCATTGGACCAGATAGCGTTGGGACGTTGTCATTCACCAGCGGCAGTACGGGTATTCCTAAGGGAGTCAAAGGGCGGCATTACAGTCTTACTCACTTCTTTCCTTGGATGGGGGAGAAGTTCAGTCTCAGTGATCAGTCCAAGTTTACGATGCTTAGCGGTATTGCGCATGACCCAATTCAGCGGGACAGTGAGTGGAGGACCTTTAAGCTTTTGGATCATCTTAAGATTAACAAGTTTCTCTGTAGTTTTCACTCCCCTCTTCTTTGGCGCTGAACTTTATGTTCCCACAGCCGAGGACATCGGTACCCCGGGCCGCCTTGCAGAGTGGATGGATGATAGCAAGGTGACCGTCACCCACCTCACACCGGCTATGGGTCAACTTCTATCAGCCCGAGCTACCCGGCAAATCCCTTGTCTTCGCCATGCTTTCTTTGTCGGCGATATCCTGACCAAGCGCGATTGCCATCGCTTACAGTCCTTGGCTCCTAACGTTTACATCGTCAACATGTACGGAACAACGGAGACTCAGCGTGCAGTCTCTTATTTTGAGATACCTGCCGTATCTGTGGATGCTACGTTCCTCGCCACCCAAAAAGACGTCATGCCAGCTGGCGAAGGCATGATTGACGTTCAGCTCCTTGTGGTTAATCGCACAGACAAGAACGTACCATGCGCCGTTGGTGAAGTTGGGGAGATATATGTGCGCTCTGGTGGATTGGCGGAAGGTTATCTTGACTCTGCAGCTTCGGCTGAGAAGTTCGTTGCCAACTGGTTCGCATCCTCCACACCATGGAGAGATACAATTCTTCATCCACTTGAAGGCCTTGCAGGTCCAGAATCACGCTACTGGAAGGGCATTCGAGACCGGATGTACCGCTCCGGGGATCTTGGCCGCTACCTCCCTGACGGACGAGTCGAGTGCACAGGGCGTGCAGATGACCAAGTCAAGATCCGGGGATTCCGTATCGAGCTTGGTGAAATTGATACCCTGATGAGCCAACACCCGCTGGTCCGCGAGAACGTGACGCTTGTGCGTAGGGACAAGGACGAAGAGAAGATACTTATCAGCTACTTCGTGCCTGTGGATGGACCTACGTTGACCGGTTTCACGAGTGAGATCAGTGACTATGAGGAATTTGATGGCGTGAAGAGTATACCCAAGTATAGACGACTAATCAAGGATATTAGAGAACACCTCAAGAAGAAGCTTCCAAGTTATAGTGTTCCATCCCGTAAGTCACAAACCACGATCGTGTATGACTACTGACCAGTTTCTAGTATTTGTACCGCTCCATCGCATGCCCCTCAATCCCAATGGAAAAATAGATAAGCCTGCGCTCCCTTTCCCGGATACTGCCCATGCGCACGTGTCAGTCTCCGAACGGAAGGCGGCTCAAGGCAAAAAGCTTCGCAATGCGAGTCCCACGGAAATAAAACTTTGTGCGATCTGGACAAATATTCTTCCGAACCCACCAGAGACCATCCCATTGGACGAAAGTTTCTTTGATCTCGGGGGTCACTCAATTTTGGCCACACGCCTCATATTCGAAATCCGGAAGCAGTTTATTGTCGAAGCCCCACTTGGTCTTGTCTTTGCGCAACCTACGATCAGCGGCCTAGCACCCGCTATTGATGCACTACGCGAGCCTGATTTTGGTATTGCTCGCCAAGATTCGACCACGCCCTCTGAAACACCGATTGCTAACGGACGCAGTCTACCGAAGGAGCTTCCGATACCTGCAGTTGAGTACGGAAAGGACCTTGATAATCTAATATCTCGCTTGCCCCCATCATATGCCCCACTTCCTACGGACTTCAACACGCGTCCCTTGACAGTGTTTCTTACGGGTGCTACTGGATACTTGGGCGCGTTTGTCCTTCGTGATCTTCTCCAGCGTCAAGAGCGAGTTCAGAAGGTTATATGTCTCGTGCGTGGAGCTACGATAGATAAAGCGTTGGACCGCTTGAGGACGAGCTGTAGCGACCGTGGTGTGTGGGACGAGACATGGGCGACCTCCGGAAGGTTGGAGGTTGTTGTGGGTGACCTTGGGCAAGACCAATTTGCTATGGACAAAGATTCATGGTCTCGTGTGGCTGCGGAAGCTGACGTCATACTACACAATGGAGCTTTGGTATGTGTCTACTGCGATGGATTGGTTTTTTTGTAGTTGAGACCGTTGTGGTTCACAGGTGCACTGGGTTTATCCCTATGAGAAACTGCGGGCTGCCAACGTCATCAGCACGTTGACAACGATGGAACTCGCCTCTATGACGAAACAGAAGTTTTTAGTCTTCGTTTCGTCAACGTCAGCGATTGATACTGAACACTATGTTCGACTGTCAGATGCATTGTCAAACACGCAGGATGGACACAGGGGTATTCCGGAGAATGATGACTTAGAAGGTGCGAGAATAGGTCTCAAAACCGGGTACGGTCAGAGCAAATGGGTGTCCGAGAAGCTACTATTTGAAGCCGGGAAAAGAGGTCTGCGAGGTCATATCGTACGTCCTGGATATGTTGTTGGTGATTCTAAGACCGCGGGTAAGCTTTCCATGCTGTGGCGTTGAATACTTAAACTAACACATTACGATATTATTCAGTAACCAACACGGACGATTTTCTATGGCGTCTAGTCAAGGGATGTGTCCAACTTGGCCTTGTTCCGGATATCAATAACACTGTCAACATGGTTCCAGTTGATCACGTTGCACGGTGCACTACATTGGCCGCAGTCACACCACTTCCTGGAACGGCTTTCTCCGTTCTTCATATCGTCGCAAAGCCACTACCCACGTTCAACAACATGCTATCATCACTAGCAGAATACGGTTTCCCCACGCGACAGTGTGAATACCTGGTTTGGCGGCGTGAGCTTGAGAAGCATGTAATGGAAGTTCAAGATAACGCGTTGTTCCCACTTCTCCACTTCGTCCTCGACGACCTTCCGACGAGCACAAAGGCTCCCGAACTCGATGACTCGAACATCTCTGCACTGTTACTTTCACACCCAAGTGATACGCCTTCTACGGTATCCGATGAACTGATGGGACTTTACCTGGCATGGCTGGTTCGTGCGGGCTTCTTGCCATCACCTTCACAGGAGCAAAAGAGGAAAGACCTTCCACCTCTGGCGAACAATTCCGTCACAAAGGCAGCAGGGCGGAGTGGAGGCTAGAAATTAACACTTGATCACGACACGACTAGATAGTATATCCAGAAGTATAACATGTATGTAAGCCATAACTCGGAATGATGGCGCCGACGCAATTTTCTGTATATATGGTTTTTGCTTCGGTAACCTGAGGGGTTTTACAACAGTACAACACTAGGCTGTATAACAACTTCGGCAAGTCACAAAAAAGTCGCAACTGCACGTGCTGAATGCAAACTCCGCTCGGCATCCCTTAACGGTGTAACTACGATGTAGTCATGTATTATATTGGCTATACAGTTAGTAGATGGCAAGTAGTATTAGCCTGAGTGAATGCTGAACTGGGCTGCCTATCCAGATTAGATGACGGTGCAACTTGAGATGCATCAAAGGTAGAAGTGTGTACGATATGATGTGGATAATGATCGTAGGCTATGTACCGTAGTATCGTGGCGTGATTGCAGCGCAAAATGAGGGTATGAGTCGGTATCTTAATCCATTGGGTGAGGCTGCAAAGAAAGTGGGTCTGTAATACGAAGGTTCAATGGTTCAGATGCGTGCTTTCGCTCTGCTTGGAAAAGCACTGCAGAACGAGGATTTTGGGAAATATCAGCATGTGAGGGATCAGCAAAGCAGTCCCTTGATGCCATGGGTTTTCAACTCTGGGAGTCCAACCAAATCTGGACTCTCAACATCTCGATTTCAGTAGAAAACGTGTTTCCACACCTGCAGTTGAACACAACAGGAATTCCTTGGCATTATCGACATCCATAGCTTCGCTGCGGCTGTAAGCCACCTAGTATAGATGCCCGAGTGTTGACATGGTAAATGCAATTGCAAATTTACGCCTTTGGTAGGGAACTTGAATACTTGAATGTGTACCTTTTCTTGTCAGATCTAGGGCACAATAATCCGTTTTTCCATGCTTGGCAAGCACCTCTGTGAGAAGGTCGAGATAGCTTGTCGCTCAGGTGCTTACGGGGTCCTACCTGGGAAAATCACTCATCATTCATTGAACTGCATGTACATGAAAACAACTGTAACTATCTCACTCATCTCCTCTTCGATTAACTTCGTTCAACCTCGCAGCACTCCCGAATATGCACTAGATGTAATGTAGTTGTGTGGACAATGAAAGAATGTACGTAGAATTGTGTATTTTGTGAAATTGCTGACCGACCATATGTGATTGCCGAAGTTGTACAGCAAAGCATCTATCATAGACCATGATGATCGATGATCACTACCTGTCATTCCCCGGGCCCCGCTAGCATTGCCACGATTACAAGGTCACTTAGATCAACTATTTTCCCCCTCCCCCTGGTTCTCATTATAAATAGAATGGTTGTATATCGAAACCCTGACATGTTCCAGTGAGCTCTGTTCATTACCAACTGCTCCCTTGCACTGGGCTCACAAATCACGTCTGGAGTGATATTACCAACATGAACACCATAATTCACGCGCGGGCAGTCGGAAGCACTCCTGTAGAAAAGTACCTTAGGGTCGCCTCTTTGGCAATTGCCTTCTATGAGTGAGTGGTATTGGCATAGGGTGTCTAACCGCAATTTTTGACCGGCAGTCCAGCTATCTTCTAACGCTACCGAGGGAATATCAATTCTATCGTAGCCAGCCTCATTTTCTTCGCATGAGGTAATGTTATCCTTGGGTTACCCCCATCTGAAGCTACGGATTAACATGCTTTATATGTTTTCCACGACAACATCTAGCTTAGCTTGCATTTTGTTTATACTTATCAGGTAGCTTTCTGAAGCCTGTTGCTCAGTGGCCTCGGATTAATCTGGTGTACAGATACAGCAGCATTTTGGTGATGATCGTCAGTAATTATGGAGTCTTTGCAACTTCATTCACGCTGGAATCTTGTCGTCGGTACTACTATGTGTCACCAATTATGAAAGGTAAGGTCTCGCAACACTCTTCTGTTGGGGCTATGTTTAGCCTTTCCCAGTTGTGCAATCCATGATATCGCAGGCGATCTTAGGGATCAGGTATAGATACCCTACAGCTCTTCCTGGGTGGTCCTCATTGCCATGTAGGACCTATAGTGTCTCGGGGCGGCGCAGGCAGGTCGGGATTTTTCTCCTCGCATATTACACCATCACAGTTTCTGTGAGTGCTTCTGTATACTAGTACATCCTCCTTGTTAAATCTACGTTTTAGCTTGAATGGTTCTTCAATATATATCGCCGTATTCGTAGGTTTTGTATACTCTTTCTTTTGTCCTATAATGTTGATCTGCAAACTGCAGCCCAGTCAATTGATGCAAGTTTTTTTTTCGTCATCCATCGAGAACTCACATGACGATTTCGTTTATAGGGAGGGTAGGCTAACAATATATTTTTAATGCAATCACTTGACTAATCTAATTGCAGTTGCATATCGGGCGTTGATTCTCCCCATCCTACTTCTTGGCCTTTTTATCTGGTTGCCATGTGTTATGATCTTGTTACATTGTTTCTTTCGACAATATATTTGTTGCATTTCGAAACATACAGCAGTCGGTAAGCCTCCCCCCACTGACTCTATATCTGGAGCTGAGTCATCCTTGATAGTTTTAAACGATTTGTCCGAATGTACGCTATTTCATTCACTGTTTGTCTTATAATTCATGCTGACTCGAATGTGATAGTATGATATATGATGGATTGATATTCTTTGTGGCACTGACAGGTGAGTGTTTCTTTTCTCTGACGAGGTGCCTAGCTCAAATTTCACCAAGCTGCAAACATCCTTAATCTTATATTGTATCAATACCCAAGTGTAGTTGCTCAAGTATGGTTTTATTATTCGCCTTCATTTAACGTCACGAATGCTCATATCTTAATTGACGCGATATTAGTCCACTGGGTAGGTCGTAATAACTTTAACCGCATGATTCTAGTACTTATCTTCAACGTCTTGACTATACATAGATCTTCGTTGGCATATGCTGTCATCTGGATAATGAGCCAGCGTATATTGCTTCACCTACAAGGCGAGTATTGTTTAGGGGCTCTAGGTTGTTCCGTAGTAAACCTTGCCTTGCAGAAATTTCAGTCGATCTACATACGAACAATGTCTTTATCGCGACACGCCAGGTGTTTCCAGCACGGGACGCCGAGTCAGCTTCACGGTCACCTTTTGAGTCTTCCAAAGGTCAGCGTGATCATTCAGGATCTCGGGTACCGACGCGTGCAAATGACATGGAACTCAATGTGAGAATATGCATAGAACACGCCGTTGCTGTCGACAACCCACTGGAGGAAGAAGATCTGAGCTGTTCCTTTAAGGAACAAAAGGTATGACGGGTTATGTGTGTAACTTAAGGTGTCCGCCTGAGATACTCCGTTTATATGATATCAATTTATGTCAATTAGCTTTGCAAAACGATCCACAAATGATCGGCGGAAGCAGTTGAACAGCGTGCATAACGACATGATCCGACAAACTTAAACAGACATGACTCCGTGACATTGGAGACTGGACCTGCCCCTGAACAGATCATCGATATCAATGCTGGCACAGAACAATTGGACTATCCCATGACACCTCCCTTGATAACCCCTTCAACAGCAGGATCATTGTTCTCACGAAAGATGTACACGTATCGGGGATGCTTGACATGATTAACAAACTAGAATACCTGAATGATTATCCTCTAACGATCAGTTGAGTTCTTCGGGATGGTAATGTCAACCTTTTCGACGTCTCTAAGTTCGTCCGTTGACTTAGGACTCGTATTCGACTGAATACAAGACAAGCTGAACTCCTATGGAATTGACCTCTAAGTTGATCGTACGACCAGTATATACAATTTATAAAGCTGCAGACACCATCCATGACAGTTATCGCACACGTTAGGGCTCGTGACGGCTGAGAGGTATTACTGCCAATCGGCAATCCATCTCTTCAAACCCTAGAAATGAGGATCCAATCCTGTGGCTGACCTTCTTCCGCTATAAACTCTACGTTGGGTACACCGGAGCCGGGTATGCAGGACCATTACGGAACTGCTGAGGGAATTGTCGACCGACCCAAGCCAATACCCATGCTGTAGCTCTTGCCAAAAACCACAGAGCCATCCGTACACCAGGTACTAGCCGTAAGACGTCTCTAATGTCCCATACGTCACGGTGATATGTAATGAGTCCTTGCTCATTAAAGCTCAGGCGTGTCATGATAGGCAATTGAAAGTACAGCGGAGATGGGAGGGCAAGGCTAGTTCCTGGGACGGGAAGGGATGGCATTGCCGAGAAAGCCCACAAAAAAGAAGGGCCCCCTTCGGAGGGAGAAGGCGGCTTATTTAGGGAGAGGTTGCTGGGTATGTTGTAGGTGGAATGAATGTCAGGGAATAACAGAATATTTAAAGTGTGCTCGACCAAACTTTTCTTTTGACCGTCTTAAAGGCTGGATATGAGTTCATATAATAATGTGTGAGATCAAGGATACATACCAAAGCTTTCTGTCTCGCTAATGTCGTCTATTTCTGACCACATGCGTAGGACACGGAACCAAGATTTACTATCATCTATCGGGTGTTTCCCTACAATGGCTTTGAAGATATTAACGGGCCGTGGAACGTCTATGATGCATAAACGGCGCATAAAGGAATGAATGTCGGCGATAAGTGCACGAGATGTAGCAGTCATCACAGGATTTTCGTAGCTGACAACCGATCGTGTCAGATGTCAAGTTCGAAAAATAAAATGCATACATAGCACGCGACTCGTAAAAGAGCTCCGAAGTGTCTAGAAAGCTCGGAGGGTAGTTGTAGACATGGTTACATGCTTGCAGGGTTCTCGTGTTTCTCTGTACGATCGACAAGTCAAGAATCATCTGTTTCTTCTCGAGATGGTTCGTTGACACGCTCATCATGCGTGACCGTGGAGGACAACAAGTACAAAAACATGAATTGCTGCAGTGGGAGTCTGTGATGAATCATCATGATCCGACGCACCGCAAAGGATGGGGCGATCATTGTATCCAAGACCAATCAAGATCTCGAGATTCGCTATTACATACAACAGATCAGTGTGTAAATTGCTACTTCGCACTACGAGTTAGGAGTTTTATCGATGACTTTCGCCGAGCACATGTCCACATGCACGGAATCAAATGTCAGTGGCTTCTTGTGAACAGAGACGCCTGTCCAGTGTGAAGTCGACACAGTAATCCAACGGGTCGAGCGAGTCTAATCAATCGACTTGTTTCAGGAACAAAGACAGCCAATAGGTTTCCCTAAACACACTCACCGAGTGTAGAGTTGGGATATATATACGAGCGCTCGAGTGCCAATGACATGCCTCCTATCATGATATCACAACTGAAGCTTTGCAATGGTACCTCAAGTAGATCAGAAAGTGGACGGTAGGTTTATTGGAAAACCACTTAGGACAGTGATGCCTACAACCCATCAATCTATTCAGCACAATCTTACTATCTGTCAAAGTACTACAATAGGTGTCATTGGCCTTATACTGGCTACTGGCATCATCTAAAGGATGTCAACATGGTGAACAGTGCATGAGTTATTACAATATTACCTACATATCAATTGAGTACAGTCACAGCTTCTACATGGAGGTGTTGACCAGCATTGACTTTCTTGTGTGCCTTATCCGTACCCCTCGATTTCTTCCAAAGTTTGAAATTTAGACTTACGCCGGCCCCCTGCGATCTCTCCTCACCAGCCCTATTGGCCTTGAGGTGAGCATCTGCTGTTTTGCATATGCCTTGTAAAGTTGTGTATGGTCCGTTGTAGCCCAGGCCACCTTCAGAAGGTGAAAGACGGGCTCTATGGTCATCGAAAATTAAATGAACGGAAATGAGTGCAAACATGGACGGTTGGAGGTTGACGAGATCCCCACGAATAGGGGGTATCATGCGAGCGAGAGTACGACACAAGACAGAGGTCGACATTGAAAGCAAGGTTTTGGTAACGTAGGTTGCCTCGATGAGATGTGCGATAGAGAGCATGAAGGTGAAGGAATAACTGGGGAATTCGCACTCGCTGTCTAAAGTTGAAAGGGCAAGATGCACATCGCCAAAGGTACATGGAGAGCCCGAATCTGTAACATTAAATGATTGACCACCGATATCTGGATTTGTCCCTCCCTTTTCTAACTCGACGAGTCGTTGCTCGTAGCATAAATGTGCCAAAGCGCAGTTCTCCACATAGATATATGACTGCAGAATATTTTCCACCCATGTAGGGTTATGCTTCCGAACGAGATATGCACCACAAAGAATGTCCCCTCCGGGACCAAAAATTCCGTTTCCTGGCCTAATGCATCCAGTTCTGAGGATGCGGGATCGGCCAGATGGGGATTTGTCTGCCTCGCGGACGACTCGTTCACCGAGCCTCTTGGAAGCAGCATAGTTAGAAAAAAAGTGCTCGTGACGTTTAGGTATCAGGTTATCGTCATCCCAGAGTAGCTGGACAAAGAATCGGGGGCGGGTCTCCCACGGCCAGAGCCAAAACCGAGTACGGCGTACAGCAAGGGCCCCCGAGGAAGTGTAGATCAAGATGCTTGCACCGATATCTTTCGAAGAAGAAGTAACATTCTTCGTGCCCTCGTAGTTCACATCCGTCGAACGGGAGAAAAGTGCAAGCACACGTTCATAGAATCGGATGTTGGCCGCTGAGTGGAAGACAGTTATCTCTCCTTTGTCAGAATCACCACCAGTCCCTGTCTGAGGCCATGGTACCTGGAAGGCATTTGAGACAGCTGTCACATTGGAAATGTCAACCTTGAGGAATGTGACATGCTGAGCCTTCCCTGTGCGTAAATCAGGTCGTGTAGGTAACCGAACGTCGAGCACTCGAATTCGTTTTGGGTCTTCCCCCCGCTGCAAGAGCTGGTGAACGATCCATCCTCCCAGAAAGCCTGCCTATTGCTGAATGTCAGCATGACACAGTGATGGGCTGTGCTGAATTGGACGCAAGAGACTCGACACGCACCCCACCGACCACAATGTATCGACGACCCGTCTTTGGAGGCAGAAGCTTTCCAGTATCAATTGGTTTGTCGTGATGCTGTTTGAACGCAGCTAGTACTCCCTGGACTGTAAACCGATCTGGCGAGAAAATTTCAGCGTCAGGTGGCAATTGGGAAAGCTTTCTGTCGTTAACGACGAAATAGATGTAAATCGCAATTGCAGCTACCACGGCGCCATAGAGCAGGTCAGGCATACTTGTCTCAGCTCGCCAGACGGCGAACGGTGAGTTTAATGTTAATCCTGTCCAAGCTACAGACGTGAGAACAACTCATCAGTGATGGTCAACACAAGGCCTGGCTCGTGAGTGGTACTCGTTCTACCACTACTGGAACGTGCTACGACTTCCTGTTGCACCGAAACAGGTTCTAGGTACTGTGCTGACTTTACATGCTGGTACTATGGACTAGTTTAAATACCATCATTTGGAGGGCGCAATGAAGTGACGATTGAATCATTCTCAGTCGAGGTAAGTATAGGTGTTCCCTCGAATGTAGATCTTGGTGATTAGACCAACTTTGGCCAATGTGCTCGAGGATCTGATGACATGGAAAACTGCCATAGTGGAGAATCTTCCTTGGAGTTTTTGGTCCGCCTAAGGAAGACCAGAAAAGTGTTACATCACCAAAGTGCAGCGACTAGACAGGGTGGCCAGTAGTCGTCAGCAAATAAGTATGTACTAGACTACCCTTCCGAGTCCAGCGTTGTCCTGAGAAAGCGTCTTACTCCATTCTCGAAGGATGTGCTTCATGACTTTCCCACTAGCCGTCTTGGGAAGTTCCTCAGTAACTCCAGGTTCACCAACGAACCACACCCATGCAGGGGCATTCTAAGTTTTGTATTTAAAGACTGAAAGAAGGATAAGAGGACTCATACCTGAGGATTGATTCTGTCTGAGACAGCCTTACGCACATCCTCTCTGGTCATTGTTGTGCCGGGTTCAAGGACAATCCACGCCCCAACGACTTCTCCATAGTGCGCGTCTGGGACGGAGACAGCAGCAGCCTCTCGTATGGAGGAGTGGGCCGTCAGCGCATTTTCGATTTGAACTGGAAACAAGTTCTTGAAGAGGAGGTTGAAATATTAATTCGGATGTTCACTCTAAGGTTTAAATAAACTGACTTCTCCACCGCGAATGATAATATCCTGACATGAACAATGTTAATGCAAGTAATGGAGCATAGCAAGCGATGGTATCACCTTCACTCTCCCCACGACTATGGGTAAGGTCATCAATGCTCACACACGTTGGGAGTGCAGGGGAACTCACTTCTCAAGAAACCGTCTTCGTCCATGATTCCTTCATCGCCACTATGTATCCACGTCGTGGAAGGGTCTTTAGGATCCACACACATCACCTTCTTTGTCTGCTCCTCATTTTCCCAATACCTGGCAAACATGGCATAATGTATTTAACAGTGTTCAGTGCAAGACACAGGCCTAAACCTACATACCCTTTCTGGAGCAAGTACCCTGTGACACACACCTCCCCAGGTGTCCCAACAGGAACGATCTCTCCCTCTATATCGATCACCTTGGCTTTCACGTGTGGCTGTACTTTACCTACAGTCTCTACGCGCTTGGTGATGGGATCGGCGGGTGTAGTTTGGAAAGAAACAGGGCTGCCATCGATCGAATCGTTTTCAAAGCCACTGAACAATATGTCGACGTACCTCGTCTCGGCTAAGTGCATATACCAGAGTGTCAATTAAGATTCATCCTACGAGGACTGTGGCGGACTCACTCATTCCGTACGCAACCGTGAGATCAACAAGGTTGAGTTTATTGATGAGTTGATGCATCAGGTCGATGGGTATAGGTGATCCTGCAGCAATCCCGGTTCTTCAGCGCAGTCTGCAAACTAGACCTTTCTGTACCAAAAGACGTACCTCATAGAACTCAAGTCTAGCTTCTCCCCAGCTTCGTGACGCTTTTGCACTTCTGATAGTACACCAAGAAAGTGTGTCGGCACCCCATGCAGAGCTGTACAACGTTCTTGTACTATTGCATCTACGATGGCCTCTGGGTTGAAAACAGCAGCTGGGTATACAATGCAGGCGCCATGCAACCAGGCCGCCAAGTTTCCCAGTACTAAGCGTATAAATTCGATGGAGTGAGCTTGGTTTCGTATGGGATATATGAACAATAAACTTATCAAAACAGTGAAACAAGGGTGGGACATTGCCTGAGATAAATGTCAATGCTTGATAACCCGAGGGCAAATGAGCTTACAAAGAATGTCATCTGAGGTAAGGCGCATGCATCGGCCATTGGAGAGTCCATTGTTGATGAGATTGAGGTGTGTCAACTATGTAACATTTGTGCTTAAAGAACTGACAAGGAGACAAACGAAGGCAACTATTACCGACACGGCTTTCGGTTTACCAGTCGTTCCACTATTTCCAAATCACATACGTGCTCGCACTGTGACATGGGAGACCCACCTGGTGAACTGCAAATTGATGACTTCGTCAGAGTGGTGGGAATCCACAAGCTCTTTGAAATGTCGCTGCTCAGAGCCATCTTCACGCCAAACCAACATTTCACGGAAGTCCACTACACTCTTGATATCTTCGACTTCCTCGGCATAGTCTTTGGGGTCAGACATATCGTTTACGACGATAAGACTCCGCAGTGAAGGCAAGGAGGCTGCTTGGATATTCCCTGGAGCTGAATATCGCAAATCTGGGAATGCTGCAGCCAACCCCCGTACATATCGTGATGTTCGCAGGCGTGGAACAACGAATAGGTGGGCCACGCCAACAACATTCAGGGCTTCTACCTGGCATCCAAAGATGGTAGATTTTCGTCCGCGGGGTCAAGTAAGACTTACCAGTTCATGCAGCCGGTAGGCAGGATTGAGGGTAACCAAAATGGCTCCTATGCTAGCACACGCCCATTGCAGCAATGCATATGCACTTGTAGGCCAAGGCACTGAGAGGGGCAACAGTAGCTCATGTCAACTTTCCACACCTGTTATTACCCATGATTACCCCTACACGATCACCTTTTTTGACGCCAAGTGCGATGAGCCCCCTTGCAGTAGCATGAATATGCCTATTGAACTCGTGGAAATCCCATGCTAGATGACTGCGAACGTTCATGTTCCCGGAAGGCGGTCCCCCATGAGTTCTTGGACGTTCTTGCCTGCAGATCAGTGCTGGCCTCTCCGCATACTTACTCACAATGTCTTGTCGAAAGTAAATCGGGAGCGTCCTGTATTCTAGTGGCGGATACCTTGGGCCCTCGACGGATGAAAGAGTGATCGAACGGGTTGGTCTGGCCGAGCAGCTCAAGAATAAGAATGGTTTGACCCTGCAGAAAAGCGACATGGTGACCGTGTTCACCACCAGTGCAAGCCAAAGTAGTTGTTACACGACCATCAAATGCATACGTATTTGAGAAGTTTATCCTACAACTACGTGATGTGTTTATAATTAGAGAACAAGTACGTAGAGAAATATCACTGCGAGGGACTCTGGCGTTGCTGAGGAAGTTCCCAGCTTTCGTATGCTCTTGGTTGCTCGACCTTCCGACGCAGGGAGGCTGCTTTGTCAACTTATCCACCGTGCGAATTTCCCGAAAAGTGGGCCAATATTTAAAGGACCGTTCCGCAGACTACGCCCGAGTAGGGGGCAGCTACTACCAATGGCACCCTCAAGACGCGTCCGCATTTTGACAGCCGAAGACGTTGCAAACCACAAGTCTGCAAGCAGCTGTTGGGTCACCCTTCGTGGCAAGGTCTATGATGTCGCTGGGTTCATTCCTGATCACCCCGGAGGAGAAGACTTGATTCTGAAGCACGGTGGAACGGACGTAGAAAATATCATGAATGACAAGGACTCCCATAGCCACTCCGACTCAGCATACAACATGTTGGAGGAGTATGTGATCGGTCGTTTGGGTACTGAAGCAATGACCGTGAGTGATGGTGCGCATCAATTATTCTGTCTTGCGGGCAGCCGACGTAACAGCAAACAGACTGGGAAGCTACTGACGACTTCAAACCGGAAGACACGGACTCCGCTGAAGATTTCGCCAAAACACAGTTCCTCGATTTGCGCCAGCCGCTATTAAAGCAAATGTGGCATGCAAATTTCAGGTTAGTGTATTAGTCACCTATTTCACCAGTTCTGACACTTTTCACAGTAAATCATTCTATCTTCAGCAGGTACATCAACCCCGTCACTTGAAGGACTCAGCTCGCCTATTTGGTCCTGACATTCTGGAGGCATGCAATATCCTCGGTGGTGGTCTCATTTATTACTGACTTCTCGTGCTAGGCGTGTACTCGCACGGTTTGGTATGTCGTGCCAATGATATGGCTACCTATAGCCTTCAACCTTTTCATCCGCTCTATGCTGGGGTTCACCCAACCTATACCCTCTTTCTGGACACATCCGCTGTACCCCCTTGACCATGTGTCTTTTTTGACACTCGGCGTGTTCTTGAAAACTTTACCGTGGTTTATCCTTGGAAATCTGGTCTGGACCTTGGTCGAATATGGAATGCATCGCTTTCTCTTCCATATCGATGAGTTCCTGCCTGACAAACCTGTTTTCTTGACTTTGCACTTCTTACTACATGGCATACACCACTATATGCCAATGGACCGGTAAATTGATACCACCTTGCTCATGACTGGCGTTCAAACTGTGACAGGTTGAGGCTTGTAATGCCACCGATCTTGTTTGCTATTCTGCAAGTCCCGTTTACCCAACTTGGATATAGTGTGGTACCCACTCCTATCGCAAATGGCATCATCTCGGGTGCTTTCACGTTTTGTAAGTGACTCTGTAGCTTTACTTCTGCTAACTAATGGCCGGTAGACGTTCTTTATGACTGCATGCACTATGCGTGAGTGTGCCTTGTCCCCCTTTTTTCCTACTTGCTAACTCTTTCATAGATTGCATCATACCATGCTTCCGGCTTACATGCGCGAGATGAAAAAGTATCACCTTGCGCACCATTACAAAAACTTTGAGCTTGGCTTTGGAGTCACCAGTGCGTCTTCTGTGCTATCGTGTTGTGCAGGTAGCTGACAATAATTCACCAGGTAAGATATGGGATTATGTCTTTAATACTGTTCTCCCAGTTTGATCTGAGCATCTCCCTTCCATTGGTTATGCCAATCTTATATCTATATCATATCGTTTATCTTCACGTATATTAGCACTTCTGAGATTAATAGGACGGGAGATAATTCTTCCTTTACCTTGTCAGTCCCGGAATCCCAGTGTAAGTTGAAAGACGTCCAGACGTTGGAAGGTGCTACTGAAGGAGCTGTCCATTCCCAAGGCAGCTGCACCGCCACAATGATCATTTCTATAGTCTGACATGCCTCCCTCCACGGGGAAGGTGAATTTTGGCGTGGACGATGCATCCTTACTGAAAGCCTACAAATTATCTACCCTTAACCCTATGTATGTTTATTTAAGTTCCAGAGATGTGGTTTGACTCGCCTCCTTTCAGAAAATGGGAAGATGTGGATTATGATCTGGAAGACGGACCCTCTGATTTCTTGACATCTTCATCAAGCGGAGATGGCGATGGCGACCCTCTGGGAGTTGGTGGTGTCGTCGAGTGTGCAACAACCTCTTTTCCTGCAGCCTTTTGCTAATCCCACACAGCCAGACAGGTCTTGATTCGGAAACACGTATGTACGGTCTCGCACCGGGGCTCTACTCGTCGTCTTCTTATGCAATGCCGCAGGATCTGCGATTTCTATCAGTTCCAAAGCATTCGATCCGAAGGTCTTCCTGTCCGTTGTTCACCCTAACGCAACCTTTCAAGACCTGGCTGCCGGAATATCTCACCTTCAGACATCTATAGATGCACGCTCAGAGCAAATTCGTATTCTCGTTGAGGATAATTTTGATCGCTTCGTAGCTGTGAAAGCTTCTACGGATGGTATGTCTCAGGGATCAAACCTATTAAGTTGCTTATCTTTTCTGGAAGCCCTCTATGCTGAGATGCGAGAAGGCTTGCTGTCTGATGCGAGTGACCTCGCTTTGAAGCCGTTGACCGATTGCCTCAAACGTACTGTCTGCTGGATGTCGAACCCCATTTCCAATATCTCACTCGACTTTTGATAGGCTCCGCTGTGAAAGCTAACCAAGTCTTTTTACCAGTATTGGAGAACGCAGCCAAGGCCCAGAAGCTCCGTACAACGCTCTCGGTGTTTGAGCGATCTAAATTCTTTTTCAGCCTCCCTGGGACTCTTGTCGAGTGTATTGAAGCTGTTTGTTTTTCATTTCGTCTTGCGACCCGTTTGCTAAGAGCCCACTATAGGGAAAATATGAGGCTGCCCTCCGAAACTACAACAAGGGAAAGTTTCTCCTAGATTCGAAGCCAGGCCAAATAATATCTGTCGAATCCGGAGAAGGGAAACTTTTTGCTTCGGCAGAGTCGCAGCAAAAACGAATCTTGGAAAGAGTTTGGTCGAATGTAGAGAAGGTTATGGGAGAAATGAAGTCACTCTTATTATCTAAGCTACAAGAACCCAGTCGCAGCGTGGACGAGCAGGAAAAAATCATCGAGTGAGCGATGTTCCTGGAAATGAAAATCATATCTCACTACCATAAGAACAGAATTTTACTAGATTTGAATACTTCTCAGGATCCCATCTGGACCTACTTCGACAGTCAACATACTCATATTATGGATCAAATAAGTGCTGCGTACTGCTCAGGACTAGCAAACGTCCAAAGTAAGGTACATTGCTAGGCATTGTGGACCCATGGTGCTGACCATCATGGAAGCTGCCCTGGATGTCAATTTGCCTGATACAGCCAGTCCTGACGGACTTAACATGGCGTTGGCATCTCAACTGCGGTTATGTCTCGCGGCATTGGATACTAAACAGTCTGACTTGACAATCGGTGAGTGTTGCGATATACATCGATTGAGTCCGTACCTGAGTTCTCCCCGGACAGCCCAGGGAGGTGGTCACGAAATCTGGGAGACCATCTCGGAGATGGTCAAGAATGTTTCCGAGGTCTTGTTATCCTTACTTCCGAATTTTTGGAAGATCGCCAAGAGCTTCCTGGAGGGGAAGTTTAAAAGAGTACGTCCATGTTCTAATCTTCTTTTAACATCTTTCAACTCCAAGCACAGCCTACCAGCTCTCGACGAAGTGCACAACAATGTAGACAGATGGCGCTGGACATTGTGAAGCTCTATGTTTCTCTATTTTCGGAGTTCTTCGTTCTCTCTGACGTTGCTGTCATGTCACCATCGACGTCGGAGGGGAAATTACCACCCCTTCTGCCCATTCATTCGAATTCACTCACCTCGGCTCACTTTATTATCAAAATTCTTATTGAGATGCAAGATCGTGTCAATGAGGTGACTTCTATGGAGATCACCAAGGAGGCTGGTGTCAGCCTCGAAAGTTTTATGGAAAATTCACGATGGAAACTTGGCGAGGTGCTTATTCGAACCTGGCTTCGAGGTGGGTTTCCTCTCACTTCTGGATAGTTGGGACTAACTGGCGGTCTAGATGCTAATTTATTGTATCACCTTGAATCATGGGATCCATCTACGACAGATCCGTCTGTGACGCAATACATGTCATTGCTCGAGATGTTCCAACGGCATATGACGTTGTCAGCACTGAAGATTGCTGGAGGTGTCGAGTTGACCTCTACTACTTCGTCATTGCGAACCATTCAGCAGAATCATGTCTCCCCTCAGTTCACACAAAAGATAACACTGGCATTCTTGGATTCTATCTACGCATTTTTGGATGGCCTGGTTCATCTTACTTCGAACGAACAGCCAGTGACAACTGGGGAACTTGCTGCCACCAAAAACCGACCAACACCCTCGAAGTTGTTTGACCTTGGTGATGCAGTAAGTATTGTTTTAGAGTTGTTAGCGACTGCTGATCGGTGCTTCGTAGAATACTCGATTACTTCTCGTGCTCTCTAACTTTGCGTACCTTTCAACTACTCTCATCCCCAACATGATGAGTCAGCTGGAAGGTGTGTTTGGGACATCTACCGAAGATGACCGCAAGGTTACTATTTGATTATCTCAAGATGCGCCTAAGCTCACAGTTTTACAGACACTTACGAAAGTTGTGCAAGAACTGGATAAGACATTGTTCGACGGATATGTCAAACCCAAGTCTGCTGTTGTGACATCTATTCTCAAAGAGGGGATCTTAGATCCTGCAATGGATTGGTACGAGACACCCCACCCCACTGGTACGTCAAGCAAACACATCTTAATCCATATCACAAATGGGGCGTTCATGAACAAATTAGAGATCCGACCATACATGTACAGAGTGCTGATGGCCCTTGTTGGAATCCATGCCCAGATCAGCCACGTCGCAGAAGGCTTGCTGGAGCGTGTCCTTCATGTTCTTGTTGAGGATGCTGCGGATGAGGCCCTCCGATCTTTTCGCCAGGTTAAACGGTTCGGGATGGGTGGAATGTTACGTGTATGTGATGCGTTTGGCCTTATTGATCTCTTGGCACTAAAACGTTCACAGGCAACCTTGGAGATTGAATTCATGCATCAAACCCTGACTCGATATGTTTCCCCATCCGCAGCCAAGACACTTTCTGAACTGTACAACAAGATATCTCAGGCCTATGCAAGACGTCCCAGCGATGACAATTTGCAGAGTCACCTCGATAGCGTGAAGAAGACATTAGCAGAGAGCCGACGGGCCACAGGGATTGAATTCATGTGTTTCAGGCAATCGAAGAGCAAAAGTAGCTCAAAGCCCACCTCGGGAAGATCACGCACAAAGGGCACTGAAAGTGGTCGAACTGCAGCCGAGCGCCAACCCCCTTCGTAGTTATTCTATTTGTGAACGTCCGTTTGCGAATGTACTCTGGTCGCTCTTGGCTATTTCTGAGTGAGGTCACCATGCGGGTGATAGAAAGAATTCCTCTGCAACTGTACGATGTGAGATCTGGTGAACCAACACTCCGTTGGCCAGCAGGAGTTGGACTTCATCTGCAGTACCCCTGTGCCGATCACATCATCCGTGATTGTCCTACCCACGAAAGTGATCCGGTGAAGCTGGACCGCACCACCATGCATGTGGACATGATACATGACATCCCAAAAGCATGCTCCGGCGTTATTACGGACGTGATGCACCACTACCGATTGTATGGTCAGTGAGACGTGGAATCCATGAGGCTTTGGTAGGAGTTGATCATCTATCATGACCGCCAATCGGAGCGCTGGGTTGGAGTTTCAAATTCATTGACCAGGCTGCTCAAGTACGGTCAAGAACCGACTTCCTGTGACTTCTTGATGTACTAGCCTGGCCATTCCCTATCCCCGCACCGTTATAGGTTATCCACTGTACTAGGTCCATACGACAAACTGGTCTTACTAGCGTCAAGGTATCAGTTACCGCAAGGGCGGGGGGTTAGCAACTTGTCAGGAGGACACGCGGCAGACGCCAATTATTTGGCTCGTCTTGACCCTGTTATGTAACTTGAGTTATTCGGGCGTCTGTTAGCGGCAAAGGAACAGTTTTATGCACGTTCCTGTTGGGCGGTAATTCTCTTTCTTCCCTCATCCCACTCAGCCCAGCTTCATGGAGGACGACCCCATATCATTGCCCCTCACATCGTTATCCAAGCAACCAGGTAAATCAACACGGTTTGACATTTCGACGCTCAGGACACCTGTTCCAACGTAAGTCTGTCGCACTTCATAGGTGGTATGTTGAGGATTCACATTTCCCCAGATACCGCCATGCCGCTCCATCGGCACCATGGCCATGGATGAATTTCGATGTAGACGATAGCACAGTCGAACCGCTCTACCCTCAAGGACTAGAGGTACCAAGAAATGATTGGAAGAAATACCCCCAAAACTTGTTTGGAAACTGGACGCCAGACCAGGTCGGAAGGAGCGGGATGTTAATCAAATGCTCTGACAAGTCGCACTGTACGATTTACACCGCGGAGGCCTTGCATGGCAATGGTCAGTTCGATAAAACCGCCGCGGATCGAACTATGACTGTCACGGCGGACGTTGCGAGTATGGAGGCATTCTGGGATGCACTCCAGAAAGATGTGAGAACATTCAGTGCATGGGCCATTAAATGTTCGGCTTAATTACTGTGAGCAGCGACCAGATAACATTCGTATCCGGGCGCTCTTCGTCGATAGCTTGTCTAAGCCTGTCTTGCAGATGCTGGGCACTACGTGAGTATTTTTCTCGACGTTTCATATCACCTACACACTGTCTTCAGATATAACATTGAGCCCTTCTTCTTTTCTTCTTCCACAAATTGGATACCATCGCGATACCAAGAAGACCCGAAGCCTGGTTACGGAGATCGTGAGTAGTGCATCGAATGCGAGTGGCAACTAACACTTACTCACACATTTAACTAGACATAACGATTACACTCCCGTTCATCTGTACAATGCGAAATCCCGCAAATAATAGAGATGCAAGTATCTCTTCTGCAGGTTCACGTCGTTCATTGCCAAAACACACACCACCCCCGAAGGGTACGTTTATCTTCTCACATTCATCGTGCAGCTGTAACCAGATTCTATAGACGAGCCTCAGATAATTGATACCCAGCTTCCTTTGGCCCTCCCATCGGGTGAGCCTCCCCAGCATTCCAAGCATTGATCCGACTCATATCCTTCGTAGCCGGTGTTATCCTGCTGCAGGATCTCTTGGCTATCCACATGGTCCGCGGGCGGAAGACTAGCACGATCATTTCATACCACCCTATTGACTTGAAAACAACATCGGCAAAGCGGTTGTGTTCACTTGTACAAAGGACTGGAGATAGTGTATACTGGTCCAAGATCTTCGACAGGACAACAGACCCGACATTCCTCTTCCTCGCTATACTTTGGTATGCGCTCTACGCATGGGATGAAGCCTTTGAGGCGTTATATCATCATATTAGCAAGCTTGTGCGTATGGCGATGGAATATGTGCGACTTGTCTTGACGTATTTCTAGGAATCAGAAGTTTTGAGGACCAACGACATAGTGTTGACACGCGAACTTCACAAAGTACAAGCACACCTTCTGCATTACCAGCAGCTTCTTCAGGACTTCCGCAAATCCGTCATTTTTGTGAAGGACACTCCCAATCCGGCGATGGAGTCGCGAAAGATGGATGACCAGAGCCGTGAAGAGTGGGAAATGATGACCGATCAGGAGCGCATAAAGGCGGGAAAGATGACCAAACAGGAGCTTAAAGAATGGGAGGAGAAGACCGTTCAGGAGCGCAAAGAGTTGGAGGAGAAGGCTAAACAGACGCGCAAAGACTCTGCGGACCTCATGAACCAGGAAGCCCACAACTTGCTTTCTGAAATAGATCGGTTGGAGGGCCAAAGGACAATGCAATCGGATCGTTTGCAGAACGTCATGCGACTGGTTCGTTTTCGTACCAATCCGTTGAACGTCGCTCATACTTTTCAAGGCGTTTGCGAGTGTGAATATTGAGGACAGCAGGGCTATGAAAGATTTGACAGAAGCGTCCCTGAGGGATTCTGCTGCCATGAAGCAGGTATGTTGGATCCTGGCCCCCGAGTACTTTTTTTTTTTTTTGACACATCTCCCCTAGATTTCCTACTTAACCATGATCTTCTTACCAGCAAGTTTGATGGCTGTAAGTTGGCCATAGTTTGCTAATTGATCATTTTACCTACTTTCCCTTAGAGCGTTTTCGGCATGAATGTTGCGGAAATTAACCCAGGTACCAAGGAAAACCTGGCCCACTTTGCAGAGGCTACAGTCGCACTCACGGTCCTAACCGCGTGGCTAGTAATTGCACTGCAATTACATAGTTCTTTCTGGCCACCGGGTAGCGGACTCGTGCGACGTCTGGCATGGCCGATATTCTTCACTGCTGACCGTATCAGAGATAACATCCGAGCACGCCGCAGGAACAACGTATTGATGGCTCCTTGAAACCTTTATGTCCACATTTATGTTTATATGACACGGGATGACCTTCAGGAATGTCTGGATGTGTCTCATGATTATCGACTGCTGTAACTCAGGCAGATGTCAGGACAGTTGTAGATGATGGCAGTATTAGTTATGGTCACAATATACTTCGTATTGTACGTACGTATGTACTACGACTGACGTATTACTTCAATTTACCAAGTCATTTCACAGTCCGGACACTCTGAATTACCGACGGAATTCGTTCGGTATTACTACGATGGTTCTGATGGCGTCTGTGCAGAGGACTGTCTTGCGCTCTTCATGCAACGAACTTGGACATGGCCACTGAGATTGATCCTCAGCCCTCCCAGGTGTCAAAGGCTCTCACCGACGAAATGCTCCGCAATAGTAATGAATCTCGATTCGTGCCTCTGCGATGGCTACGACACGCCTCAATATTCCTAGCTCATTGGGGGGTCGAGACACATGGGTAAGAGTACATACTTTGCGGGATTGCTGGTGTGCAGATTCATCACGATTCGATGCAAAGCATTGCACCAATTCCAAAGGAGGGAAGACAGGAGACGCGATGGTATCAGATGTTCTTCGTCTGGTTCTCTGCCAACATGAACATCCTCACGTACGTGCAAATGAATGCATTGACTCGGCAGTTAATCCTCTCGACAGTTTCAGCACTGGGACTGTAGGACCGGCATTTTTCACCCTTGGGGTACGCGATTCCATACTCGTTATCATTGTGGTCGATCTGGTGTAAGGGATCCGCAATGCTTTCTTCTTTGGTTGCTTACCATTTGCTCTTATCAGATTTTGTCTGCTTCCAGCATTCTTGTATGTTCTGAATGCCTATATTGTGATCCCCGATAAGAAGGCATGACACAGCGCCGTATTTGGACCAAAACTTGGGACACGCTCTATGGTTCAGTGCCGGTTTTCTTGGGGGTCAGTAATACTACGCACCCTGTATGATCAGAACACTGGGCTAACTCACAGTGAAGTTACTACGGGGCGGTTATTCCCACCATCCTGAACGTATTCTCGATGCAAGGATTCCTCATCCTGAATTGTATCATTGGGGGGCAGACAATTGCAAGTGTTAGCCCACACCTGGATGATACGTTGGGCATTGTCATTATTGGTGTGATTTCTCTTGTGGTAAGTGCACCTTGATATGTAATCTGCTATTCTCATTGTTTTACAGGTAACGTTTTTTGGGTACCGCTTTCTTCACTGGTAAAGTATCGTTGTCCTTGGTGTACTTGGTTAATTCATTCTTGCGATAGGTATGAGAGTGTCGCATGGATTCCAAATGTGGTCGCTTTCATCGTAATGCTGGCGCTTGGGTATTCCCATCTTCGTGCCAACCAGTCTACCCCCGTTCCGACTCCAACTGCAGCATCTGTACTATCGTTTGCATCCACGCTGGCTTCCAGCATTCTCAGTTGGTGTACAATGACTCCTGACTATGGGGTTTACCACAGCCCAGCAGCTTCATCGTAAGTAGACTTTACCGAACAAATTCGCTGAGGTAACATGCATTGTCAGCTCCCGAATTTTCATGTACACTTATCTCGGCTTTTTCACTGCAAGTGTAAGTTGATCCATCGATGAAGGACTGGCGCCTGATGAAATGATAGATCACTGCTCATACCTTGGGCGCAGCTTTTGCAGCCGCAGCACCTACTGTACCTGCATGGAACATTGGATTCCAGAACAACTCATCTGTCGGTGGTTTGGTGAACAGCGTTTTGATGCCTGTCGGTGGATTTGGCAAGTTCCTCACTGTGCTGGTTGCGCTTAGTATACCCAGTGCTTGTGCACCGTCAATGTACACCTTCAGTACAAGTTTCATGGCTGTTGCAGGATGGTTTACCCTCGTTCCGCGCTGGGTATATATATTGATCTCTGAGGCAATGTAAGCGCAGAGTTTGAGCCAAAAATATTATGTTTTCACTGACCGAAAGGACACTGTAGCCTCATTCCCGTTGCCATCGTCGGTGCCAAAACATTCTATACCACATTTGTTGACATTCTCAGTGCGCTGCATAACTTTGTCTCAACGTTATGCTCACAAAGCCTTCTAGGTGTTATTGGGTACTGGAGCACAGCTTTTGCGGCCATCGTCTTGACTGAGCATGTACTGTTCCGGGGCGGGTCATTCACCGAGGAAGCCTACCCAATTTCCATGTGGGATTCGGCCAGGCTGCTTCCTAGCGGGATACCTGCTGTGCTTGCATTCCTCTGTGCTTTTGGCACGCTTGTCCTGTTCATGTCGCAGGCGTGGTATGCAGGTCCTGTTGCGCGGCATGGATCTGGAGACTGTGGAGTATACGTTGGATTCATCGTAGCCGGTGTCATATATGCTGTTTTAAGGGGGCTAGAGAAGGCGCACGGGAAGCAGAGAGATGCTACCAAGGAACGCGAGCCAGAAAGTGGCATCAGTTGAAGTGCGTGACACTGCCCCTATTTCACTGCTCGTCGCTGACAGGAAATAAAGGAAACTCGTTCTCACAGGTGTTGTTTTCTCAGTCAGAATAGCTGGAACCAGTTGAGAAGGAACGATTGTCTTCCTTAGAGTCTTTGGGCTGTCTAGGGGAGACTAGCTGGAGCCCATGATGTAGTCAGTTCGTGACCTGTTAACATGTTAATTTTTGATAGGTCACTTTGTCCAGACTACTATTATAGACCAAAACTTTCTTAGGGTTCGAGCGGCTGAGCCTAAATCCACTCCATAAAGTGCCATTCCTTCGGCCGTTTCTTGAGACTCGTTATTGTCCGCGCTGAAGCCAAAGTGCAGATTTCCTCGGGGGTGCTCCTTCCTTGAGGGTCGCGTACTTTCTGGAGGATGGGATCCACCGCACAAAAGGATATACAATGCTTGCTGTGTTCCAAACGGAGGTGCATGTTCCGGGAATCAGAACACACTGTTTGAAGCACACTTGTTCAGGGAAGTAGCTTCAGAATGGAGTGGGATCGTGCCCTTTTTCCCATGGGGAATTTATGTCGCCCCTCCTATAGAATACCGGAAGGTAAGAATCCTAAGTGTATGGTTTGTTAACTAAGGTGGCGAAGGAATGTCACTGGGTTGACTAGACTGATCTATGACCCTGTATTGCCTTGAGCACCTGCTCTTACCCCCTGTTTGGTAAACTCGCCGAGTCAACAGGATTACACTGCCCTTTACAGGTAGCAGAAAACGTTCCCATCGGACTTCGGGAAGGGATCAGTGTGGAGAGTTACTTACCCTTCATTTTATTGCTCGCACAGCCAGGAATTGGTCTACAGAAGACTTATTACACAAACCGGTTTGGTGTGGACGATGACACATTGACCGCCCTTCTTTCGAGGTGTATTGTTCAATCCTGTATGAAAGGTTTGTCCACTGGCTGACATCTTTTTTTCTTAGGGATGGTCAACAGCTTCCGGGTCTAGGGACCACTGAAGTTTCGAGCACTTACTGTAGGCGTATCACTGGAGCAAACTCCAGAAGCACAGCATCGAACATACTCGGGCCAATTGTTCAATCCAACCTCCCCTGTTTGCGCTGCCTATTTCACGTTCTTCCCTTGTTCCCGAAATACAAAAATACTCGGCAGGTCGGCCGTCTTACGGCGAAGGGTATCTTGAAAACCACTGTAAAACACAGTACCGGAACCTGTATGATATTTCACTAGTAAATGTAATTATAATCTGAGAGCTACCGTAATGCGTGTATTGAATACAATGTTGAGATGTCTGAAAATACGGTGCAGATGACATAGATAAAACATAAACCCCCAAGGAAGGAATATGGTCATTCCTTCGAAGGTGACAAGACTCAAGGCAAGGGCGAAGACATAATATCCCCGATGCAATTGTCTTGGTCCTTCGCCTAAGGATGCTCAATCAGGTCCTACACCTTCTTCGAGCTGGACGGTCCCAGGTCTCCTTTGTCTTTGTGCTGTCATCTATAATGTTTCTCAGATGACTCATCAAGTGTTTGGCGAGAAAGACGACCCCGTTGTCTTCTTCGTAGCGGACTGCGTTTGTGTCCAGGGTAAGTAGTACCCTGAAATCAGCAGGCAGGAGTTGAACCGTGTGCGAATACCGCCAAATGGAAATGAACTCGTGACAAAATATAGATACGCTCAAGGGGTTGGTGGTTGGGTCTGAAGGCTTGGCTTGATCTACGACTGTTAAATAGCTAAACGAAGGACTGTGAAGTCGGAATAACGTAGGCTCACTTTTCACGAGGCAAACCATTCCCTTCAATCGTACAAAGGCAAAGTGTACCGGTGGGATGCTGCCATTATGGCTCGTGAGTGACATTGTTCTAGACATCGGTTCTAATCCTGATGCAGTCGCGCGGCCTGTAAGGCTCATTGCTGGAGGACTGAGCGGGGGAGAGAGCAATTAGACAATGGAACGAATTCATTTGGTTAGGAATGGATTTATAGTCGTGTCTTGAAAGACGGAACGTTGCTGTATCGGAATTCGATATGCACGCTCCATCCACGAGGAAGGCACACCGAAACAAGGAATGGCACGTGGCGACGCAAATTGGCTTTGGCAAGTGACAGATCTTGTCCGCCGCTACAAAGACTCAGAATCGTAGATTAGACGTGCCTCTTGACAATACTATTTCCCCCTTCACCCAAGACACTGCTTACACAGGGATCCGCAGCTTGATATCAGCTGATATCAAAAGGTCACTGTTGAAGGGTGGGGCCGACTCGAATGACACATCATGATCAGTCACCGATTGAACCTGGTACTCGGAAAGGCTATGGTAGGTTGGCACCACATTCAATCCAATCGCTGCGGCCCTCGAGTACCATGACCGGCAAACAATGGCAAGGGTTGTGAATGAACATGCACAGCTCGACGCCAACTTTTATCTTGGCAGCTAACTCTTGAAGTTGCAATAGGCTCCTGTGTTCATCTAAGCCGCCACTGATCCCCGTTACTAATCAATATCATAAGCACTGCACGTGCCATTGATATCCGATTTGGCAAGATTTTTGCGGTCAACGGCTATTTTGCAGTGGATATGATAGTTGCTTGACCTTCTTAGGCCGAGTGAGTCCGGTGTGAAATCTTCCGTAGAACAATTGGACTCGCAGATTTAGCGCTCGGGCTGCCGGTCCGCAACATTCTTCATAGTTCCTGCTTAGTTGCTGTACTGCTCGACTGTCATAGATAGCACGAACGCGGAAATGCTCCAGAGAATAACAAAGATCTGATCATGCTCAGCGGATTCAAACAGTTGTGACAAAGAATTAATTTAGGCAAAGCACTCAGGCTCATCCTGGTAAGTATTGCTGTGTCCTTCTGGCTCACTGAAGGGTGAATTGTATTTCACATCTACTTGCATGTGCATCCTAGTAGACCTAATGATTCCGACTGAACATTTCAGTCATAATTTGCAAGGTAAAACTACAAATTGTGAGTGGCTACAACTTGCATTCTCAATTGAAATTGGATCGACAAAGTGGACAACTTGATGAGTGGCTAGTCTTGAACCACTGCTCAAGGTGGTAAGCATCACACAAGTGAGTATATTCGCAAAACTTATCCCACCTTGTACAGACAACCGGCGTGGAAACGATTCTTACAAGTTCGACATGGCTTTTGAGGAAGACTGGCATCCATAACACTAATGATACTGTGGGGACGTGTTGAAGTGGAACGCAACTACGGAACAAGGGAAATCACGCACGAGTAACAAATGGCGCACTCCACTTGGCCTGCAAAATGGAGGGACACATTCTTCGCGAATAGCGTCAAAGCATCCACAATTCGGCTGTTCTGGCGAAAATGTGAGAAAACAAGTACATCCATGGGTCTGGCCTCCTTGGTAAACTGTACCTACTTGTTGCCATACGGTCTGTTGCACGCCTAACACCCACGCCCTCCACCTGTCCTCGGAAACACCCACCATCTTTGTATCCCGAACATCAAATCGATGAAGTGGCCAGTCGTTTGGCATCCGTATTGATAATTCTAGTACTTGGTCGTCCACTGTATACGATGCTGTGACCTCGTTAAGAGCCGAAGATACCTTGATAGATAGATTCTCGGTTGCCGATAGCTCGGAGTTTGCCTGGGATTGGCGAACTAAAGCTAGTTCTGTCCTGATAATTCTGGGAGAGAAGTAGGTCGACGTGTAATCAATGACACGCGCGAGGAGTTGCTTGTCTGTGCAATCGCTAATCCAACTCCTTATCATTGCTGGGACAGCGAGGAGGGCGCGATGGTACAGGTGGGCAGCGAGTAGTTTGAGGCTGAGCGAGTTTGTAGGCTCGTAGGCTGCGGATAGTGAATAATCAGATGTCACACGAATCTACGTATGCCTTACTGTCCAGGTAAAATTCGTCTACAGCCCATATGTCTAGTTTGAATGTGTTTTTCCCCCCAGTAAACAAACCAAGGACATCGAAGATGCTTGGAATGAAATATTGCGAAATGATATCAAGGCTCCTCATGTGGTTGAAGTAACTGGATCTAACTTTGAATGACTACGTCTGGTGTTAGCTTCGTGCTTTCAACACACAAGAAGATACTCACGGCATTGGTAAAGAGATCAAATGTAATCATCCACGCGAGCAAATATCCAGACACCTCCTGGTTTCGTGAGCTGGATGTGGCGTCCAACTCAAGTTCTCCTCTAACGCCCAGACTTTGTTGTAGCGTGGTGAGCAGTTCTATGGGCAGCTCAACTTCAACAACATCTTCTGTGTCAACCCCCGCTTCAATGACAAAGTGTTCTGTAAGCTTGTGGGCGGCCCGCTGTAGATAGTGATAGCTCATCTTCTGAACGTCGGAGGAGTGGTCTGTGATGAGGTGCAGAAACTCGAGGAGGTATAAGCATACCACCAAGGAACATCATGGAGAATATACGTACCGTTGCCAAAGTCTTCTCATCCATCATTGAGAATGGTACGTCTTGAATGATCGACACGGCCAATTCACGACAGAGAGCACGAGGATCAGAGTAAGGCATTTCGCCTGTATGAAGTTTAGGTCCGAGGATATTCGCTTATCGCACTTAACTCACTGGTGTCGACGGTGACGAGATTCCTGATTAGGTTTAAAATTGCCTGTCGCCGACTCTCCCAACCTTCACGGAGCGATTTATTTGTTGCTACTAAATCTTCGATGACGATGACTAATTGCAACGTCCGCCCAAGCGTCGCTAGTGTGTCTGATTCCTCCAAGGAACAGGTCTAGATATGGGGTGCGTATCATGTCGGCGAACTTTGCTTCAGTCTACGAACACCTATAAGCAGTCCATCTTACCTCGAGATTATTTTCTACAACATCCCAAATAAAGTCCCAGTGTGATCCAGAGACGTCCTGCAAGATAGGTGCCATGTGCTGGAAGATTAATGTCATCATACTCTCCAAATCTTCATCCACGTCTTCATCATCCTCTGCGATCCATCTTTGGCATGCACGCATCACATTCACAGCACGGTGTTGCGGGAGAAAAACGACATCCGAATCGGGGTTTGGGGCACTCGCACAAAGCAAGCGAAGATACCGCAACCCGGTAGTGTTGGAGTCTCGAGGCTTCACGCCCAGAAGGGCCGCAGCTAGCTCATTACGATACCTATCGAGCTTAGGAGGCTCGGGTGCATATTCTGTAATGCAGGCCAAGATCACCGTGGCAGTTTGGGGAGCTTGGAAATGTCAAGGAAATTTAGACGGACGTAGCTGAACGACAGTAAACGAACAACGTACCTGTCTTCTCGAGCCGTCGTACAAGTGTCAACCACAAGTCCGCATCTTCTTTGGTCGCATCGACAAACAAGTGCTGTAGCATCGCCCGCAAAATAAGGGCATCCCGAATAGTGTCGTACTCTGCGGATTTGCGGACGACTTCAACAACGAACGATGCAAGGCTGCCTTCAATAATGGAAGCATTGCCATCATTATTTAGTAACGCTCCTACGGCCCGCGTATGGACATCTTCCTCCACCCGGCCCAGTAGGTATATTGTCAACGCGTGTACTCTCTCCAGAAGCTCCATCGCGATCTCGCGCCTTTCCAAGGTTACCGGATCCCTCTCTGGCTTAACGTCTAGTGGACCTCCAATTACGGCGTTTCGCTCAACTCCCACCCGTACGTACTCCGTAGCATACACTCCAAATGCGATTACATGACGCAGTACCCACAGATGTGTGCGGGCCTCAGTACGAGCTGAAGATAGATATATAAGGAGCGCAGAAATGGCGCGTCCATAGGGGTGGAGTGGTAGGATATGAGCATTGCCAGTATCCGTAAAGAAATCGGAATTGTTTTCCTCCTCCGAGATGGAGGTTGGAATAGTCCAGTCCATGAGAGCAAGGCTTGGGGAAATTGCTGAGGTGGGGAGATCGTCGAGTAGCATATCCAGCTCGGAGCGTGAGGGAAGAATGTCTGATAAGACATCGATCGGGAGGCCAGGCACACCCCTCGAAAGCGCACGAATGACATGATCAGGGCTGACATAGAAGACGAGTTGAATTCCAACAACAGAGAGGAGAAAGGATAGGAGAGATTAGGAGCATGGAGAGAAGATTAATAATGACGTACCAAGACAAAATTCTGCTATCCACTACGCCCTTGCGTAGTTGCTCTTTCAGGAGCGCACCCACAGCCTGTCGCATTTCCTCCGATCCATCTCGGTTACCAATGTCAGCGACAAATGTGCTCCAAATCATGCGTGCTTCCTCTGTTTCTTTCATGCTGTCATCATCGCCTTCACCAGGAGACGGTATGATGAAAGCCAATAGTACCACCCCCACGTATAGTTCTGCACCTTTCTCTCCTATAATCTGGTGCCCTGCGTTTGCTAGCTTTCTCACGAGCTTTAACTCTAGATTGACAGACGCCACAGAAACGCCATCGGTATCGATGAGGCTAGAATGAGGTATTCCAGCAACCTGCAGCGTGGTTTTCGCGTATGTTGCGATGTTCTGCGACAATGTTTGCGTGATAGCTGCCAAACCATCCGAAGAAATGAAGTAGACTGTATGCATAGTATGAATAGGTCGTCATGTCAGTGCTGAAGGGGAGCTGGGGCACTTACAATGTACACTCAATAGACTACTCAACAACTCTTCTACAGCACTTTCTGGATGATGTTTCACACCATATTCTAGTAATTTGAAAACTTCTGTATCCATGGTACCAGATGCGCCACGGAGGTGGCCAGGGAGTAAACCCTCCTGGGCGGCCGAAAGAACGGACGAGAGCAGTGCTTGCACTGAGCCGACTTGATCGAGAGGTGTGGGGAGTGAAGACGCATAAGATGCAACAGAGGTTAAGACACCTGTCCAGAACATTTGGGTTTTGTCCAATGCATCAGGTGTTCCAGCTTCAGAACGGTGCTTGAGATAAAAAGTAACGGCAGACGGCGAGGATCTCAAAAGGGTTAGACTATGGGAAGTGAATAGTGCATCTATACTCTACAAAACCACCACACATGTCAGAGGGTTGAACTCAGTGTATAAAAACATATACTCACCGAAGTAAACTCGTGGTCTTCAAAAAGAGTGGCACCAAAGGTACCCATGACAGTCACGAGACGTGCAACCTTGGCCACCACTTGCCTTGCCTCCTCAGCTTCGCAAAGGACCGCCTCTGCATTCTGTATAACGTTCGAAATATATGCTCTGATATACACCCGTGTCCTTTGTCCTGCGAGCGTGTCTGGTGCGAATGTGGCAGCAAAAACATGTAGGAATGTTGGTGCTAGATTTGGCGATTGCACGTCTTCCTTTGACAACCCACTGGCGATCGCATCAAATGTGACTCCGAATAGGTCTAAGAGATCATAGTGTGAGTCATGTAGCCATACTGGATGGGTGCGCATAATGTAACAATACAAACCTTCTCCAATCTTGCTTATTCTACCCAGGGCACCAGCGAAAGTGCTAGCGGCCTCGACCTCATCAACGCGGAGAGTACGGGTTCTCAGTGCGTCCCCAAGTGCAGTGAACTGTGCCGCCAACAAGGACTGTGCTACTTTCCTTTCGTTATCTCTTCCTGTTTCGGGCTCGGTGACCGTCTCTTCAGGTGCCTCTGGCCTTCTCTCTACCTCACAAGCCCTCCGAACCACGAACACAAGGCACTCCAGCAAGGCTCGGAGCCAAGCAACAGCTGCACGTCGCTCTGGAAGAACACGCGCATAGAGTGGAGCCCAGAGTGCATCCAGGAGCTGAGTGACGGACGGCAAGGCCAGTGATCGCAGGAGAATCTACGAGTTATTTTGAAGCGGTAAGGAAATGATCAGGAAGTAGTGAGTGCTGCCAGTGACCAAACGGCGCAAGCGAAAGACAGGGCACGGAGACTCACCGTTTCAGGTATCCCGGCCACAACCACTAAGACAAGTGGATACCCTTCGACTGCGTACCCCGCACACCCCAACTCGAGGAAGCCGAGGAACTCACGGAATGCAGAAGGGGGAGCGTGATCCTCCTTAGAAGGCTGCATGATTGAATCCGGGTTCTTCCCCTGTTCGGCATCTGTGTCAGTGTCATCCTCGGTTTCAGATTCACCTTCAGATTCTGATCCCTCCTCGCTTTCTTGGTCTTGGTCACCCTCTCCTTCTTTATACCCGTGGACTGCGCGCTCCGCGTCGATCGCCCATGCTTGAGGATAGTCTGTTCAAAATATCTATTAGCACAGGGGATATACATCGAAGTTCGGTACATACTTTTCAGAAACATCAATAGCGGTCTTGTGAGGAAACCCCGCACGCCCACATCCATCTCCACCCATGCTGAACGTAAGATAGCAGAAGACAAGACTTGCAGAATAACGTGCGGCAATGTCCCTGAGGGCCAACAAGGGTAAGTATACTGGATCAAGAGAGAGTGCGAAGCATATACCTCTCTTGGCGTCGACAATAGTTGCGACGAGTGCCCAGGCGGCACGGCGTACTTGTGGTTGGAAGTACCCGAAGCATACTCCAGTACTGGGCTCTTCATTGCCCTTTTCTTCCGTACTATCAGAGATCTCAGCTGAGGTGTATGGGCACACTGGCCCAGGATGAAGGGAGGACCAAAAATATGGTGATGACAAAATTTGACTGAGAAGTTGGAGGATTGAGACGGGGGCTGTATCAACAGCTAGTGATGTCTGAGTAAACAAGTTGGGAAGGTAGTTGTCTGTACCACATTATAGGTGTGAGTATACTTCCGGACATGTACCCAGAGGATAGGCGACAGGATCGGAATGGCAATATAACCGACGGAGATGGACACGCACCAACAATCCATTTCACAGTGCCCAGGGCGCTCGCTTGCAAACGTCCGTTTCGGTCCGCTTTACTCTCCTCATTTACTGTGTCGCCCGGTGCTGGGGACTCCGATCTCGGAGAAGGCTGCGAGTGAGGCTCTGCTGTTGGGGGAGGGACATAACGTCCACCCTTTTTCGCTTGTAGCGCAGGTTGGCCACTTTTCCTTCCTTGCATTTGGGCACCTTTTCTCTGTATTGGTGGTCCACCCTTCTTTCCCGAAGCGACATGTATGACAGTGGGTACTACAGGTGCTGCCACGGGGTTCAGTGCGGCGTGGAGTCCTGCAGGATCGAGTACTGTGCGACGAGAAAAGTCAAGTAGAGCAACAAGCATAGACTGCGTGAGCTCAAGGCGAGGCAAAGGACATGCGTTTGGGAGGTTTGGTAAACCACCAATGAACTCGGTCAAAGCGCGCTCCCCCACGATTGCAACGCCACGATCTACATCGTGTGCAAGCATTGTCCATGTTCCAAGAACAGTTTCCAGTTCCTCCTGAGATGCTTGCTCTTGGGCCCAACGCACGAGTGCTGATCGTGCAGGGGGCAGTCGGATGAGGTTGGTTTGCAATGAAGCTGCTAGGAAGCGGATACGGCGAACTGGATGAGTAAATAGGACGGGGATGCGATGTAGCTTTTCTTGAGTGGGTATTGATAGAAACCAAGTGTATGAAGATACAACTCACCCAGACAGGCAGTATCTCTATCACGATTTGCGCCTTCTCACCAGTTGCGTAGTCTTCCTCTGCAACATCCGATGGTTCTTTTGCTGCGTCGTCTACCCATTTCGACAGTTCTTCCAACGCCTTTGTTCTCGTGACTACGTCCTTTTTGGCGAGACTCCTCAATACGATGACAAGGTCCGGAGGTAATGTCCTCGCTAAGCCTGTTGTATCGAGGGGGTCGAGTTGCGGAGGAGCGGGTTTGACTGGAGGAATGTACACTTTCTCCCTCTTCCGAGCCTCCTTTAGTTCTCTCTTCGTATACTTGGTGTTCTTTAGGGGTTTCGTAGCCGGGATAGGGGACGAGGACAGCGGGTTGGAAGCAGATCCAGTTGGGGCTGCGGCTGCTGCAGCCTTGCGTGCGTTCTTCTTCCGTGTCCCAGATGAAGCCGATGACTTTTGTCCCTTTGCCATCGTGTGCGATGGTGGTCGCTGCGAGATCGGAAGTCTTCGGGGTCCAGAGGACGATGAGCCTTCCGGGGTCTCAGATACTTTATTTTCGATTCGACGCTGTTTTTTTTGGAAGAGACTGCTTCGATGACGCTGTCGCTCACGAGCAGGACAACATGCAGAGGCAGACTCAGGCAACTACGATGGGCGTCAGCTCTGGCACTCAGACGCGACGATAGAACAGCACCGGTGCACCCACCCCCCATCGTGACGGAACAAGTGTCGGAGACACCGACCTTCCATGGGTTGAAGGGTAGAATCTCTGAGGAAACCCTGCGGGCACTCACTTCGAAGCCATTCAACCTCAACCAGATGACTCTCGTGCAGTCCCTCGTCACAGACCTCCTCCCAGATCTCGCCCGTCCCTGCCATGCCTCTGCTCCAGCCAGCTCAGACATGCCCAGGGACCTCCTTGTCCGGGCGCGCACAGGAACAGGAAAGACCCTCGCTTTCCTGATCCCCGCTGTCGAAAATCGACTCAAAACAGCCCATCAACACGCCGAGGAAGTGGTCCGTTCCTCCGGACTTTCCTCGGCGGGGCTCGTGTCCCGCGCCGGCAACGCCTTCCGGCGCACATCCCCCGGTCCACTCATTCTCTCGCCAACACGAGAACTTGCTGTCCAGATTGCAAATGTCGTTCTTAAGCTCACTGAACATCACCCTAATTTTCAGGTCAGACTGCTTGTCGGAGGCGCAAGCAAAACCGCACAACTATCTCAGTGGAAGTCCAGTTGTCGTGATATCGTGGTTGCAACACCAGGTCGCATGCGTGATCTACTCGAAAACGAACGTGATGTGCGCGAAAGCATGAGAAATTGCAACTTTGTATGTCGACTTGAATCATACATCGTGTTGTTCTAACTCTATCCGTAGCTTATCTTGGATGAGGCGGATACCCTTCTCGACATGGGTTTTCGGGATGATATTGATGCAATCACCAGATTTTTGGCTCCTCCGGACATGCGGCAAACCTTTCTCTTCAGTGCAACCCTCTCTCAGCGAATCAGGCAAATTGCCACTGCTCTCTTGTCTCCAAACCATCGGTTCCTTGATGCTTCCCCTCCTACTTCAGATACCCCTCTGTCCCCGACGCTAAAAAATAACGCACGAGTACCCTGGGCATTGCAATCGGATGACGAACTGACCACTCACGCTCACATCCCTCAATACTACACTCCCCTCCCATCTATCGATGCTCAAATCCCAACCCTTCTACGCTTGATCGCCCATGACCAGCTATCCCATGGCCCAGAATCCAAGATAGTCATATTTTGCCCCACGACCCACTCAACCGCATTTTTCTCCACTATCTTGCGCGAGCTGGCTTCCGATGGTAGCCTACCTTTGAACAGCACACGCATCATTGAAATGCACTCCAAGCTCACACAGGCCGCGCGGCAACGTGCAAGCAACGATTTCAGGGGGACTCGTCTTGATGAGGCGTTCAAGGGTCGTTCTAGAGACAAAAGACCACGACAAGTAATCAATAGACCCACAATCCTCGTTACTAGTGACGTCTCAGCCCGCGGCGTCGACTACCCAAATGTTACTCGCGTGATTCAGCTTGGTGTTCCGAGTTCCGAGTCTCTTTACGTGCACCGCGTCGGTCGTACTGGTCGGGGCTCTGCCACCCTTGGTCCATCTGGTCAGCCACCGTCATCGACAACATCAATTTCAGTTGATGATGCCAACATTACTGGAGAACCGCGTCACCGCGCAGATCTTCTCCTTCTGCCCTGGGAGACTGGCTACCTTCATCAACAGCTCACCCAATTCCCGATTAAAGCACTTTCGGTTGATACCCTCAGTTCTCAGGTTGCCGCATTGGCGTCCGCCCCATCGTGTCGATATCGAGGTGCTGCAGCCATTTATGGCACATCCTCGACGACCGATAGTACAAATAGTGCTACCGAGAAACCGTCAGACCCCTTGTCGAGTCGCTTCACCTCCTTTCTCCCTCTCCTTGACGCCGAGGCTGTTCGTCAGGCCGCTTCGTCTCTCCTGGGTCATTATCTTCCACTCGCCGCGTCGCTACGTGTTCAGCCTGGAAAAATCCTCGACGGTATCGCAGCCTGGTCAGGTATGTTTGGTGTCGACATGGGTACGTCCACTCTTTTGGTTGGAGTCTCAATACTGATTAATTGTAACGTTATTCAGGTAGGCCAAGCGAGTCATGGCTCCGTCGCATGGGAATCAGACTCGAGAACAAGGATGGTTCCAAACGGAAGAATATCGGAGATTTGGTTAGCTCCTCGACGACCTGGAAAGGGACACGTAGACCGTCCACTCCAAGGTATAGCAAAAAGAGCGAGAGAGGTGGTTGGCAAAAGAAACGATGAGTTCATCCAAGAGTCCGAAGGACCGGACTTTGTGCTTCTTATTCCCTGCACTCCGCCTGCACATACTGGGTTAGGCAGCCCTAGAAACCATATAGTCGTTCTCCGCGCTTTAATAACCCGTCATCAGCGTGGGCTCAACTAGCCACCGCGCTCTGCCTCCTACCGTACTGGGAGGGTGAACGTTTCATGTCTCCCGTCCACTCTCACCTGCCCACATCAAATTACCCCCCTGCTCATTACAAAATTGCACTTGCTACTAGATCGCGCACATCACCTAGCCGTACTGTATGGCTCCTATTATATTGCATATCTAGACTGACCACGCGGTAGTTAAACCTCATACCCGGATGATCTCGATGGTATGGAGGTTAATATAATTCATCAGGAGACATAGAGAATGTTACCACAAGGATGGTAGTAAGCTACAAAATGCTCGAAACCAGGGCCTTGAAGACGCAGTAATGCAAACTTGTATCATATTAGATCTCACACAACTACGGTCACCTGATCAGTGAAATTTCGGCCTTGGGTGCATGGGAGTTCCCTCTTGTTTTTCCCCCTACTCACGTCAGTCGTCAACAGGAGTGCCCCACCCAGTCATACTCCCAAATCGAACAGGATGCTCCATGGTACGTGCACGCAGTGTCTCCTCACTCACCATTGCGCCATCTGGGTGAGGTGGACGGAAGTTCCGTGCTTGTTCCTCAAGTTGCTCAGCGAGCATACCTGCACTACACGCTGCAGCGATGAACCCGAGGAATGGCGGAGATGGATTGAGGGGGCGCGAGCAGAGCTCAGGATGGGGCTGCAAGCCGACAAAGAACGGGTGATCTGTTTATACACCACAAATTCGACGAAGAGAAAAATCAATCACATGTTCATAACAAATCACGTGATACGTACCCTTGAGCTCGAGAATTTGCATACGTTCTCCCTTCTCGTCCTTACCCACGAAAGTGAGCCCGCTGGCCTCAAGCCGTGGGACCTGCTCGGGGTTAACCTCATAACGATGGCGGTGTCGTTCCCACATCTTGTCGACATTTCCATAGAGTTTTCGTACTTTGGACCATGTGGCAGGGCCTATATCGGAAGGCACAACTTTGCTTGGCGCTATGCCAGCACCATCTGCACAATCGGAAGGATCTGGAGAGCCATTCACTAGGGTCGAAGTGGAGTGGGATTGTGTGGCTGCGGTGCCTTGGAAAACGGTTGGTCGGAGACCGAGTCGCATAGTCCCACCCATATGGGTACGGGAGATTTCCGGCATAAAAATGATAAAGGGATTTAGCGTGTCAGGGACAAATTCGGTAGATTGAGCATCTGTTCCAGGGGATGTAGCCATAATTCACAGGAAGGCATTCCAGGGACTCACCAGGAACTCCAAGAACATTCCTGGCCCACTCTAGCACCGCCATTTGGAATCCAAGGCAGATACCTAGGAACGGAACCTTCTGCTCCCTCGCCCACTTAATTGCGAGTATCATGCCCTCGGTTCCGCGTTGGCCAAAGCCACCTGGGATCAGAATGCCGCTTTCCCGCACGCATCAATTGCGTGTTGATTAAGGACACTGGAATAATCTCACCTAGCCCCGACTAATGCACGCCATGCATCGTGGTACTTTACGGGGTCTGACCCCTGGGCAGGAGGTTCCAAGTAGGACGATTCCACCCACTGTCACACGTTGCATTAGTGAGGATCGATACGACCAGTTAGTAATAAAAACCTTGATTACGAGTTTGTGATGAACTCGAAACGCTGAATGCTCCAGCGCTTTGACAACGGACATGTACGAATCCTTGAAATCGGTGTACTTTCCGATAAGTACGACATTAACTTCCTCAAAATAGCGTTCTGGGCTGAAGTTATCCAGGTCATCGATGAGGGAACTAAGGAGTGGAAGAAACATACGTTTTTGTCATAGCCTTCCATCTGTCTTCAACAGATCGACCCTTTTGGATCATTGCTTCGGTGACATTCAGCGATGCAAGATTAAGCCTCGTGCGTAGATAGTCGATAATCCCCTGAGATTGTAACAGAAGAGGGACATGATACACTGATGATACATCGTGGACGCCCAAGACTTGACTGGACGATACGTGACAGAACATAGAGATTTTGTCTTTTGTCGCCTTTTCAAGGGGGCGAGGTGCCAACAATCGGCAAGCGATCTGTCAAGAAGATGTGAATGACGCACACGTGGACAAAGGAGGAACGAACTAGATCTGGCAGTAGTCCTAACCCACGCAAAGCATGCACTGTCGTTTGCGTAGGCTTCGTTTTTTGCTCGCCATGCATGTCTGGAACGAGCGAGACGTGAATAAGTGCGAAGTTTTCATATCCAACACGGAACTGGAATTGTCGCATTGCTTCGACAAAGGGGGCGGACTCGATATCACCTACTGTACCGCCCAGCTGCTTGGAATAAGACCGTGGTCTGTTTAACGGAGTTAATATGCATACCTCTATGATACAAATATCTGGTTCTTCACCCGAATCATCCACGGGGATTTTGGACACACGTTCTATCCAGTCCTGAATAGCAGTTGTGACGTGTGGCACAATCTATGGTACAGGGGTTAACCTGGTTATGAACACGCGTGTGCTCATTTAGGTCTTGCCTGCACAGTCTTTCCAAGATATTCTCCCCTCCTCTGCACAAGTAATGCTATTAGCAATACGGTAAACAACAAGACACAATCATACCGACCTCTCTCTCGATAACAGTACGATAGATCTTACCGGTCGTAATGTTATTGTCTTTCGATAAAGTAACATCCAAATATCGTTCATAGTTGCCGAGATCCAAGTCTACTTCACCCCCATCATTCAATACAAAGACCTCACCTAGATGAGGCTAACTCAGGGACGGGATGGTCCAACATTGTACTCAAGTCTCACCATGTTCGGTAGGTCGCATAGTTCCAGCGTCTATATTCATGTAAGGATCTATCTTGATGGCAGTGACCTTGAGGCCAGCTGTCTTCAACAGTAGGCCAGTCGAGGAGGCTACATACGCGAGAGCATGAACACGGGCGATGTAGCAATCTTGCTGCAGTCGACGCACCAATGATACCCTTCCCGATGCCACTGACGACGCCCCCAGAGACAAGGATATACTTTGTCATCACTGCAACAGATCAAAGAGGTGGCAAGCAGGATGGAAACTCGCAAATTTCTTAGTTTCAGGTGCGCCATGTATTAATAGTGCCAGGAGCACAGCCACCATCTTTTCCACATTTCCGCGTCCTTGAGACCTTCCTGTGGTCCTGTGGTCCAAAATGCCAAGTGGGTCCTGGTGTCATACGACCGTGCATGCGCAGTATTTATTCTACCACTCCCCAAACGTAGCTGCAGTTGGTAGTACCCAGTAGGGTTCCGCGTTCGGAATATCGATGACGATCCCGGCATCAAAAACCTTTCAAGGTCAAGGTCCCACTACAGCAAGTTGACTTGGGCGTCACAGATAACTAGATAAATCTACCTGGGCGGGCATCCGCCCTCCTCGTATCGCTTCTATCAGATTCTGGGCAGCGCGCATTGCCATATCCTTCCGTGTCTCCAGGGTAGCACTTCCGATATGCGGAATGATAACGCATCTGAATGGTATGCCGGAAATGGAGATCAGGCTATCGATGGATGATCATAGTTGCGGCTTACCTAGGTTCCTTCACCAGTGGATGGTCAATTGTGACATTTGGCTCTCCTTCCATCACATCCAGACCAGCACCCCAGATCCAACCCTCCTTCAACGCCTTTGCAAGTGCATCGGAATCGACCAGTGTTCCCCTACTTGCATTGACTAGAACGCTTGTCTTCTTCATCTGTTTCAGGAAATTCTCGTTGACAATATGATACGTATCACGCCCACCAGGGGCAAGTACGAAGATGAAATCACTCTCGCGAGCAAGCTCATCAAGGTCTACCTTGGTTATCGCCTGAAGTCGATACTTCTCTGCCAGTTCGGCATCACGCTGGTGGTTGGTAGGCGATGTGGGATTAGATGTATACAGACAGTGTGTGATGCCGAATGGTACAAGTCGTGCCAAGGTTGCTTGGGCAATGCGACCAAATCCAAGGAAGCCGACCTTGCGGGTAGGTGAAGTATCTGTTGTGCTTAGTTGAGGTCCGCAGAAGGCGAAGGGTGCCCATGGGTAGTTTGGCCACTACAAATAAAACTTTTGCATCAATTGCTATGCAAGATATCAGACTATCTACTTCTCCGTTCTGTGCGATTGATATCGCTATCCCTGCATTACGACTTGCCATCAGAGCGAGCATGAGAGACAGATCGGCGACTAAAAGGAGTCACAGGGAAAGAATGATAGAGAATGAAATCTCTCACTCGCCTGCATCAGTGAGGACATCAGGTGTATACCCAACCTTCAACCCTCTCTGAGCCGCAGCTCTGAGATCGATGTGTTCTTACGCCGCGAGCGTCAAGGCTTGAACAAGATCTGCACGAATCACGCACCATGGCCGACCGACATCGTTGATACGACCTTTAGCGATGGCCCAGCTGCGACCCGCAAGTACATATCCACTATCAGTGGTCGGAATATGGATATAACAGGGTTCATCAGAATCACCTCTGTTCAGGAGCTCCGTGTTGACCTGCGACAGGACAACGTTATGTTAAGATCGACACTACCCACTTGTTAGGACACGAGGCACTTTATCTGTCAGTGTGACGATGACTCCTGTAGCATCGGGAATGTTATTCATGAGCCATGCTCGGTCGCACCCCAGGTCATCTGGCCATACGACGAGCTACAAACAGAATTAGATTAGTACTGCAAGCAAACATGAAGACGTCAAAACCTACATCCAGTTCAGGTGTCCCTTTCAAAAGAGACATCGCATCAGGCCCAAAGTTGCGGCAGACCACGACCTTATGTAGTTTCCTATGGGACCAGCTGGAAATCAGTCGTGAATAAGCTTTTGAGATTCTTATTGACCCAATCTGAGACATGATGGTCGACTCAGAATCTGCAATGGGGGGAGTCAAAGGGGGGAATATCGGTTAGCGAATAACGCCGTTAGTAGCACCACTGAGTTATGCTGGCATGACTATCAGCACTTCGTCCCACGGCTCCACATATGTAAGGCTGACTTAGAGAACGACTATCAAGAGGGTCCAATGTTCTAGCAGGGTAAAGGTTGCAGGTGTCGATAGTCTACAATCCCAAGTGTTATTCAATCACAACATTCTCCTCCATGCTGGCATCCATATCAACCGAGTCTTCTGTTTGCTCAACACCAATGCTTCCTACTGGCCGCCAAACATTCCCTATCGTCGCCTTCCAAAGGCGAACACGGCCATCGTTTCCAACAGACGACAAAACAGTCCTGAACACCATGTCAGCATATAAATACAGCGATAGCAAGGAGCATACCCTGTTATATTCCACTCTACTCGACCAACTGCCATTCTGCACGGATATGTGAGACAATACATAATAGAAGGTGGATGAGATACACTCACTTGTGATTATCGAAATCAGCCACAATGGTACCCGTCCACTTCGCTCCTGCACCATCATCATCCATATCTGTATCTTCGGCAGGCTTGACCCGCCAAATCCTGACATGCCCATCTCGACTGCCCGTCGCAATCAGATGGTATGATCGCCCGCATGAGGGTGCCCATGCAACAGAAGTGACGGCATATGGAACTGGAGCATCACCTTCTGGAGCGGGGACACTAGGCAGACTACTGCCCTCTGCTATAGACTTCCCTGACGGTGACGGATCTAGGGTTAGCAGTGTCGTCGGACGACGAGATGGTGAAATCTGAATGAGCTATACCAACCATTAGAAAACTAGATTGCACTTGTGTATGCACACCTACTTTTATAGTACCCGAGATTCCACATCCAGCTGCGATTACTTCACCCCAGTACCGTTCCTTACACCACGAAATGCACCAACCACCATCTGCCTCTCTATTTCCCAGTCCACCTCTGGTTTGGAGTGGGGTTTGCGATTGTTGTAATGCCTGCGCAACCAGTGATGCAGAAGCACCGTCGAGTGTCGCACCGGTTTGTGTGGGTGTAGAGAAGGTTACTGACTGGGAAGAAGGTAGGGATGCGGTGGGAAGAGAGGTAACGTCTACTTCCTCTGTTAACTGCCAGGTTGTAAGGGACGATTGTTCCAAACACTCGTATATTCGAAGATGATTATCCGTTGAAACTGCCGCCTAATGTGTCTGTTAGATAGTAAACAATCGGAGCCAATTCAATCCGTACTAGCTTAAGGCCGAAATGATGTGGCGCGAATTCCACTGCTCTGATTGTTCCACGAGCATCGACCAAGACTGCTCTCTCAGACCATCTTGAGGATGAACCACTCGTTGGCTGTGATGTAGATGGTACAGCAGATTGAATATCAGCAGACGTAGTGAATGAAGTTTGCTCCCATATTTTGACGGTTCGGTCAAAGGATGCGGAGGCGAGTATCGTGCCAAACTCTGGATGTGCCCAGCATAACTTCGAAACTGTTGCGTCGTGTGCCTGCACTCATCCATTCAACACGCAGTTATTCCCGGGAAAGGGATCTTCTACCTTCCATTCGTCTTCGACGCTCCATGTGCCGTTAGTTTCATCTAGCTGCCAGATTTTGATTCTGCGAGCCAGGTTGCTGCATGTAAAGGTGAACTGGTGAAAACACGTACTTTTGGTCTAGGCTGCACGTGGCGAACCGAAGACCATAAAAGTCGTAGGACACGTCTGTGACCAGGTCATCGTGCGCGTTCTGTATGAGACCTGTTTGGATCATGACTGCGATGTTACGCGTCAGAGACTCTATTTCCTTGAAAGAATTGCTCGTACACCAACTAGAAGACAGGCGTTAGCATTCTAAGCATCAAACGCATTCCACACCAACTGACCTTGTGTACAGGCCGAAAGCTTTAGAATTCAACAGGGACAAACAAATACCCTTGCGTGCTAATGATGACGATCCAATTAGGTCAATTCAATATCTTCAGATACCGATACTCGTACAGTGTTGTAGTGCTACCCAAATGGACCCCACCCCCAATTACACTCTCCAACTCGTATCTGAACTTAGAGGTGAGACAAATCATTGAGGTGCTGGCAGGATCAATTACTTCGATTGCTAGGTCACGACGAACGAGCATGGCAGGTTGCTTGGAACCCGGCAAAACCACTCATTGCTTCCTGTTCGGCAGACAAGACCGTTCGGCTGTACAGCTACAAGCTGAACGCTGACGACCCAACGATGTCGATATCTTTTTCGCATGTTACCACCATCTCTACACCGCACACCAAGACCGTGCGTAGTATCGCGTGGGCTCCTTCAGGGAAGGTACTTGCGTCAGGCTCATTTGACTCAAACGTTGGGGTATACGAGACGCAAGGTGGATCAGACGACGACATGGATCTGAGCGAGACCAGCGAGTGGGAATGCGTGACCTTGTTGGAAGGCCACGAAACGGAATGCAAAAGTGTGGCATATTCGAGCAGCGGGACACTACTGGCGAGTTGTAGCAGAGACAAGACGGTTTGGATCTGGGAGGGTGAGACCACTCGTCTATGTTGCCACTCATTGATCTCGTGTTCATTTACTTTTAGTCCAGCCTGACTCGGACTTTGAGTGCATGGGTGTGTTGATGGAACATACTCAGGATGTCAAGTGTGTTACTTGGCACCCAAAAGAAGAGGTCAGAACAATGTTTCTCTGCGGAGCATTCACCTCTGACCACCGTCTTTGAGGTAGATCCTTGCGTCGGCTTCTTATGACGATACGATCAAGCTTTACATTGACGACCCATCCGAAGACTGGTACTGCTTCGCGACATTGACCGGACACGATTCAACGGTCTGGTCCCTCACATGGTCACCAGACGGAAATTATCTGGCATCCTCATCCGACGATCTTACAATCAGGATCTGGAAACGGATAGATCAGTACAAATGGAAATTTGTGCACCGGATAAAGTGCCACGAAAGAACCATATTTTCTATTAGCTGGGGCTCCGGCAAGGGATCTTCTCCAAATGGGCTGGGGTGGCTCGCGAGCACCGGAAGCGACGGAAAACTAAATGTATGGGAGATAGCGGTATGTTCTCAGCCATCGATTAATCATAATTATTTATCCGTGTGTCAAGGAACTCCCTGAGCAACCGGACAATACCAAGCCAGCATTGGACACGAAGTTAATCGTTTCAGTCTTATGCGCGCATGACATCAGTGATGTCAACTCGGTACAGTGGTGTCCTCGTCCTGGATTCGAAAATCTTCTTGCTACTGCAGGAGATGACGGTTCTATGAAAGTGTGGAGGGTAATATCTGCGAACAATATATGAAGGGCGAACGATCTGCTGTGGTCAGGATTCCAGAGAGGATAATACCCATTAGAAGAGACAGGTGCTTCACGGCCTAGCTGTCATACAGGTTCATACTCCCCAATAGCTGGACTAAGTAATGGCACTGTACCACTCAGTGGCCTTCATTGTGGTCGCATCACGTAGTGGTTTTGTATTACACCGTTGGTGATACTCGGATCCGCCCCCGAAGTTCATTCAACTCCAAGGGGAAGTTTTCTTTGTTGGAAAACTCAACAGCAGAATCAAGGTTTGATATACTAAGAGATGTACATCCTCACAAAACAATCTGAGGACAAATGATCTTTCCCCTAGTGGCAGGGGCTTTCTAAGGAGGACTTTGACAACCGATTCATAAAGGTGGGTGATCCAGTCAATTCTGGATTATAATTAGAAACAGAGATTGTCGTGTGGTCGAGGCATCAGCAATTTTGTGACTGTAAGCTCAAATATTGGTTCCTTTCGTGATGCCCAAAGGAGTTTGTGCTCGCGCGCGAGTGGCTGGTTCTATTTGATCGTATATTCGCAGCGCAGAACCCTTCAGGATGCATAGCCGCCACGTTAGTCGAAAATTATTACTTCATTCCATCGAGTCTTTAGTGATGTCGCGCAACTAAGGGCGACGTAATATAGTGATTCCGTGAAGGACCGAACAGTGGAAGACTCATCACTGGCAGTCAACGACGGGTCCAAGCAATTCTGTGGTCATGCCACAAGCACACCCCCGAGCTCGCTACTTTCCTTGGAGGAACGACTATCTTCGTATCTTCCCCTAAGACGACAGTCTGGCTTAGGGTCCCAAACTAATTCGGCACAGAAGGGACTGGATCGGAAGGGGGATATCAGGATGCTTGTAGGGCAACCAGACGGAGGCATCGGACTCGATAAATTCAGTGAACTATTAGAGGGGGCTATTCGACGTGGCCAAAAGTGTCTGGGCGAGGCAACAGAGTGGAGTTGCGTTGGGGTGACGCGTGCGTGAGCGTATGTTTAGTGGCAGAAAGGGAGCTCGTCTTTGCTTCATGGTCAACGTGGAGATGCTTTATTACTAAAGGTAGAAATGGGTCTTCACTCTGCAATGGGTGGGGATTGAATAGAGTAGGAAAGCAAGTAGACCGTCGAACAAAGATCCTCGAGTCCCACAACTACCAACCACAGACCATGCTTGCCTTGGACGGGTGGATCCTTCTGTATGTCCTATATCGAAGGCAGAACTTGGGGAAATGTGAATAAAGAGATGGGGGCTACAGGGTGCTGGGCTCTGGTTCCACTACCTTAAAATGTGTTGCCAAACAACCCAATGGGGTTATTGCAAAACTGGATACCTCAGTACTTGCTCTGGTGAGTAGAATGATAATGACCAGAGGTGGCGGTGGTGAGAGGATGTGGGTAAATGGTATCTAGTGCCACAAAGAGTGCATGGCAAGGAGACTTCAATCTGAGGGTTTCTTGACCCTGAAATTATCGAAGTCCTCTTCCCCATAATCAGATAGAGAGCTGCATGCCGGGGACCGCAGAGGGGTCGAGACCTGCCACATTGTCCCTGTACACCAAGAAACCCAATTGTCTTTCCCGGTAACTGGATTGCCTGTACCAAAGGCAGTGGTAGGGAAAGATACAGCGTGCCTCAAGTCGCATGTCGAGTGTAGGCAATTAAAAGAAAACAAGAAAGTCGCACCATAGGAGTTGAGGCATTGGAGGGTGGTGGAAAAGGGGGAGTGGGCAAGGCAGAAAATCCGCTCTTTGATGAGATCATCTTGGCCAGCCGTCCATGAAGAAAAGGGCATGAATATACCATAGGATTGCCGCATTGTACAGCCTGTGCAACCCGGTACTGACTGAGATCTAGTTCTCTATGGGACTTAAGGCGTAAAGGGCTGTTGCCAGTAACATGAATCCGTTTTGGGGGTGCCAATGTTGGCGACATGACTAAAAAGAACAAGATTCAAAGCTACAAAGGCCTTAAGCTGATAATTAAACCAGGTGCGCCACTAGTGCTACTGCATCGGGTACGCCTTCAAGCGACCCATATGATAGTTTGTGACGCACCCTCAGTTTTCCAAATGAGTAGCATCGTCCATCGATTTATAGCCCTCATGTACCTACCAAGGGAAGTGATGCTGGCGATACTCCAGCTTTGAGTGTACGTTGTGACAGGAAAGGCAGATATCCCATATGATATCGTTCAACTGACGAATGGATCTAACTGGTGAGGATGGTGAAGTGTGAGTAGAAAAGTGGCCAAGCATGTACGGCGATAACAAGTGGACGTGCATACCATAGGTAGAGATATCTCATAGAGTGCTGTAAGCAATATAGGAGAAAATAACAACATTCTGACTTACGTCTTCAACGAGGGTTCAATCATCACGAGGAAGCTTCAAATAAGAACCCTGAGGTGGTGACAATTCGTGTACTAGCAATAACATGCATATACTCAACCCAGACGAGTGCGTCAACGCCTGATGTAAATCAAAGAGTCCAGGGACAAGTCTCGTGCATAATATACGCAACAAGATATCTTGAAGGACTGTAACGAAGAGCAGGGCATAATGGCATAGGGTGTGGCAACAAAGCAACGGAGACTGAACGAAACGAGACCACAAGTATGACAGTAATGTTAATCTCAAGAAGACGCTGCACAGATAGTGGATTGGGTCATCCACCTTGCACCCATGAGATAATGGGAGTAGAGCCAGGACTAAATCGACATACCAAAGGTTGGGATCTACGAGCATACCGAGTAGGGCGAATTCAAGATGGTGAGGGGCCTGCAAAGGAGTGGTTCACAACATGGGCCCCTCGAGCCAGCAGGCCAATCGCACAGTGTCCCATATTGTTGACATGGACCGGTAGGTTCGTCGTCGTTTCCGCCGCCCAAGAGTACTTGGTGTGTGTCGAGAACGACGCTGCTGCTGCCTGTGTCAACGACAGGAGAGCTCGCAACGAGTACAGCAAGAGTGGCAGCGAAAAGCGTTATTAGGAACCGCATGCTGGTGTGTCAGATCTAGTAGACCGTCCCTCCCGTTCCTCCGTGGACGCGTCACTACTCTTATAGAAAGTAGACACGTTTTGAACTCCGATAAGCAGGAGTATTACCAAACTCTCAGATCTGGCTTGGTCCGGATTATTGCGTCTCTGTAATCTTGGGTGCAGTTTGATGTCGCTACTAGGCCTGAACTGCCAGCGCTTGGTTGCGAGCTGCGCCATTGCTACGGTTTGCGCTCGGGTCCATAACCCTAACCCTAACGTCTCTCACCAGTTCTGGGCTGTACCCACTCGCCCACGAGGTCACAAGGAAAGGCAGAGAAACAACGTGGTGGTGCTTCGTACAATTGTATCCGCAGACCGGTCAACATTACCTACATAAGTTGCCCCAAGTTTTTCGGCGAGTCACACGGTTTGCCTATCTAGGCCTTGCCTCCTCAACCTCGATGGGTGCAATCTCCTCTCTTCTTTCTTCTACTTTCCCATTCTCTGTGTACGCCGATTTAGCTAAGAAAGCCTGACGTCCACAAAGACTACCATGTCGATGCTACAGGAGCGTTCAGTCACCAGCAACGATGCGTATCCCACCTCGACTTCGTGCTTCATACGTTCCTACCTACCCACCCCTGAAATCATGCCATATCAACAATCTTCCGGCGGCAAAATAGTCGTCCTGAACGGCTTTCCAGGCGCCGGGAAATTCACCATTCTCAAGCATGTCAGAGAGCTCCTGCCTGCCAACAACACCCGTCTACTGGACAACCACCTTCTCATCGACCCCGTGCAAGCGATCTATCCTGACCGAAGCCCCGAACACTACGAGCTGCGGCGCAAGCTCCGGAAGCCCGTGTTTGAGTCGCTAAGCAAACTCGCGCAGGAGGGTCATGTCATCCTCATGACGGCATGCCTGGCCGACAATAACGACAGGGATGCCGCCTTCTTTCTGGAGCACCTCGCTATGGTGCGCGGCACTGATGTGCCCTTGTTCTGGGTCAATACGCACTGCGACCAGGCGGTCTTGGAGCAGCGCGTTAGGAGCCCGGAACGTTGCCAGTCGGTGAAGATGAAGCTGACGAATGTGAGTGTCCTCCAGAAGTTGGTGCGTGAGCACCGCCTCATTCAGCCGCACGAAAGTGGTGATGGGTCGGCCAGGCTGGTTGTCGAGTCTTTGGATGTGAGCGGGGAGGTGGAAATGTCCATCAGCCGTCTGATGGATATAGTTGGTTTAACGCACTGATCTTCCTCTATCAGGGCTGGCTTTTGGGACTACAGAAATACATACCATAGTACAGTTATAAATCAAATAGCAGCGACAGTAATAGTAGCCTATTCTAATGGCTAACACCTCCCTCCACCATTAGCAATCCCAGGACCATTCATTGACCTGGAATCATACACAGGTCCGTTTGGGCAGCGCAGGACGCTGAAAACGGATGATCCAGACTCCGTCACACGTAATCGTGCGTCGAGGGTTCAACCGAGAAAGCTGGAGAATATGCTGAGGGCGGAACACTATGGCTGATGGTAGGTGAAGCCGGGACAGTGTAGAGCGACGTACAGGGATGAGCTCATCATATGTTATAGGAGCACGGGAGCATGATAACAATCACCCAGTGCCCATTTCCTGATCCTCCTCGACAACCGCACTTAACAGACTGTCTCGGGGAGGCGAACAGCAAAGCAACGTGTCAATGTCGCGTGGAGCTAAATCATTCCGATGGGGGTTGTCCAGACCTTCCTCTGTAACGCGTTGGACCCTCTGCTCATCTTCCTCCGCAATTGCTTGGGGGACCGCCGCATGTGCCCGTCCGCGACGGCGATACGAGATAGTGGAAAGGGATGTTGGCCGGCGATCCAGCGCAATAGTCGAACGAGCGGGCAGGCGGACACGAACGGGAGGGGGAGTCCACGAGGTATGGGTGCTGACAGGAGGAGAGGACTCCACTGTCATTTTGACCAAAGCTGGGCATGGGGCGTCCAGGAAGGGACCTAAACGGTTGGACACTCCGATAAGGTTGATGGAGAATTCATAAGACTTCTTGGTCTGGTCGTCTACGTGGACATCGACTGGGTAGTTGGGTGGGTTGACGAAGGTGATGCATATCAACGGCGTCGTTACGGTCATATGGCATCCAGGAGTTGTAGAGCTATAGATCGACTCCTCGCTGCGATGGGTGTTGCTCTGTGTGTCCTCGTCGTCAGAGGACGAAAGGTAGACAAGTCCACCGCACTGGAAGGTGAATGAATGTCAGACAAGCTTCCATTTAGTCTGAAAACACTAACATCTTTTGATGGTGATCCCTGCTTCACTGCCATTGCAGTGTTTTGTAGAAACAACTGCAAGGTGACAGCTTCAACTGGAGTGCAACCAAAGATGAAGATGGGAGCCATACCTCAATGTTAACCACGAAGTCATCTCCCTTGACGTCTTCATAGTATGTCGAATCTGACGATGCAGAGGTACTCTAAAGAACATGTATCAGCAACACTCAACCAACGCACAACAGACACGCACCGCGTCTTCTTCTGTTGGATTGAATACCTCGCTGATACACCATAAGTCGAATGGTGCGTTGGTGGTGGAGATGAGCTGAGGCTTTGAAATCAAAAGGTGGTTGGCCTTAGACTTGTAAAGTCCTGGGCGGCGGTTGCGACCATGGAAGAGGCCGCAAAGTTTAGAGCAGAATGCTTTGAATTGACGTCGTCCATTGTTGAAAGTAGGCATGATTTAGACGAGAAGTGAGATGAAGGTGAGAAAGAGAAAGACGCTTGGACGACAGATGGTAGAGAAAGAAAAGGAGGGCGAGGAAGCGGGAAGAGTGCATTTATCAGTAGGGCGAAAGGGGGTGTTGTACTGATCGGCGTCACGTATCGAATCGGTTGCACAGCATTGTCTATCCGCGGAAATAGACCCCTTTGAAATAAGCCTCAGTGTGGCCACAACGGCTCCCTCCATTACAGATAATGTCACTTCGTGGGATATCACCCCCTTCGACAGACAGGAAACTTGGGTGGACTATATGCCTGGTCCAGGAAAAAGGGGAGAAGACTGAGGGGAACCTAATTATCAACGGGGATTCAGTTTTATGTAGAGTAACTGACAAGATGAGACGGAGACGTAGAGTCTATATGACCTACCCAGTCTAGTTTCCGTGCGGGACTAGCTAGCATGACAAATGGATCCATGTGATGCTGTGCTTGTGATCGGCGCCACACACGGAGAGCTGGGATGTGTCTGGTCCGCTGTGGTTGTCCGTGGCGATCTGCACTTTTGAGGCAGTACTCACACGACATTATCGATAGCAAACCTTTGTAAACCATCATGCAGAGCTCGCACTGCTGGTAATGAGAGAGGGAGTTGGCAATAAGCATCGGTACTTACATATTCGACATCTGTCCAGCCATTGGACTGAAGTATAGAAACCAAACTGTCCTCCGCTATCGCATGTATTCAAATTTACAATATGAAATGCACAAGAATCAAGTCAGCAGTCCGGCTTCATACCCCGCAGTGGTTTAAGTTCGAGGTGAGCTCTAAATAGAGATATTAGTTCTCGTCCATGGCTATAATTCAGATGAGAACACTCTATGTAACGCACTTGTTACCTGAGACGCATGGCTACTAATGACTACTTTCGTTCGATGAGTCCAATATTGACTGCTTCACACTGAAGGTCGCTCTGGGATAACAGCAAGTGCGGCCTTGACGATGCGTGTATACCCCGTTTGCATTCCCAACGTACTATCTGCAGTATACACCACCCCATCAAACTGCAGATAATAATAAGCATGCAAAGACGGACGAAGCGCCACGGGCAACTCAAGCACACCAAATGCTATCAGATACAACCAGCTTGTCACAGGACTAGACAACAACAGTGTGTCTCGACCTCCTCCAAAAGATGGTCTCCTATGTTGGGTTGTCACTAGCGATGACAGCTGTGAAGAATAAGTAGTGGATGTGACGAATGAATGTTTTCATCAATCGACAGCAAGCATGAGACGGACGAAATGGCTGGGATGGACTCCAACCAGGACAGTGAAAGGACGTGCAGACTCCGCCGAAATATGTGCTCAATGATTCGTCGACAGTGAAACCCGGACGGGCACTTCTGCACCTCACCCGTGGGCCTTTTACCATCCACCAAAGGCACCGTGTCCAGTGAGCAACGAAGTCGATGCGAATACGCTGTCATTGCATAATACAAGTCATGCGATCTTAAACCGGTCCTTTCGCGTCCGTAGCCTGAACATGCTACAGTTTTGGCCTCGATCGCAATCCCCACTGTTACTCTTTGTCGCTGCTCTGGCCATTCAAGTTGCTGAAGCACCAGTCACTGCATCCAAAGTACTTACACCCGACAACTTCCAGGAAACCATCGTGGAAGGCGTTTGGTTTGTCAAATCCTCACCATCTTACCACCTGTTGGATTGACAGCGTTGCAAGTTTATCGAATACTTTCCCCATACTGCCCCCATTGTCACCATTTCGCACCAACATGGAATGACCTAGTAGAACACTTTGAGAAACAGGCCGACCCCGGTGTTCATCTGGCGCAGGTGAACTGTGCACTCAACGGAGGTTGGTAGTTCATCTTTCTGTTGGAACTTCACCCGTTCCAAGTAAGCAGTGAACCCGTTGCAAACACGCGAAGAGAAGTGCTACCATACGAACAGGAAAATTTACCGTGCTGACTAATAAGCGCGCGAGTGGTGCGGACTGTACTACAACCGAATTCTAACACTTGCCTCACTAGAAATCATGAAGTACCTAGCGAGTTCAGACCTCTGTTCCGAAAAGGGTGTAACTGGGTATCCTCAGATGATTATCTATCGCAACGGAGACCTTCAACGCAAATAGAGAGTTCGATCTTTTGGTCGACTATTTTGTCAAGCATGCGGAGCCGACAGAGACTCCAGCTCAGGATATTATCGTCGAGGAGGAAAAGCTCCTTGTAGAACCAACACCAGATCCTACGCCTACACCCATCCCAGAGCTTGCACTTCCTCAGATGACGCACGCGGAACCAAACACTGCCGGAGAAGTTGTCTCTTTGACCAAACAAACATTCGATCGCTTCCTTTCTGAGGGCCCAGCGTTTACAAATTCTTTGTGCCTTGGTATGTTACTTTGTGATCATGACGGGGAAATGGCTAATTCGCTTCGAGGTATGGGCATTGCAAGAAATTAGCACCAACATGGTCTCAATTGGCCCGCCACGTGCAGCACAAGATGAATATCGCCGAAGTTAACTGTGATGATAGCAACCGTCTCTGCTCAAGCCAAGGCGTTGCCGGCTATCCAACGCTGTTCTATTATACTCATGGTGCAAAAACCGAATATTCCGGCAGCAGAAAATATGATCAACTGGTCGCATTCACTGAGCAGGCTTCGAGTCCTAAGTCGGTTAAGTTGCACACGATCTCATTTCACGCTTAGCACAATGCAAGTCATTGATGCTTCGGAGCTTGAGCAGGTCGTGCGAGGCAAACCTGTTGTCTATCTTCTTCAACAACGCTATTGTACATCCCCGCTGATTAATTATGGTTTTCATCCCTGATGAGTCACCAGAATAATGTAGCCAAGGGGTATCAGCTTCTTTTTGGCTCGCCACCTGTGTATCTCTCATCGCAGGATCTCTTCAAGAAATACGGTGTTCGTGCTGACAATGACGTGCGAGAACCAACATCAACATTCTATTCATCGTCTGGTCAACCAACGATGCACTAAAGCAACGGTTCTTTGCTAACTGACTACCTACGTCCCTCGAGTTGTCCCGAGACGTGTTTCAACAAGTGATGGAAGTCCCAAATAAATTTTTGGAAGTCCTAGTTTCGACGCCGAATGGTGCGCAAGGCGCCGTTGCCGAGAAGCTGAATGAGATCGGCAAGAGATGGTGCCCGAAAGTGAACCAGATGGACAAGAGTGGGAGGAGAGTAGTGTTTACTTGGATGGATGCAGATCAATGGGGTAAGTGGATTAAGAGGATGTATGGGATCAAGGCATCTGGGTAACCAGAGGTTGTCGTCGCTGATCACGGGGTGAGTTTGCCACTAAAGTTCGCACTCGACACGATCCCTCATCTGTTTTCTTAAGCGCTTGCTCTACTGTGAGGCAGATGGATCTGGTCAGCGTATCAAGATGAACTTTTTACGAGTATATCATCAGCTCTTGAGGCTATCTTCAAGGGCACTGCGAAAGCAAAGCACTCTGAGAACATCTTCGAGCGGGTTGTGAAGGTGGGGGCAGAATGCGTATGTTACAACCAGTTATTCTCACCATTATTTCCGCCTTGTTAGCATGTGAAATCAGGTATCCTCGCTCTTGAACATGCAATAGTGTCACATCCCTACCTAGCGGGCTCGATCATCCTGGTGATATTCGTTGCCACATTCGCAGCGCTCAGACGATTACTTCGTGAGGATGCCAAAGAATTGACCCTTGATAAGCGATTTGTGAAGGACGGTCCAAGATCCAGGCTGACTAACATGGGACCCCTATGTACCCTCCGGGGTTCTCCCGCCAGTGACAAAACTTTTTCTCTTTTCTGTCTTCATGGAATTTCATTCTTCAATAAGCCATAACCGAGGATATATCCTAGGATTTGACCGCCAAAATAGGACGAGTGTGCTTCCTGACCAATGAGAGCGCTCGCTCAAGTGCAAAAAGAGTCGTTTCGCTTGTTGATTTTACAGATCGGCGGCCTCATGTATGGCTACCTCTACCGGCATGAACAGTGTTCCCGATGCAAAGAAGCCTGGTTCACATTTCGGGTGAGGAGAGTATATATTTCAGTACGTCGTCCCCCTACAAAGTATCATTCTCTCTCACTATGGTTTTGGGATCTATACCAGGAACAGCACAGCTTTTGGCGGCCATCTTGGCTCTTGGGTATGCAATCATCTCCATAATGTCTAAGAAAGGGTCTTCCTACCCCCCTCAAGTCCCGGGACTATTACCCTGGGTTGGTCCCTTCATCGACTTCACATTCAGACGGAGCGAATTCATAATCCTTTGCGAGTAAGTATCCACAGTCAAGTTTTGTGAGTCATATGTAATCTATACCCGTAGAAAGAAATATGGACCGGTGTTCAGGCTTCTGCTTGGGGGCCGTGGTATTACCATTGTAGGATCGTCGGAAGCAGTTCATAATGTTCTTTTTTCGGACTTTCGTGCTCTCACGAATCGTGCCCAGAACTATGAACATCTAAGTGTTCTTGGGAGTGATTCGTCGCTCTTACCGAAATTGCACGAAATTGCTGTCGAAATCTTTCCTATACTTGACAGACACCTCTCGAAGCGAAATCTGGCGAAGGTCACTCCGGGTTTCGCTGAGATCGTCTTCAACACACTGAAACGTTTCACTGGAAACGACCACGTGTCTCTCAAGCGGTCTGTTACGCAACCATTATACGTTCCTACGAACATGATTGTCCTGGGAGTAGATTTTCGTCGGATACCTACAACGACTACATCACCTTCTTGAACAGTCTCCCAAACCGTCTTTCCCGATCACCATTCTGGTCCTTTCCATCCAGCCGAGCCTAGAACGGCTGCGTCAGCACATCTCCAAGCACCTTGAGGCTGCGGACATCAGCAACAGCGACGATACGTTAACAGCTAGCACCCTCAAAGTATTTAAGGCACCTGGTTTTCCCAGATCTGGGGGAGTTACTCTGTTTCTAGCGCTCATGTTGGCGCTTCATATTAACATATTTAACATCTCATTCTGGCTCATAACGTGGTTGCTGGCCAATCCCGTTGCCCTTGCCGCTGTGCGCGACGAAATCGACAGAGCAGTTCGGGAAGATTTCGGGAGCATCCAAACATTTCTTGCTGAAGCGACGCCGGAGAACTTGGAATCTCCGTCCTTTGCGCTCCTGCATTCTGCAATACTGGAGACCCTGAGGCTCGCTACTATGTTGACTGGCATGCGTCTTGCCGAATGTGATTGCGAGTTGAAGGATGGTGAAAGGACAGTGCAGATATCCAAGGGTGAATATGTGGTTATCTTTTCACGGGCTGTTCATCATGATGAGGCCTCGTACCCCGGTGGTCACAAGTTCATGGCTGATCGGTTCATGGAGTATAAGGGTCAGGGGAACATGGTACACGTACCAAGCAAGACATACTTCCCTTTCGGTGCAGGAAAACATCTTGTGGGTACACTAGTTTGTGGTGTCAGAAATACGAATAACGAACCCGTCTTACCGTGCCACAGTGCAAAGGCAGATTCCTTATTATTTACCAACTGAAAGTATTGGTTACCATCTACCTTTCCCTATTCGACGTTACACCCGTACCTCAAAAAGGGTCATCGGAATGGGTGCCTCCACAACCGAGTGCGAAGAGCCTCAATGTTATTCACCCAAATGAAGATGTTTTCGTGAAGTTACGTCCTCGTTTTGGCTTGTAGAGTGGTCTTCCGACCCTGCTACTATATCGGCTCGTTGCTTTCTTATGCAATTCCCTTATTCTCTCGTCCACACTCTCCTTTTGTGTACTCGTAGAATTCCTTGCCTGCGTGCACATGTTAGTTCTGGTAGTTGACGTCTGCATTCATAAACACACCCTTCAGTTGATTGGTTCCCTATCATCAGACAATACTTCGATTGCGTCTAATTCCATCGTAACCACACATGTGTGAATGTTGCAGAAGTCATTCTTAACAAAAATTACACCATCTTACAAGCAAGGGCTTTGCCAACGCAGGCGGCATTTCGAGTTATTTCAATGGCCGGGGTATGATGAAGAGTAATGTTCGATTTGCCGGTGAATGGCAAAAAGCTTGACAGTGCGGTTGGTGTAGAAATACAAGTCATTAGATGTGAGAGGGGTAAGAAAGCTCACAGCAAAGTCTACACGTGGGTCAGATTTCCTGATACATCCCCCTTGGCGATTGCCTTGAAGATACGATAACAGGTAGGATTGATGGAGTACTACTAGTATATACCCCCTAAGCGTTACGTCGGCGAGCGGACCGACAGGAGACGTTCAATTTCATCAAAGGCAAGCATGCACAATAAAACCGCCAGTAAAAGCATCATTAAACTGAATGAGTATCAATACAAACGGAAAGGCAGTCAAACCAGCTCCTCTTCTTCCGCCTTCCAATTCTTCGCCATATCCCAATAACCAGATAACTTCTGTCCTAGTGCTTCCTTGGCCGCGGCATCCGTCGGGCAACTCCGCGGTTTGAAGCTGCTAAATACGCGATCCCTGAGCTGACCCTCCCAAATCAGATGACAAGTGTTGTCTTCTAAGGACACTTCAGCGCCATCTTCGGCATCCAGTGAATTCGCCTTTACTTTCCCCTTGTTAGCGTCTTCATTGTCTTGTTCTTCTTCGTCACCCTCGTCGATCTCCACATCCTCTGCACCTCGAGGTCGAGCAGCCTCCGTCCAGGCGATACGGTTTAACATCAGACGTTTATATGATCGAATGAACTTTGCAGCGCCCTCCACATACACCATACTGAACGAGGGATTGAAGATACAAAGCCCAGTCATGTTCATTTGCTCTGCGTTCTTCCGCACCTTGAACCGATGCGCCGGGTCGGAGAGCGTTTTCACCCTGCACAGGTGAGAATCAGCATCCATTCACAGAGAGACGAAGCATACACACTTGAAGACAGCACCATATATTCCTTTCTTCTCTTCTTCTACCTTTTGTTCTCGACCTTTTCCCGTCGTTGCTCGTCTGTAAGTTTGCGCTCCGCATTCATCTTCTCGTGTTGGTGCTTCCTCATTGCTACTTCACGGCGTACACGAGCTTCAACGCGCGTCGGGTCTTGCACGGCGTCCGATGTCAGCACCTTCATCAGGTTAGCCAAGCGAACTGGACTAACGTCAGTCAAGCTAGCAGGAGAGATGAAATCAACGCACCCTTTGGTGGGTCGGGAGGGATAAGACCCATTCGAATCCGGTCACGCTTATCCTGAAGCTCAGCCTGACGACGCTGTTTCCTCATCTTCTTTTGTTCCTGTTAAGGACCAGTGGTAAGCAAGACTTTTTTGGACAGGAAGAAAACAAACCTTGGTAGTCAGTTTAAGTGGCTTCAAGCCAATCTTACTCTTGTCACCTAGGGCAGGAATTGGAATTGGATGTTGGATGTATATAGTCACAGGAGAGTTCTCGGTACGGATGTTGAGTGCATCGAGTCCCATAGCGAGGTCATCGTAGGTCTTGTTAGGGAGGAGGGCGGCATCCCACCATTCGACTTCTGGAGGGGCTCACGCTATTACAATAGGAGGGTGAACAAAGAAAGTAAAGGCGAGATGTGTGAGACCCACCTTGATGTTCTTCTCCAGGGTCTCGAACTCAGAATCCAAACCAGCCTTCCGGGCGCTCTCCGCAATACGCTGCTTCAGTGCTTCCAGTTGAATCTCCTGTCTCATTTGGTTACCCAGTTGCACGTATTTGCCCTTGGTGTTGAACTTGAATGAGCGACCCATCCGTTCCTTTGGAGCGCCCTCGAAAACGGTGTCTTTGGCTACAGAAGAACCAGATGCATATGGGTTGGATTTGACCTCGGTCGTGGCGGACACTGGCGTAGGTGCAGGTGGTGGTGTGGGTGCATTACGAATGTTAGCCTAGTTGTCATGAACTGTCAGCAGAAATGTTCGATGACATCGGTACTACAGCTCACCTTGATTGAGGCAAACTTGGGCTGCATGGGTTTGTACCTGTCTTTCTTGGACTGTGGCGCCACCGGGGTATTATCCAGTAACAAGGGATGGGCAGTCATTTTAAGTCCTGCACCTTGTTGAGCAGGCTCAGGTTGTGGTCGAGTTCCCTTTTTATTTGGTGGAGGAACAGACTAGAAAACAAGCGATTTAGAAAGTGTCATCATCTGTAGACAAAGGCGAAGAGGTACCATGTACGGATTGTCCCTGACGGCGAGGATGGACTGAGCCTCCGCTACTCGTCGCTTTGCTTCTGCGACTCTACGAGATATATCATCGTCATTTGCAGGAGTGCCGGTGGCTGGACTGCCAGATGCTGTTGCGGGCGTCTTTGCAGCAGAGGATACTGCTGGAGAAGGAGAAGGAATAGCGATTGGAGGTTTGGACGGCAGACCAGGAATGGCCTTTTTCATGGCTGCCACCTTCGCAGCGATCTCTGCGCGCTTCTGGGCAATGAGGGCATCTGTCGACAACTGTGTGGATGGTCAGCCGGATCCACAGCAAGAAAGATAGACGCACCGCAGGTGTTCCTGATCCATTTGATGTTGTCTACAGAAAAAGAATAGCAAGGTTATAGAACACATGTCAGAATGATGTTGGCAACCAAGATTCACCTTTGCAGGGGAGAGAGAGAAAGACTCACGAATTCGCTGCAACCCGACGTTAGTGTGCTGTTGAATAGACAATTCTGCACTCGCACCTTTTGTGTTTCTTTGCGATGGACGACTCTCCGTGTCCTTCGAATGCCCGCTTCTTGTCGCTCATGGTGGCCCGGAGAAAGATGAAGACGGGCGGTAAATCACACCCTCTGTAGTTGGTCACGTGTCTGTCCATTCTCCCTCCACTATGTTCTCGCTTTCGCGCCTTCCGGGGTTCTTTTCTCCCCAAATCTCACTCGGAGGTGTTCGATTCCGCTCTCAACTGGCCCCGCGTCGGGTTCAAAATGTCAAACGACACAAGGGGCGTATTCCGATTCCAACAGGCGGATCCACACGCGGAACAACACTTGCATTCGGAGACTGGGGAATCAGAATCAAGGGAATGGGGGTCCGATTCACTGCAAAACAACTCATGACTGCAGAGGAGGTGATCAAGAGAAAAATAAAGGTTGTCAAAGGTGCCAAGGTTTACTTGAGGGTGTTCCCAGACATACCAGTTTGCATAAAGGTCTGTTGGGACTTTAGTAACTGGTGTAAACTAGATGTGAACATTGCATAGGGGAACGAAACGCGTATGGGGAAGGGCAAGGGAACATTCGAGTTTTGGGCCACACGGTACGTATCGTTTTTGCATCTTGCAACTCTGAATTTCATGCCTTTCAGAGTACCAACTGGGCGAGTCATCTTTGAGATTGGTGGAACCCCCATCCGAGAAGAACTTGCTCGAGAAGGTGAGGACTATCCCATCTCTGTCGTTCGGTACCTGAACTTTCTTGTGGTCTGCTGCTCTCCTAGCCCTTCGCCAAGCAGCAGATAAGTTACCTACAACGTTTGAATTTGTGACAAGGCAGTCTTTGCCTCGGCTGGGCAATATGCTGGTGCAACCCTCCACTCTACCCGCATCAATGTCGTCGACTCCTTCGACAGATCTCGGACCGTAACACTGGTAGCGAACTAGCGAGGCCTAAGAATACTGGTCTTCATCCCCCAGCGGTTTAATTATTGAAATACACCACGTTGACCACATCCGACCCTTGTGAGACGAACTTGCCAACAGCAAAGTATAAAGGTATCTTTACGACAATAATATTTCACGCCTGTCTACTGGAAGGGAAAGCTAGACCTGTTCTTTTGCAGCTCAAGAGGTAAGAACTCTTGTCGTTCGTAGCTATCTATGCAAACTTGTTCGGTGCTACACGTACATTTGAACGGGGGGTGCTCCAACAGCTTCATCATCCATGCACGGAACTTGGGACGCTGAGGAAGATCAAACTCACGATTGAAGATGCATGGATGGGGCATATAACACTCCACTAGCCCTTACATGGTGAAATTGATGCATCGCATTGGAGACGATCTGAGGAGCGCAATCAACTCGAGCATATATGCATGGATCGGGCTTGGGGGGAAGAAGTCTTCCTCTGGTCGATGTGGATAGATGATTTGAATAGGTATAGAAGCCATGACAGACTCTTCCAAGGACAGTGCTTTCATTTAGTGCATTCCAAGGGTCAAAATTATTGAGCCAACGAGGCCCTTTAGGTTTCTTGTATGGATCGACTTCGTCTGGTGTGCATCATGGCGTGATCGACACATACACAGAAGGCAGCCCTACGATACTATTCATACAGCGTCAAGCCACCAAGGGCAGTAAAGATAATCCTGTAGATCGATGCAAGTAATCATTAATCGATTGGGCATCCTACAATGACAGTGAATGAGAAAGTAGAACTGGTGAAACGCCGGATGGTTGTCTAATCGCTGTGTCCCATGAAACTCGATACAAGTGATATCTTCGTACTTACCGGATCGTGATCTTGATCTCTCTGGCTAGTGTTTTGGCCGTAACCAAAAGAGTCCCGAGGACGCGTGGTGCCAAGTTAGAGTCCTTAGCTGTGCTTAGCTTAAGTCCAGCATGATCGAGACGATCGATCCGCAGTACAGCGCCGCAGGATAGTGGGCCAATACCCCCAGCCCTATAGCCAAAAAAGAGTACAACCGAGTGTTCCGGAGGCGTGCACAGGTTGCCAGCTGTGCAGCTAAGTCAGTCACTGGGGATCTGCTACGTGTGTACGGACAGGCTGCGTAGTTATAAGAGTAGAGAAACCTGCAGACCAGTGACATATCTTTCTGCGAGAGCTACGATGGTGATGCGAATGGGAACCCGCAACGGCCAGTCAGCGCAGTGGCGCCCGACGCCCAGATCAAATCATCCTCCGCGATCGCCTACTGTGTCTCCTTCGCCACCACCCACGACATCGTCCCCGATGCAATCACTCCGACTACAAAAGAAATACCCAGAAGTCACCCAAGATGAGATGTTCGATCTCGTCAATCGCTTCAAGTGTGTTTCATTGGGTTATTATGGACCGTCATTGAATTCCTCCGTAGCGCAATCCATACAGACACTCCAGGTCGCATAGATAAGAATTCTGTGCTTCAAGCATTGCAAAACAGTGGCGAATCGTACGATCAAGCACGAGAGACGCTCAAGCACGTCTCTGTAGATGCCAGTGGCAAAGTTGAACTGGAAGACTGGGTAGAGGTGCGTCCCAAAATGATGTCATTTCATATAAGCCTATCTCAACATCCCCCCCCCCCCCAGCTCAACGTAAAGCTACGGACCCAGACCAAAGCTTCAGTATTACCTACTAGGGCTGGGAAAGTGACGGTCAAGGGGTCAAATGCCAACGTTAGTCATACGATCAACGAAGATGAACGGTCAGAATTCACGAATCACATCAATGGGGTAAGTCAATCTGCCTTAGGGCGATGTCGGACACTCACGAGCTTCAGATCATTGAAAACGATCCCGATGTAGGATCACGGTTCCCCATTCCGACGGACACAATGCAGATTTTCGACGAATGCCGAGATGGTCTGATCCTCTGTAAACTCATCAACGACTCCGTGCCAGACACTATCGACACCCGTGTTTTGAACAAATCTACAGCTCGCAAGCCGCTCAACGCTTTCCAAGTTACAGAAAATAACAACATCGTCATCACTTCCGCCAAAGCAATTGGTTGTTCTGTCGTCAATATCGGCCCTTCAGATATAGCAGAAGGGAGGGAACACTTGATTCTTGGTCTTATCTGGCAGATCATCCGCAGGGGTCTCCTCGCACAGGTTGACATAAAACTTCATCCAGAACTGTATCGTTTATGCGAAGAGGGCGAAACTATCGATGATCTCCTTCGCCTCACCCCAGACCAAATTCTGCTACGCTGGTTTAACTACCACCTGAAAGCTGCGGGATCGAAGCGAAGGTACGGGCTCTTCTGAACCCTCAAAACTGTTTATCTCATTCTTGCACGAATCAGAGTGAACAACTTCAGCCGCGACGTCTGCGATGGCGAAAACTACACTGTCCTTCTTAACCAACTTAAGCCCGAAGAGTGTTCTCTTACTCCCCTCCAGACCAGAGATGTCAGGAAACGTGCAGAGCAAGTACTTCAGAACGCGGCAGCCATCAACTGCAGGAAATATCTCACAGTTTCCTCACTCGTTTCTGGGAACCCCCGCCTAAACTTGGCTTTCGTTGCCAATCTCTTCAATACCTGGCCTGGCCTGGCTCCCCTTGATGAGCAGGAAGCCAAGGATTATGGTGTGGTCGAGGACTTTGACGCAGAAGGCGAACGCGAGGCACGGGTGTTCACCTTGTGGCTCAACTCTCTCGGTGTCGAGCCAGGAGTGTACAATCTGTTCGAGAACTTGAAGGATGGTCTGATCATCCTCCAGGCGTTCGACAAGATCCTCCCAGGCTCTGTGGTGTGGCGGCGCGTGTCGAAGCCCAGGGGAGGTGCGCAGCCCCCACCCCCCTCAATGTTGGAGGACGAAGAACAGGAAGACATCGGTGTTAAGCCGAACCAAAGCACACTCTCCCGGTTCAAGCAAGTGGAGAACACGAACTATGCCGTCGAACTGGGAAAACAGAATGGAATGCACCTCGTTGGGATCCAAGGTTCAGACATCGTGGATGGGCAGAGAACGCTCGTTCTGGGTCTTGTTTGGCAATTGATGAGGTGAGTGATCCGCCTCCATGTCCTTGGTACGTGGTGAAACTTAATTTTCGTCGTCTCAGGATGAATATCACCAAGACACTCGTATCACTTTCTGGATCGGGCCGACCTATGAGCGACACGGAGATGCTCAAGTGGGCTAATAACATGGCCCAAAAGGGGCAGTCCGGCGTCCGATCCATTCGCTCATTCAAGGACCCCTCGCTCACCACCGGCCTATTCTTCCTCAATGTTCTCGAGGGATTGAGGCCGGGAATCGTTGATCCGGCGTTAGTCGTCAATGTTAGCGACTCTGGCCCATACGAAGACCGGAGACAAAATGGTGCGTATTCTTTTGTTCTGCCATTCCATTCTCTGAGCCGTGATTCCGGGGGTAATAGCCAAATTGGCCATTTCCATCGCAAGAAAAACGAACGCGTTAATTTTCCTCGTTCCTGAAGATATTGTGGATGTCAGACCTCGTTTGGTAAGCTGAATCTGTGCGGTGTGTGGATGGTTCTTACTGACCCCCGACTGATCAGATCTTGACCTTTGTGGGAAGCTTGATGAGCATTGCCCAGTGACGTATGCAAACTACTGTTTGTGTATGCCACGTTCAGGGCCCAGGATCCGAGGTCCTGGAACGTAGCCAATAGTGGATGAAATTCTATGTTTTAGTGCAGAACGCTTTTTCTTTCGACCCTGTAGTTTGAAGTAATGTAACCGGGGTGGATAACTCCTTTCGGATGATCGTATACAATACCAAACCTAGTGCAAGACATCAAACGTTGATCTCGGCGAGCTCAAAGATTGACCATGTCTTTCACTGATCTGAAATTTAGGAGGAAAACAAAATCTGGGAGATCGTACGTATCATCTGCACAAAGCATGCCGCCCTTCCCAGTGACCACTTCCACCTTTTCACCTCAAACTACCACCGACGCGCAAAGCACCGTTGACATCCCAACCGCATCTGCATCTGTACCAGTAGTGTTTCTGAATGAAAATGTACCTGTCTCCCCAGACAACATGACGCAGATAGAGCCTACGGGTCTTATGGTGCCTCTCAGGGAAATCACAACAGTAGATGCTACCGCGCCAACATCGGATCGAACAGTGGTACCTTCATATGAAGATACAAATAGCCGTGTTACTTACGAAAATGGCATGTACAAGAATCTGCCTTCTCTCGTCGAAATCAGGGAATGTGGCAGATCTGGGCGTGGTTTGTGGAGTAAAGCGTCCACTGTCATACAGCCCGGTGGGTTTAACGCTCTCGTATTCTGCTTGCGATGACTGACATCTATCAAGGTTCCACTATCCTATCTGTACGACCACACGTGTTCTCCCTCTCTAGCCCATACCTTGATTCGCATTGTTCCGGATGTGTTGGATCACCAGGCTCTGGTCTAAAGCGGTGTACCAGGTGTCGCAAGGTATGGTACTGTAACCCTGTAAGTACTCAATTTATCTCTTTCTATCACACTGGCCAAGGTCCGGGACAAGTTTGGAAACCAACTAACGCCTGTCTTTATCATATGAAAAGACTTGCCAAAACAACGATTGGCCAATACACAAACTGGAGTGTTTTTCACTCCAGAATTGGGCTGCCTCGGCGCCTTCTGACGCGGTATCCGTTCCCAGCGACGCCGTCCGGTGTTTGGGCAGGATCTTATGGCAGATTAAGCGGAAGGGTGTTAACAGTATTTGGGTATGCAATTTCGTGGATGGGACCTTCTTGGATCATCATGGCTAATGCACGTGTCAGGTCAAGGAGATCCAGGCCATGCAATCCAGTATGTTCGATTGTCATTTCCAGCAGGTCGTGGTAGTAACGCATGGCCGTAGATAGAAAAATTATCCAGCCATCGGCGGTCGACGCACATGCCCACCTTGCGCAGGCTGTTGTGCGTTACCTTGGACTATCTTCGCCCACTGAACTTGAGGAGTATGGCATCATGTCCACCGCAGACCTCGTGGACTTAATTTCACGGGCAAGTTTGAAACTATATAGGTCCCCTGTTGTATCCATGACGGCGTTCTAGTTCGTCATCAACACGGTTGCTCTGACTTCACCGTCATTAACTCCCATCGGTGTCTCTGTTTCACCACTGGTCGCTCTCATCAATCACTCTTGCACCCCAAACGTGGTCGTCGTGTTTCCTCACGACCGAAAGGACTCAGAAAAGGGAATGAAAGTAATAGCGCTAAAAGATATTATGCCAGGCGAAGGGGTATGGGGATGCCTGTTATCACTGACGGCTTCTCACTCGAAATCAGATTACGATGTCTTACATAGACACTACGCTTCCACGGGGCTTGCGGCAGAAAGCACTTACAGAGACCTATGGCTTCCAATGCCAATGTAAAGCCTGTACGGAATTTACTACGGTGGACACACGTGAAGCAGTCTGGTGCCCCAAGTCCTGCGGTGGCACGTGTTCATTGCCGACCGAAGGTGAATTATCTGCCGATGGAATGACAAGATAGCTATATTAATGATATTCCAGAGAGGCGAATAACTCGCTGCACCATCTGTGGAGCGGCGTTAACTGATCCTGACGCAGTGATAGATGCAACTCGTGTAGGACAAGAAGCATTGGACAAAGCAATGAACCTGCAGTCAAGAGGTACGTACAGCGCGGTGCATGTATCAGCTAATCTAAGATGGCATACAGACCATCACAAAGCAAAGCAACTAACCACCAATATTATTCCCGTCGTCGTATCCGCAGGAATGACGCTATCCACGCATCCTCTTTTGGCGCTGCTGAAACTTCATCAAATGTTGCTGCTATCGTCATTCTCGTCACAACTCACACAAGACACACTAGATGAAACCATCCGGACTGCTGGGAAGTATTCAGCAGGGTTAAATGCAATCCTTGACGAGGGACATCCGGTCCGCGCGGTGGCACTGGCCGAACTTGGGAAACTGTTGGCCGTGGATGAACTATCTCCGACAACGACGCCATCGAAGAATGGTCCGTCATTCCCACCATCTGGACCGGCAAGGTTAAAGGTGGCCTATGAGACACTTCTGCGTGCCAGGAAGGAATTGCTGATCGGGTTTGGCCGAGATACTGAGGGTGGCGAGGTTGGTCAGAGTGTACGGGAGACAATAGTACAGCTGGAAAAGGAACTTGGGGTGTGGACTTCAGGAATTCGAAACGCTCTAGAAGATGTGTCCCCACCCTCGGCGGGGCTGGTTGAGCGTAGGGCGCCTTGATATTCGTATTCCCAACCAAGCTGCCTTGCTTCTGTCGGAGAACAGACCGTCGTACTATAGTTTACTATGACATCGTTCCTTTCGGACATCGGACACCGTAGCCGCACAACACGTTGCATTCTTTTTTTTCCAGTTTCGTACATACTCGACTGGGGGACTCGCAGTCTTCGTTCTATAGATCGCGTTGTCCCTCTCACATCCTCATCGATAATGCCTCTATCATAAGCTACTACGATGACGGACTCGACGTGGATGTGGGTATTCGGTCGTAGCTACGGGAACACTGATCAGTGATCCCGTAGCTGACACTACGCGTTTTCCTGGCCGCGTTCATTTACCGCCATAATTCGGTAGCATTAGTGGATCTTAGAGCCCTGTAGCCCTTATCTTCTCTACGGTCATAGATCTTCCGTAAATCCGCCTGAGAACTAAAGGGTATTTTACTACAACCTACGTTAGTTCAATTAATCGAGGACAACACCATTCCCAGGCAGTTTCACCATCGCGCGAAGTCATGACATCGACATATTAACTTTTGAAGAATTTTGATGGTAGTACCCAGTCAAGGCCGTGACCTCATTAAGGATATATTTGAACGTATTCGAATGAAGACGTGATACTTATCATCCCTTTTTCGTTTTGCGCTCCCATGATGTTACGAAGCCGGGAATAACACGATTTGGCTTACCTGCTTAGGAACAATGACGATGCCGTATGCGAAATAATGATGCACTGCGGGGATGTTTACACACCTGATACTTCCCTCCAAAATCAGACGAGATAACCGCTTAAATGGCTCATTGCTCTGACCGCTTGACTGACCTTGATGTCGGAGAGAGTACTCACCTAACAAAGTAGCTGCAAGGGTGAACTGTAGCATAACCTTTGCATTCTCCAAGGCTGGTACATATACGTTAGTTAGGGGCTAGTATACCTAGAAAGCCTCCGGGCAGCGTCTCGGATCCGGGAGTCATAGTGGTGTTGTTGTAACAACAGAAGTTCGAAGAAAGATGATCCGAACGGACGGCTAAGTTGCGGATCGTCTACCTCTGGGAGATAGATACCATCCGCGCTCCGATCTTCGGTGGATAAGAATGCTTCAAGTTTTGGATCCTTGGAAAGCAAGGCCTCGACGAACTCAAGGGCGCGTAACATGACATTTGGGGGCCAGTTGAGTGAAGCGATTAACAGGCGCTTGGAAAACGCGGCAGATCGCCAGGTGATGGACATGCCACCAGCAGATCGCGGGGAAAAAATAATTGAGAGAGCTCTGAAAAGCATATCTGCAGTAGTTTGAGGCTTGGCTGATCGGAAGGTTGAGATAAACCTAGCGGGCGGAGGGTCGTCAATCTGCGGTAGCAAACTGATGGGAAGTATGATAGCATATAGGTGATTGACGAAGTCACTCAAATCGATGTTCAGGGCTTCTCCTGCAGGTACAGCATAATGACGTCAAGATTCGATTATTGAGAGACCATAATAGCACGGACCTTGGCCGGAAAGGAGCTCGAATGCGGTCACAATACAGAGTAAGCGATGTTGGATATCCGTGGAACAATCTGAACCCTGGTCATTAGAGGGATCAGAATCGTCTTCGCCAATGAATTCTCGAGTAATGAGGCCTCTTAGGACCTGCATCAAATCTTTGAAGAAGTCGACATTGACGAGATGCGCAAATTTTGAGATACCCCTTAGGGCCGCGGGTAGCAGAGGCGTCCGATGGGAATTTTTGAGGATCCGAAAATACAATACAAACAAAAGTTTCAATGTTTCTGTATGCTATTCCACAAGGGTTAATACTCAATTAAGTTCATTGCTTCCGTTGACGTACTGTTTTTGCGCGCTCTTCCTTATCTACTTCTGCCTCAGCTTCACGTACTTCCCTTTCAATTTCTTTCTTTTCCTTGAGCGTCTTCTTCGCATTCCTGCTTAGGTGGGGTTGATCAGTGGGTTTCCCTTTGGCACGGCGAGCTGCAGCCCGGCCTTGGGAGTATGTCTTAGTTTTTTCAACCTTCTCCTTGTCAGACTTCGTATCCGATGCTCGCACGTGTAATTCGCTCTTGAGTCGCAAGTGCAGGAGGCATGTGAGGACTTCCGGGTGGACATTGAAATGACGTTCCTTGATCATTCGATGCAATAACTGGACAACTTCCATTGATGGAACTCCAGTCAAGTCATTACGGAAGATTCTGATTAGGGTGTTGAGGCAAAGATCAAAACCCTGGCAAGATGCGTTAATATCAACGTTCTAGATCGCTTTGCATAAAGAAGACCACCTCATCTAAAGTCTTCTTGCTCAACCGGGCCACAATGCAGGTCATGAGGTTTACTCGGAAGTTGAAGTGTGTAACATCTGTGGCGAGAGTACACATGCACTTCAGTGCAATATCAGACAAATCGTCCTTGGCTTAGTCGAAATTAGGACCATATCTTAGGGGTGAGGTTGATACCTACCTTTCAGCGCGTCTTCAAGAGAACGGAGGTAGGACTGATATACGAGAACAAGACCTTGTTCCCATTCGCGTGTACGTGCAATCATCTGGCTGACTTTTTCCGTCTTCTCCTTCTCCGTCAGCTGACGTATGCGGTATCCAGGTATAATATCCTTGAATACAGCCAACTGGGAGAGAAATGCCAATTTCCGAACGACAACGTCATTTTCCACAGGTTCGGGATGTGACGGAGATGTAATCGCTTCCAATGAAAAAGTTTGCAAGCGACGAAGAAGCCCTAGCTGAAAAGAGAATGAGTCAAGTAGATTGGGAAATAATCAAGCAACACACGCTATTTTCTGGGTCTGCGATAATCTCCTGACAAATGCCTGCAATTTGCTCTTTAGCGCCCTGTATTCTGGCCATTCGTGATTTATTGCCTATCACATCCACTACAGCAGGTCGCCCAAAGCGGGCACCAGTAGATACGTCTTCAACCAGCTTTGCTTCTTCCGAGAGAGCTTCAAGAGATTGGGTGTCATCGCTGTCCTCATCTTCGTCATCGGATTGCACAACAGCTGTGGTTACTTTTCCCGTAGCTTGTATGCGTCCATTTGAGAGTTTGATGGGCAACCCCGGTATGAAACGGCGAGAATCAGATTCAACAGATGTGTCACGCTTTCTTGGGATCCGTTCATAAGGGATCTCAGCATCTGAATCTGAGCCAAATCCCTCAAAGCTTGAGTACTCTTCGTCAGACACTTCTTCTTTCGAATCGGTCAGGTCTGGAGATTGAGCAGGTTCATCGATACCAGAACTCCATGAATCTTCTGCTTCGTCATGCGAGTCGACTGATGGTAAATCATCGTCCCTTGGTTTACGGATGGGTTTATGTAGCTGGTGCAATCGCTCCGTCTCTTTCTTGCTCCTGGAAAAAGGGATCAGGCCTCGCAGACAAAAGAGTGTTTTGCCTCACATTGCAAGAGCATTTGGATCCAAAGTGCGTAAAAAGTCGACAGCACCACCGAATTCCTCGATATCTCCCTCGGAGAGGTCACTGTCATCGGTATCGGCAACATTGGGTATGGTAATTGTTTTTCTTTCGAAAGCTCTCTCCTTTCCTTTGGCTTTATCCTGAGTTTTGGTCTTTCGCTCGCCAGCTTTTGGGTGATTGCTTGGTTGCACCTTTTGCTTTTTCGACGGGTGCTATACAATATGTGAGGACTAACCTGCCTCGGTGTCAAGTCAAACTACGTTACCACTGGAGCCGGTGCAGCTCTTTTCTTTGGTTTCGGGCCCATACTTTCCAGCAGTTGATGAAATAAACGCGAAGTTTTATGTCTCCTGAGTAGGCTTGCACATCTACAACAGGAAGGAGTTTCTCAGCTGCAGTAGCTGCTGGGCAGCTTTGATCTGCTGGTACGTTGACCAAGACCGAGTTGTACTGTACTAATCCCAAATGTCGACCATCCTGCATGGAACACAGACCAATTTGTCTCGAAGTCTGACCAGATTAGCTCTCACGCCCCTCACAATCTGACACCTAGTCTCCTTTCTTCGGAAGCGTTCCTCGCAACGATACGCTAACATGCTCTTCTCATATCTTGCTCATCGACAGGCATGGTGAGAGCCATTCGCAACAGTGTACCATATTGAATTGAATGGATGCGCTCAACAGCCTCGATAAACAACATGAACGAGCTGAACGAATAGCGTCGCTACCGCAGATATATCATGAGCCGTTATCACCGAAAGACAAGCAAATCTTGTCTCAACCCATCTCATCTATTGTCTATTCTGTGCAGACATCGTCTCTTTCTCCTTCGGAGGTCATCACAGCATATGTCAAAAAAGCGCTACAAGCATCTGCACAGACCAACTGCCTCACGGAGGTGATGATAACCGAGGCGGAGAAATGGGCACGCACGACAACACGGTCCGGCCCCCTCGCTGGTGTACCTGTCTCACTCAAAGACATGATTGGTGTTAAGGGGTTCGATTCCTCGATGGGATTCTCTGCGTTCACCAGAAGACCCATGCCTTGCGATAGCGCACTTGTGAGACTTTTGCGTGACGCTGGCGCGATTCCCTATGTTAAGACGAATGTGCCCATAACGATGCTGTCTTTTGAGGCATCCAATGACGTCTTTGGCACCACGGAAAATCCTCACAAGAAAGGCTACAGCCCTGGTGGATCATCGGGTGGTGAAAGTGCGCTTCTCGCACTGGGGGGCTCTAGAATAGGTGTTGGCACTGACGTGGCAGGAAGCGTCAGAGTTCCCTCACACTGGTCGGGCGTCTTCGCCATTAAATCGAGCACGCATAGATTTCCTAAGACAGGAAGTGCCGCGACCATCCCAGGTCAGGAGGGAGTCCCCTCTACCCACAGTCCCATGGCGAGGTCACTCGAGGATCTTGAAACCTTTTGGCGTGCCGTATTCCAAATGAAGCCGTGGGAGTACGACCATTCAGTAAGTGGTGGCAGCATACCTGTTGATGAGGTTAATTCAGCCTGAGAAGGTGTTACATCTCCCATGGCGGGAAGTCCGCTTACCACTCGAACGGCCAATTAGGTGGGGTGTGCTATGGGATGATGGTGCGTTGCTCTAGCTGCGCCATCGTGACAAGTGGGCGTAATCGTCTCAATGGCTGCTAGGTGTTGTCGCCCCCTCTCCTGCGTGCTTGAGGGCACTAAAGATGGTGACTGATGTGCTGGAGAAGCATGGCCATGAAATTGTCACCCTGTAAGGATTCCGTGGCAGTGGTTGGAACCGCGCAGTATCACTAACCCGAAGTCCAGGGACTCACCGAACCCATATGAAGGTCTGCAGATTGCTTCCCAGTTGTTGGCAGCTGATGGCTGTAAAACGATCTCGAAGACATTCCGTCACTTCGAAAGTAATGACGCAGGAATGATCCCCGCTATGCGAGCTCTGAGGCTCCCACGCTTTGTTATGAAGATTTACGCATGGTACCTACGATACATTTGTCGGGACTTGATCTATGCGGGTCTCGTGGAAAACTTTCGCGAGAAATCCTTGGCAGAATATTATGCGCTGATAACGCGTCGCGAGGACTATCGCGCCCGGTGGTTCAAAGTGTGGCGGGGAACACAAGTGGAAGGCTCCTCGGGTGACAATGGCATCGATTTTATTCTCACTGTCCCAAACCCTCTACCCGCAGTTCCGCACAGGGGTATGCGACATGGATGGAAAGCATGTAATTACACGTTCTTATTCAACTTAGTAAGTTCGCCCAAACTTTTCGTTACTTGATGGAGCTCTGAACTAGCCGATGTCAGCTTGATTATAGTGCGGGTGTCATGCCGATCACTCGGGTCACCAAGGACAGCGATATGCTGCCTTCGTCATTCCAGCCTCGAAACAGAATCGAGAGGAACAATTATCGGATGTACGATGCATCGGCAATGGAGGGCCTGCCAGTTGGTGTTCAGGTGGTTGGTAAACGCCTTGACGAGGAACGAGTGCTGGAGGCGATGAAACTTATCCAAAGTTTGATGAAGGACGCCGGATCGCCATATGAAGGACTGCCTTTGTAACCCTCCCAGGTCGCCCGCTGTCATGTGCCAACATCACTAGTAGTTGGGGTTTCCTGAGAAATATCTAATTTGTTTTTGTTTTAGCAGTTCCTTGGGAGATTAAGAATCCGAGTACTCAGTGGAGTTGTTTGGCTGGCAGTGGCGATATGAACGTCCCCTGTTACGAATCGGCGCCGCGTTGGTGATATTTAGGAGCACATACGGTAAGACATTGGGTGAGTGAATGACATGTGGCACTCCTGTGACCAGAAAGGGTTATATACGGCATAATGAAAATCGAGATCCCATACCAAACAGCCGGCGACCTCGCGGTCCGTGAAGTAAATTGGGTTTCCTTTGACTTAGACGGCCATCACATGACAAGGATACCGCACCGGTGCATACCTGCAGCTTGTTATCATATCTGCCAAGCGTGGCTAAGCAAAGTGCGCAAAACGGTCCCCCTTTGTCGTAAGCCCAATCAGACTCTGGACTTCCTCAGTATTGAAAGCATCGGCAAGTACACAGCGCAAACATTCGACACCTTTGTTGATCAGTAACTCCGTCTTTGTCACACTGCTCATCTAATGGCATCATCAAGTGCGGAAAGAAGGCTTGCGAGTATGTCTGCTGATTAATCAATTCTGATAGAAACGGAAGCGGCCAGGGACAGATAGATGCTACACAATAGGTAGATGGATGATTTTTCTCTCTATTGATCCATTTATATGCAGTAAATGAGAGCTGGAGTTTGGCATATCTCAGTTGCTGAAAATCCATCAACTTGAAAATGAAGACAAACACGTGCACATTGACTGCAGGGAAAGTATCACAGAACGGAGCAAATAACCGCCATGATAGGCTGAGTGAACCGGGTGTAGTATGAACAGCAAGTACTTCGTTATGGTAGTCCAAGATTAATGCAGCGCGTGTCCAACTCCCCACAACCATCCCAGTCTCTCAGTCACGCCTCGTCTAAATCGTGGATTTGAGCTTCATCAGTGATATCGCTTTCCGGGGGGACTGGCTCTGAAGGTGGTGGTTCGCTAAGATCGAGTGAGAACTCCCGAGTTTCAGGGGCTATAGGTGGCGAATGGGAATCATCTGCTTCCTCAACTTCGACAACAATCGGCTCCAAAACAGGTTCACTTGAAGGCTGTGACTCCTCGGGTACATCAGGCAATTGTATCTGAGGAAGGTCCAGCCCTTCATCCCTTTCCGGAGAATCGGCTGAATCGACTAAGTCGAGTGTTTCTAATGGATCCGCCTCTGGAGGAAGTTGATTCTCCTGATCGTCCTGATCAGCCTGCGTATCCGAGGGGGACTCCGTCTGCTGGAATTCCTCATGCGTTGCTATCACAACGGTAGCGGTTGCGGGTAAGGTGACTTCTTCCTTGACGTCAGGAATAGGAAGTGCGGGGTCCAAAGGTGGGGTAACAGTAGTTGCGGGTTGATCAGAGGAATTCGGCAACTCTCCAAGGGATATAAGAGGAACTTCTTCAACTGGTGACTCTGGAATCGTTGGTACAGGCTCTTCCACCATGTGAGGGTCGTCGATTTCCCCAGGTGCTGACTCCGAGGGCTCACTGGTCCACAGGCGCTGCACTGATGGTTCTGATGATTCTGGCTGAACAATAGAAGCACCCTCAGGACTGCTTTCAGCCTCGTTACCAGGTTCGCCCTTTGCCAACCCTTCGGCGACGATGAGAGCTTCATTGAATACCATTGTGTCTGTACGACTCCTTCCGATCTTCCGTGGACTTTCAGAGCCCGCGGAACTTGCACCCTCGATATAAGAGGGATTTTGGGCACGCCTATCCAGTGAACCAGTGGAGTACGGTTGCTCCACCGGATCACCATCGCTGGGTATATCCTTTTCGGGATGAATTCCTGCAGCAAGTAATCGAGGTGGCTCGATATCCCCTTCCTGGCTTCTGCCGTCTGGTTGGATGGCTCTTTCTGGTATAACCAAAAATTCTGGCGGAACCAAGTCGTAGAGGCTAGTCAGTTTCAAGAAGCGGGCATAAAGCGAGGATTCGGCTTCCGCTTGCTGAAAGGCTTCTCGGTGATGGAAGTACGCATGCGCAAAGATCCGGCCAAGCCGCCGAGCAAGTAAAGAAAAATGACAGTACGAGGTTTGTGGGATAGATAGCCTGATGGGGAAACGCAGCTTGAGTTTAATCTCGGAAAAAAGGTGGCCAGGACGCTTACCGGGATGGAAAGGCTCTTGGAGAATTTAATAGCGCGGTAGCATTGTCCAAAGTATGAAGGATATAATCAATGGCACAACATTGCTAAAAGAGGTATTCATCAGCACACAAGCTGCCAAGATGGGTGGATGATAAACCTCCAGGGCACCACCGTTCCCGTGAGCAACGCATAAATAAAGCCATTCACCAGCCTTCATTTGCGGACAGGAACTCCGAGTGCATTCTTGCTGTAGCGAGGTAATGAGGGGGTGAGAAAGATCCTGTGCAAGCCGCCTGAAGAGTGCGAGTCCAACAAACAGACCGCGTACGGGAGGGATGGACGCACCGCAACTGCTCGTAGATCCAACATCCACGGTCGACGGACGTTTCGCCCTTACGATCGCTATCTTCGGTTCTTTTCACATCGTTTTCAGAAATATCTGAAGTATTTTCATCGGCGTCCTTGTGACTGGCCTTTCCGGGTAAAGAGACTATCGTGTCAACATCGTGGACATCAAGACGAATAAGAAGCGAGATATATTCTTGGAGCTGGAAGGCGCTGTCCAAAGAAGAGAGTGGGGGGACTGATTTTACAGGGTAGAAAGTTGAGACGCGTGAACCTCGGTAGGGACGGTGAGCCATCGTCAATGAGCTCGGTGTTGCGTGTTGCAATGAGCTACTCGGCGGAGAGGGAAAAGAGCACGTGAACACGACACCGCCACACCCGATAGATGCTTCCGAAATAGGTTGATAAGCGACGATTTGGTTACATCATCATGCCCATCGGAGAAAACGCTGGCACTAATGTTATTGGGTGCCTTTCCAGGTAACAGTTATATAGAACTCTAGGTTACCCTGTCGTCCATACTTGTCACTATCACCCGTTTTCCAATCATGGCCGACCGCATCCACGACGAAAAACGCTCCATGGACGTCGAGAAGGATGCTGCATCAAGGACCGATTCGGCCCTCTCCATCCTTGGCGAAGAGACCTCCGGGTTCTTCTCACACCCGCGGTTCAAAGCCCTCCTTGCCTGGGGAGTCGAGGAGCGAGGTTTGTCTCTCTTTACCCAGCACATTGGCGTCGATCTCACTCCAAGCCAGGCATTGTCCCCGCAACGGATGAGGAACGAACTGATACCCAGTTCTACAAGATTTTCTTCGTCTGGTTCTCCATGAACTTCAACATCCTTTCGTACGTCTACCCGACCAAGCACATCGGCGTGGCTGTAACTCCCCCAGCTTTTCGACAGGAGCACTTGGTCCTATCGTGTTCAAATTGAGTCTTCGTGACTCCTGCCTCGTGATCTTATTCTTCAATATCGTCGCATGTGCCCTTCCTGCTTATTTGTATGTCAACCCCTTCCTTCTACCTTTGTCCTTCGTGATCTCACACATATTCCAGTAACACATGGGGTCCCCGGACTGGAATGCGACAAATGGTCATATCTCGTTATAGTTTCGGGTAGGTCTCAAATATTCAGGCTATTCGTGACTGAACTATCCCTAGCTACTACGGTCTCATGATACCAGCTATTCTCAATTTAATTGGATTATGTGGTTTTAACATTCTCAACTGTATTCTCGGGGGCCAAGCCCTGGCTAGTGTCTCAAACAACTCCATGAGCTGGACGTAAGTGTACTTTGTTTCTACCGGTGCACTTAACTATATGATACATGAAGGGTGGGAATAATCATCATCGGCATCATTGCGCTAGTGGTACGTACACTTACCGTTCTCGCCACTAATTCGGCTAACCATAATAATGTAGGTCTCTTTCATGGGTTACAAAGTATTGAATTGGTACGAACGACTTTCATGGCCCCCCGTCGTCCTTGCTTTTATCATTGCCGTTGGCGTCGGTGGAAAGCATTTGTATAATGCACCGGCACCTGAACCCCCCTCCGCCGTAACAGTCCTCAGCTTTGCTTCTGTTATCGCTGGTTTTGTGATTACGTACTCTGCGATGGCATCTGACTTCACCATGTACTATCATCCAACTGTCTCAAGGTGAAGTTCTATACTTGGAACGACACATTTAGACTTACTCCTTTTGTTGTCACAGTCACAGGATCTTCTGGTACTCATATCTCGCCTATGTCGGCCCTATCGTGGGTACCTTCCCCCCACACACGTGGATTCAACTTAATTTTGGTATCTTAGATTGTGCTCGAGTGCTTGGGTGCAGCTGCAGTCCTCGCTGCTTCTAATGTCCCTAGTTGGAATGAGGGTTACGGCACGGCAGGCAACATCGGTGGTCTTTTGAACGCCATGCTCAGCCCACTCGGCGGTTTTGGCAAATTCCTTACGGTCATGTTAAGTCTCAGCGTGACCGCGAACATCGCGTGCACCCTTTATTCCATGTGTTTCAATTTCCAGGTTCTAGTTCCTTCCTTTAGTAAGGTTCCCCGATATGTTTTTTCCATCCTGGGCACAGCAATGTGGGTGGACCTTCAGAGTTCCTGGCTACCTCATCGCTGATCCTGAAATCCCCATCCCTCGGGTGATCATTACCCCTGTAGTTCACTACCATTATCGATCGCTGGGGCTCATCGATTCTATGAAACACTCACCGACTTCCTCAGTCTCATAGGGTACTGGGCTAGCGCATATGGTGCCATCCTTATCATCGAACACTATTGTTTCCGGAACGGGGACTTTAGTTCCTATGATCGCAATGCTTGGAATGTTCCGAACCGTTTGCCATGGGGTGCTGCTGCGCTTGGCGCTGGTATCCTCTCGTTCGGTCTCATCATTCCTTCCATGAATCAAGTGTGGTTCCAGGGACCTATTGGAGTAAAGACTGGTGACATTGGTTTTGAAGTCGCTTTCCCTTTGGCCGCTATTCTCTATTATCCCCTTCGCCGATTGGAGCTCCATTACCAAAAACTCAATTAAAAGACCCGAGGTGGCGATCAAAAATGCGTCGGGGTGTATGTAAGTGTGGTGTATATCATGATCTGGGATTACCCGCGACGTTCGCCACTGGCGGCCTACGTCAAAGCGACCCTGGTTTCCCGGTTGGTTACCAAATCGCTATCGCATGGGCAATCTGATGACTAGCTGTGGTGTGATAATTCTCCTTATGTTGGATATCTAGATTACCTTACTCACGACCATATGATGTGCACGAATGTATGATAACGGCGATGCAAACGAGCTAAATTATCTTCCTGACCCAATGCAGACCTTGACCCACGATACAGATCCAACCGCGCCTAGTCAGCTCCATATGGAATAACGTTCAGGCCGCAGCATTTCTCCACCGAAGGGAAGGGAACGGCGCCCTATACACTGGTTTCCGAGCAAGTTTATTCTTCATAAAGGCGTTGAATTTCCAACACCAAACAAGGGTAACAGGTTGCAATCAATATAACTTGCCAAACCACGGCGGCCCGTACCATCGGATCAGACCACAGCAAGGCACAAGGGCCCATCAAATTCGCGTTGACATCGAACATATGTAGTTTGTCAATGTTGGTTCGTGGGTAGCAAAAGCGATAATATATGAAGCCATCAGGAACACAGGTCTCACTGCTTATGGGAATTTGATGGTGGCCAGTGCGTCTTCTATCCGTTCAAGGCTCACTTGCAGGGCCAACAATGACATAGGACGCTCGTCTACACACGCACAGTCCAGTAATCTTTTTCATGAAATGTCGAGTTCCGCGTACCTTTCATGTGGGCACACTGATTGAGGAACTGTCGCAAGGGGTGAAGCAAAGATCTTTCGACACTCAAGATATTATCTACGTCCTGGACCTTTGTCTTCGACAAGGATTAGTTGTGACAATCTTAAGGGGGCATGTAACGTACCCTGTTTTCTCGATCTCTCAACAGAAGTATGTAATAAAACGAAAGACAGTCCGTGATTCGTAGCAACTCTAGAGAATGTTCGAGTTCTTCCCTAGGATGATCAATAGTGAGAAAATCGGGCGGGGTTGTCCTAAACAATATAGGACCAAAAGTCCGCAATAATGCTGGGGACGCGAAAGGGCTTGGCTCCGTGGAGTGGTTGGGGGACCCAAGAGCTTCTAAGACAGTTTCTTTTAGAAGACCTACCGCGGGTCCGCGGATTTGGGGGAATTCTTCATCTGCGGTTAATCTAAGTAGGATTCCCACTCTAAGAGCCGGGTGAACTTTCGAGAGTACCAAAGAAACCAAACGAAGGTTTAGGTGTCGAATGAAAGCATCGAGGTGGGTGCTTGCCAATGCCGACAGCACTGTGCAGAGGGGCTCCGCAATGTCTGGTGGAATTGTATTCTCCGCAGACTTTGGGTCATCTGGCGCCAACACTCTAAGGAGAAGGAAGAGGGATTCATCCACCGCTATGTTCCTCCGTAATGAACCCAAGAGCAACGGGTAAATTTGAGATGGCGTGGTACTAGGCAATGGGATAATAGGTTTGGCATGTGCGAGGTATATCAGATCGCTGATTGATCTCGGTTCAGGAGTCCCCGGACAATGAGCAGCATCAAGAACTCCACGGGCATCCTAACAAAATGCGGTGAGTTACAGGCTCATATACAGGAACTTCCTTATACCTGGACATTTGCCATGGCATTCTCTCCGTTGGCCCATCCCTCTTCGATAGCCGATTTCACCGTCAACTTCGGAAATATGCGTTCAAACTCCCTCGCGGACAGGGAAGCCTGTATCAAAGATGCATATGCTACCACCGTGGTATCGAGGAGATCGCGGAGGATCCTCTGAAGGACAGGCAACGGTCAAATGAGTTGCGCAGCAGGATCACTAAGTTGTTGGAGTAACCTTCATTTCGTCAAAGTCATTTCCAGAAACTGAGGCGGTTGCCCAGAGGAAAAGAGCCTTAACTAAACCGGAGATATCGCTCAATAACGTACGACCTTCGCACTTAGTGACATCCTGCGCAACTGATGAAGCGAGAGAAGTAATGTCGGTTATGAATGGGCTAGCCAGTTGAAAGGCAGAATTCTTCCCCAGCTTCAGACGTGGGATCGCTGGTTAAACATAGTCACTATGGAACTCCAGTATAATTGAGAAGAGTATTAACCTGTTGTGCATAGCACGATCAGATTAGTAAACCTTTGTACTGGTCCGGTTATTGGCTTCGCCTGTGTCTCGTCATCACCAATACGGTAGTACCGGTGCAATTCTTCTATGGCTTCTTGTACCACGATTATAACTTCCTTTGCATTGCTATGTAGGCCACAAGCACGGACCAACCGTTTAGCATGGTCGCCACGGCAAGGAAGCAGTGCGGGGAGAACAGCCAAGGGATCCTAGAAGTGGCTTAGTTACGGAAGCGACCACTAGAGCACACTAACCAGATATTCCATGCCCTGGTGTGTTTCAATAGCGTCAGCTAGCTCCTGAAGTGTTACCGCGCTGTCTTGCGCTCCTGTTGCGGCGATCGAAACCAGGTTGGAAACTGATCTGACGCATTCCTTGAACGGTGTCACTAAGAAAGACATCTGCAGACGATTGACCATACTTCATCTTCGAGATCCAAGGGAAGCTTGAGGGTCGCAAGTAGCAGATGTTTCATGGATTGGAGTGCTCGAGCCCATTACTTGACCAAACTTGGACAGTGTTCTGAAGCACGTGACCTATGCTATGGAGGGTGACGCTGTAATAGCGTAGTTGCCCATATTTTATTTGATTGCATTTGATGATAGTTGGTGGGTTGAACTCAGTAGGAGCCCGAGAAGCACGGGCAGGCCTGATGGGTTTGATGGAAACCAAAAACATCGGCTAGGAAGTGAACATCGGGACCAGCAGACCACACAGTTTGAAACTGCAACACACTTCGATTGTGGGCACAATCAAACACAGCTGAAACAACGGGTGGAACGCATGTAGTAAAAGAGAAACTGATATGTGGAAAATGCCAATACACTAATACGTAGGGTACCCAGTAGTCGTCAACTGGGACCGCCTTCCTATCCACATTAAACCAAGATGAATAACTCCAAGAATGAGCGATACTCGTAGTCGTTCTGAGAACGGATCTGCCAGTGCGGCCATCACCAACACTGCCAGTAGACTAGGTTGCGTCCTGATCACGTCCCAGGAGGAAAAGATGGAAACCGCCTTAACACCTGTTTGTTCAACGTAGCCAAGCGCCTCGACAAATCACCGTACCTTTACCGCAAGAACACATGCTTTGATGGCTCTTATCCAAGCGTCTTTTGTCGTGCGCAGTCCAGTAGCCTGAATTAGTTCTGTCAAGAAGCGTCTTGAAAAAGTCTGCCCAATGGTATCTGGTGAGAGTGGGAAAAGAACACGTAAAAGTGGGGTCTTTTCATTTGGATCAACGTTGATGCCTTCTAAGACAGTACTATCTTGGTTGCTTTGTTCACCGGTCGATGGTGCGGGCGCGATGGCTAGCGGTCCATCAGAAATGGTCTCAGTATCGGATTCATCTAAGGGTCTTCGGACTGGGACAAGAGAAGTTCCTTGCGAATTGGGAGGTGGGGAAATGGGATTCAACTAAAAAATGGTCAACGAAGATACAGGAGACACGAGCTACGTGACGCACTCTGCCTTCTCGTATGGCCCCTACAATCCGCTCACACGATGGTCTACCAGCCGGAATAACGCTGAGAAGGGTCTCCAATAGAATAATGAATGCCCGCGGAAGACGTCGAGACTCAAAAGTCGCAGATAAGGACGGCGTTATTCTAAAGCTATAAAACATAATTAACAGACCATTATTCAGGCGGTGCGAATCATTATTTACCCGGAGTAGCTTAATATCTCTTGCTCTAGCTTATTCAACTTGTCTGTGTCATCAGCTGCGCTCCCCTCGCCCTCTGAAGCATAGCGGTAAGGTAGTTGGAAGAATATCATTTTGTGAAGAATCATTCCGAGAGACCACATGTCGGATTTCGAATCAACTTCCTTTAGAAACCCAGTTTGTGGAGAAGGCAGGGACTCAGGAGAAACATATTCAAGCCTTCAACCAGTAGGCATGAAGCAGTAGTCGCGATCGGTAACTAGTCACTTACGTTCCAGTGTTCCCTGAACGAGACCCAGAAGGCTGAAGCATGTCGCGAGAAGTGCCGAAGTCGGAGAGCATTGCACGGGGACTAAGGGCGATGTGTTAGTGCATTTGAAGCCGCAGTATATTGGAAGGCTCCGAACAGACTTACATGAGTGTTCCTTCATCGTGAGTCAACAGAACGTTCCCAGGCTTCAAGTCAAGGTGTAGGATCGACCTGTTGTGCTGGTGGGAGGATAAAGTAAAGGAAAGAAGGGGGAAACTTTTCACTAACCAGAAAAGCTAGGCCCTCTACCACGTCGGAAAACAGACTCTGGACTTCCTCTGCGCTGAGAAGGTGAACGGCCTTCCACGATGTTCTGCCAGGAGCTCTGGAAGCCGCCTTATCTTCCATTTCTCGGCGAAGACGTTCGCGTTCCTCTGGCGGAGCACGTTTCATGGCCCGGAATGCTCGTATTCGTGCTGATGGGGAGTCTGATGAGGATAAGGACGAAGCTGACTGCATATGCGGCAATTTTGATGGTCGCCCTAGTCGGAGGTCGATGAGATCATCCAGACTACCAATCGTCCTATTAATGATCACAAAAGATTGAGGTTTGACCCACGCACCTCCCACTTTCTGCCCATTGCATGAGCACGCTGAAGAGGATATCAACTTTCCGATTGTGATACTATGGCATTAAACTCAACTGTAGCGTTGGGATTTTTGGACCGAATGATGAGAATTGAGAGGATTCGAGCCACGCATGATGATATGTAACTATATTTCGATGGTGGAGCGTCTCCAAAAGACGGATCTTCGTTCAGCTTGTTTAAGGATCGTACCATGGCAAAGAATCCTTTCACAAACCTCACGCAAGATGCTCAAAAGATACGAGTGAGATTCACCCACTGCAATCTTCTTGACCGCAAAACGTCCTATAAAGCCGACGAGATTGGTCAAACAATTCGTTAAGACACGAGATCGATGGTGACACACCTAGTGGGTTACCATCTAACACATGCTATCATTCGGTCAATAAGACGAGGTAAACCCTCTGTGGCATTACCAACCTGACAAAGATATACGCTGCCGTTGGCTCCCATACCCAATCGATACTCTTCTTGAAAGAACTTTTTAAAATACCCTTCTGCTAACGCTTCCCCGCCAGAAACCCAGAGTGTGTACTAGCACTCTCCAGGGATGCGGGACTCGGGGGGCGCGAAGTCTCATTCGACACAGCCAATAACTGAAAGTAGTTCGATGCTCGAGAGTATGACCCCTTTGCTGGTCGAACCACATCAGCATCTTGAACCTCAAGTCCAAAGTCTGAAGGGAGAGGCCGATGACAGTAAGGGCAGGGGGAGGTCCGCTCTGACACATTAGAAGATTTGTGGATTGCAAGTGCGTGCGAAGTGGGGTTGTACAGAACGACTTGGTTCGAGGCGTGGAGGATGGTCTGCCATTCGTGGTCTGGAACTGCGAGCGACACAAGCGCTTGGTTAGGCGATGGGGGCTGACTTTCGTCGAACATCGGACGGGATACAAGTTGCGGGTCAAGAGCCGTGTTGTTACACTGGGTAATACGAACCCTCAGTTACGTCCCAATCCGCACGTCGTCATCGTGGATGGACATGCACCTGAGTATGTAGTGGCTGGCAGCACACTCGCCTATTCCTACCAGAGTCTCCCTCGTAAGATGCAGATACGGTGGTCAAGCTGACGTATAATCCCCAAAAGGAAATCAAGAGTGGAAATAGCGTCCTTTTCGGGTCCTGTCAAACCACCTCGTTGTGGGCCAAACTTGCCGCTCGTTCTTTTCTCTACCGTTCTTTTATCACTCTCCTATCACTAACATGGAGGGTTTCTTTGAGATGCTGGAAAAACGTCAAAACAATGGGAATCAGGGTGGCGGTGCGCAAGGAGGTGGTGCGCAGGGAGGTGGTGGACAGCAAACATCCTCTCAAACAAGCTCACAGACCGGGACAACAAGCTCTAGTGCCATGCCTACCATACCTCAAAGTGCTCCAGCTGGCATTCTTACGATCACTCAACCACCCCAGCAATCGACTTCGTATTTTAAGATTGCACCGAGCCAGTTCATCACCTTTGGTTGGAACTTCAGCTACATTTTAGCAACACCCACGCATCTCACCGTCTCTGCCGTGTGCGAGAACGGAAATACATACCCTGTCGGTCCCACAGACGGCATAATACCCGGAACTGCTACTAGTGTCATCTGGGATCCCTACACCTATCAGACGTCGCATCCCAACTTACCACTGGCTCAAGCAAAATATAACCTCAGAATTTGGGGTGACCAGGGCCCAAATGCGCCCCGTGCTCCAGGATATCTTACTCCAAATAGCGCTCTGGAGTTTGCGTTATACACTCCCGAGCCATACACACCGATCAGTAGCGGTATGTAACCACTCTACATGTTTGACATCGCACCCATTTAACCTTTTCAAGGTTGGACATGTGGGGGTTGCTCTGGCGCAATATCGCAATACATTTCGCATCCCGCTTTTGCTGGAATTGTCGCAACCTTGCTTGTCATGTTTTTGTCGGGCTCGGCACTCCTGCGTCGCCTATGAATTGTCGTGTTTTTGGACCTGTCATCGCGGTAAGGTATCTTGCCATGCCAACCGCACCCCCGTACATTAATCTTTCTTACCACGGACATAATGGACAATTCTGCAACTTCCATGCGATGCTGTTAGTTCTGGGTTTCTTGACATTACGATCATCGTCTACGCACTGTTCCATGATATTTCTTGCAGTTGTTCGTAGAATAATACTGCACCACTACCGTTGGACCTAGCCCTCAATCCTGTGTCGACAGGCTGTCAGTATCCATACTGACAGTAGTTCTGAGTTACAGCGCTTTTGACGGTATAAATGCTAGCTTATTTTGAATAGGCTCATCCTTTTTCTTCCCGAAAAGTTCTAAGCTGACATGCACAGATAGTTCCATTGCGTTTTTCTACGGTGAACACGATGGAGTTACTATTACCGTTGACATGAATATTTGGTGCAATTGACAGCTAGGACTGTATACAAGTCTGTCACAATCATGATCAAGTTGAGCCCGACTCGAACCACAGATTCAAAACTCACAAGATCCTCGGGTAATCTGATGTGAAAACTTTCAAACCGTTCTTCGACGTTCAACCATTCGCTCGTGTTGGAATATTGCGAACGGTCAGTGTCAACAGCGATGATTTGGTTCGCTTACACAATGACGCAGAGCATACATACATACACTAGTTCCTATTGCCTACTGAGGGTGAGTACTATCATTATCTAGACACCTACCTACTACTTCCTGATCCCATGTAGATACTACAGGTGCCTACAAGAACCTTCTTCATCTAGACAAGCACCAATGTCAATAACTCAAGTGTCCTGTGAACTGTTAGAATGTACATGGAAGGGTTTTATGTAAGTGTTCCTATTTGACAAACACGCATGAGACTCTGACTACATTGACCAAACCACTCTGGGAGGCTGTAGACCCAACCGGAACAATTAGATCTGTCTTACTTGCAAGAACAACAGATGGCGGGACACTTGTGGTGTTCAATGACACAACAAGAGTGTTGGGCGTAAAGAAGCCGTCAACACCTCATCCGCAGTGGCGTCCATACAAATCCTCTGAGCGGGATGAATCGACGCCATCATTACCTGAACTCTTCGTAAGTTGGTCTGAGCCTCCCTCACCACAGAGCCACACCCAGAATGACTTGTGACCTGCGCAGCCCTCTTCAACCAACCACATCGAACATTTTGAGCTGGACTGGGGTGTCATTAATATTGGCCACTTACAGCTTTGATCAATGAGGAGACGCTGAATAAAATGTCCCGTGACTTGGCCAATTGGTTGGCTGATGGAAATGAACCAATGTTTGATGAAGATGTACTCGATGCCGAGTCATTAAAAATTAGGGTCAATACCAGACACCATCTTATTGTGTAGTGTTGATCAGGTAGAGACTCTTACTGGGTGATAGCAGTGTGGCTGATTGAATATCACGTCCAGGCATCTTGATACATAATAGGCGTTCGAGGAGGGAAGGAGAGAGCTCTTTTCTAAGTTTCTCATTAGGGTGCAGAAAGTGGACCAATAGTTGGTGAAAATCACCTCAGTGCAGTCCATATTGACAAATATCTTGATATTGCATTCACCCGACTATTTGCCTGCCTCCACCAAATGAGTGCGATGTAGAAAAAGGTAAAGCAACCACCGTGAATCTCCGTCAGGGATCTTCACTTGTAATGATGCATCTTGAAGTTCATGCCATTTCACCACTCAGACTACATCAAATTCCCTCGTTAATGTGCAATGCTAGTTACTTAAAAAAAGCTCGTTCACAGCTATTCATGATGGGAGCATGGTGCAAATTTATGAATTCGGGTTTCCCGCGAGCAGGCTATGGACACCGTGGTACACTCAGAACCATGACACAATGCGAAATTCTTCGCAATATCAACTGGTTGATGAAATTAACTCAACAGCTCAAATCCAAATCAGGCCAAAGGCTACCGCGTCAAGGTGCTGGGACTGGACATGTGTATAATGGAAGTCGATTTAGCAGTGGTGGCTTTTTGGGTTTGTTGAGTGGAGATCACGTGGCAGGTCGTAGATTTCTAAGGCCCAAGAAGGTAATCATTGTGGTATTACCCTGACTCAACACCGAGGTGTAGTATGAGCTGCAAAAGTTGTACCTACAAGAGTATTGGCAAGCGTGCTCTGTTTAGCTACTTACCTGGTTCACAGCCGGGTCGAAGGCACAAGTTGCACATTAATCTCGGTGACTAGTCTCGTTCCCTGGCGTTGTGGTGCGTTCTACATACTAGATCTGGTGTGGGAAGAGCCTACTTCCCTGAGATTACATCCATCGTCGGAGTTTGTCACCACTATGCGATTTCGGCCGCATCTACATATCCAATGTGTCATCATGGTCTCTGTGGCAATATTTCGTTGGTTGTGTCTGTTTCCTTCAAATAAGGTCGTGCGAACTATTCTGCATGCCGAGACACAGGAGAGATGAGGAATCTATACTAGTGCTCATGACAGGTCAACGTATGATTTGGCACTGACTGTGACCCTTGCAGACCCAGATACTGGGGAGAAGGTGAGATGTCGGTGTGCCTGTTGTACCATAACTAGTAGGTTACTGAACTTTGAAGCCTTTGGATCCAATGACACGATGCCATGGAATGTTCATGCCAGGAATGTGAACAGTACGGTGGCGTATGTCGGGATAATAGGGTGGTTGTTGCTGAAATCCGCGCTTCTGTCCACTGCCACAATATGACAATGCTGCAGCCTTGTCAAGACTGGTACGCCGTCGCCTACATACGTGCTAGCAACTGGCACATTGACATCGCCCCGTGTCTTGCGGTCAACGATATCAGGGTAACCTGGCATGTGTTGACCCAGAAACTACTTGATCTTCGTTTTTACTTTTTCAATCAATCCAATCAGGTGCATCCAAGTCGCCTGCAATGCTACATCTCTGACGAGGAGTACGCCTCCTGTCTGTTCCGCGTTGACGTTGGCCCAGTTACTAGTTAAGGCAACCTTAATCAGTCCTGTGGACTTCCATCAATTGCGACACCTGTATACCATCAGGACAGTCCTGCAATTGAGCGGACTTCCGGCGATCAGGCAATATTAGTACTCCGGGGTCTTTGCTGCGGGGATATATAGTTGAAGCTTCAGATAGAGCAACCTCTGCAATGAACGTCTTGGCAGAATTGCGTCCACCGCCGACCATATTCCAGTGTAGCATTAATAGGTCTGTACCCTACATGTCATTTCCAGATGGAAGCCTGGTTGACAGCTGCCTCTTAACACTTCCCCACCGTCAGCGACAACTTGATAGCTTATTGCCAAGGCAACCTCTCATCCAGCTCACAGGGCCAGGGGCAAGAATTACAAGCTGGGACGGTGGAACCTCGGCTAGGCGGGCTGTTTTTTTTCCCTACTCATTGCAACGCCATCCAACTGCAACTTTATTGAGAACCCAATAAATCCCTAGCAGGCAATCGAAGTATTGAGGTGAGGGTAATCACAGGGTAGTGCTACACAATTTCCGGCTCAGCTTTTGCATTTCGCTAGCTCAGCAGTAAACAACGTTATTCCGCAAAAAAATACTTCTCATCTATGGTTTTAAGCTTGGGCCGCTTTGCAGCCAACGAGTATATGCTGCAGCCTCTCCAGAGCAGCAATTCTGCGCCGGATAGTCCCATTGGGCTACCCCCTAAATTGAACCGTGTACTTTCGCTTAAATCGATGGATTCGAACGCCGATCCTGCCGTGGAATCTATCGCCACGGCGTCCCGTTCACTATCAACTACATTTCGCGAGGCGACAACTATGCCCTCGGTAGAGAAGCCTCTACCTCGGCCGCCAAAGTCATTAAATAATGCCAATATCAGAACTTCCCTTTCCAGCACCAGCAGTAGAAATCCAAATCAGTGGGAACCAGCCTCTTTATTTCCCATCAATGAATCATTTCTACCTGCTACGAAACCACCGCCTCCACTCAAGTTACTTCCCAAACACAAACGCTCTCCTTCTGTTCTCTCTGAACCGGAGGCTGGTGTGCGTCCCCGTTCTGCACACGGAACTTCCTCTGCAGCAAAGCACTCTGACCTTCCACCTTTTTTTCCAAGTCCAAGTCCACAGGTGTTTAAGCGACCGACATCGTCCAGTGGGGATAGGCGGCCTCGTACAATGTATGATACGTCAGATTCTCCTGGGAGACTACCAAGCAGCCAGAGAATCATCGTCTCACCAGAGTCACCAGGGTCACCGTGTTCGACCGCCTCTCTGGGTTCTTCACATCAGCATTTCTCCACGTCCAATTCCAAGTCGACTGGGACGTGGATGCCTCCTGATAGTTGGGCAGGGCCACCCGCCAGCAGGGAGATCTCGGGAAAGGGGCTTTCAGGGGACAACAGTAAGGCGAAAACTACGACCGGAAGCAAAGCGTCTTCGCGCTTTGCTGTGTTGTCATCGTCGTTTTGGAAAACTTCGTTCTTAGGTCACGTAGGCGAAGGTGGTGCCCTGGGAAAACACTTTCTAAAGAGGGAGTCATCTGAGCAACAAGGAGTCGTGGTAGTAGAAGGGCGAGATGGGATAGTTGAAAAGCCGCTGTAACGGATATCATTCCCCATTTGAGGTCGCTGAGGGACATTAGACGTTGAAGACTACCTATGTATTATTCTCCATGCATCACCTGTATTGTGCCATCATCACGCCAAATCCACCTACATTTGAGTCTGATATGCTTGCACCACTCTCGGTACCAGACGTCCTATGTATCCGGACAAGTCTGGATTCAAGGATTACCCAGAGGATGTGTGTCAGATATCCAGTTTCCCAGAACGGACGGTGTCGAGTCCATGTTTGTACTTTCGTACTTGGGAGTTGTTTTCTATGCAACACGGATATCGATTGAGTAGAGCAATTCCGCACCTTGGTATCGACAACACCGACTCGACCAGTTTGGTGGCGCGTTGAATTACATGCGGCCTTGCATTGAACTGAGATCGTATAAGTAATGTTTCAGATGGCCTACAACAACATCATACCACCATGTGGATGCATTGTCAGGCGGAGGGGTCTTGTAAAGCACGAAATAATCGACTGTGCATGACACGAGCACTTCCTGTTAGCGGGGAGAGGCAGGGACCGAGCACCGCAATCAGGTCACCCGATCGTAGATCCGTGCGGCGCATTCAACTCAGCAAGAAGCACTGGTGAACTTCACTGGAAGGAGTCACAAAATGGGTGGTGGATAATTGATTATCGCGACGAGCAAGCATCCGAACTGCATGTCGCCTGTCGCGGAACAAATGGCGCGCTGCGCAACTGAGGCAATGGAGCTCGAGGAGTTCGTAACCACCACATTGGTCACTCGAAGGGTTCGAATGCAATGACCTATCCTAGTCTTCAAAAAAACCAAACATTTGTGTGGTGAAGGAATCATTGCAACTGAGGATAACGCGGAGAGAGTACAAAGAACTTTTGGAAACTGATCGTCTCGACCGTCCCGAGCTTATGATCTCGGCCCGTCGTTAGCGAAAATATTTGTTCTACTAATTGAGCAGCACTGCATTACATAATCTATGTTGATTTGCTACCAAGTCGAGAGCAATTTGAAGAGACGTCTTCAAGTTATTTAGACTGCTGACTCTACAGCGCTTCACATTGCTCTCACCGGAAAATTGCACATTAAGACCAGAGCAGAGTGTCATAGTGGGACCTGTATTATGGTAACAATGACTGCTGATTCGCGGTATGAATTTGGTGATATACCATACAGGTCTTCTGTCTCGGCGGAATCACCATCCTGGGAGTACTGACGATCTGCGAACCATCCCCCACATACATATTCCTTAAGGAATGGTGAGTTGTCATGGAATTAATTGCGCCTTTCCTGGGTCCGTAGGCTTCACTGCCTACTTTTTTTGTTCTGAAAATAGTAAGCCTTGTATTTTATTGTTGAGGTGGCAAGGTGACCACTGCTGACGATGGTCCGCCTTATGCAAAAGCTTCTATCCATCAAGCATTCGAGCTTGATGGGACAAACCATTACTCGTTACCACTGCTATAATGCGCACCTGCAAGCTGTCGCCGCTGCACACACTTGCGCGACATATCCTGCCCCCCGCCTTATGCTTCCCTCGCAGCTTCTGAGTATCTAGGCTATGCCTTCAAAGCGGTGATGGTGCTTTGACCCCCGTACGTCACTATTTCATTCAGTTTGTCCTACCCGAGTCAAGGGGACGATCATCCAAGATGGAATGTTCTATCTGCCGCCTGTCACAATGCGCTTTGCGGCCCGTGTATTTCTCGCGTCTATCCTGTTCCACTGTATGTCATACCTGCGCATTCACACAGCCTTCGGCCTATCCTTGTCAGCTGAGGATGTCGGCTGTGATATGATTGGAGGATCATGTTACCAGTTTGGTAAACGAGGGCACATCACAAACTGTTAGGAGTCGTCAAAGAGCACCACTGCAGCGGTGGCGCACCTGGTTTAAATCAGCAGTGCAAGACCTTTGTAACTCATCAGCTACTTTCCGTCAGCCATGTCTTCCCGCCAAACGTTAGTAGAACACCTCTAGGGTTATGCAAGTTGCTAACGCCTTAACTTTAGGCCTCCATTCTCCCCTGATTGGGCCCGTCTCACCAGCAACAGTAACCTTCCTCCTTCGAGTACAATAGTGATCCAGGTCCAAGTCAGACTCACTCCCACTCTCAGGTTGAACAAAGTACCGGTGCCCAAAATATGGGCTATTCATATAATTTTACCCATCAAATGGCTGACCAAGGTAACCTCCACGCGCAGTCGGGAGGGGAGATGGTAAGAGGTTACGATGATCAGGCTGGATGGAGACCCTGAATGAGCTTCCCAAACTCCTCACTTACACAGAGCACCGGGTTCGTACAGCCACTTCACAGCGACGGTCCTTATCAACGCATGGAGTACCTGTTATACCCCGCCTCAGACGTCGACATCTCAACACATATGGTCTGATTTTCTTGCTTTCCAAGCACCCCACACTGGAACTCATCAGCCCACTAGGATAACCGTCTTTTGTATCCACATCTACTGCCACACCCCACCACCGCCGTCTCGGGCGGTTACCATGCTACTTACCAGAATCCAGAGGTTCCCCAGTATCGCAGCAACCCAATGGAGTTGTTCGGTGAATTATTTCAAGGTAGCAGCTCCGGTGGCACACTTCCTGTATCCTCCGTTTCTTCACACACATCTCCCCAAGTCCCCTCCTTTCGTATGGGATATGGGGAAGGGACTACCGGTCAAAGCATTCAAATTGCCCAGTCATCGCAGATTGGGGGCCTATTTCCAGGCTATATGTATAGCCCCAGGGCTGGTTCTCCCCACAATAGGTCAGTGGGAGCGTCGATGAACATTGCACAGGACGCAAGCGCTTACACAGGTGCAAGATGTGGACCGCTACACTCACCCTGCTCTCCTGAACAAGTATGTGCAATGAGTGCACATGGTCATTCTACGGTTCGCCCTTACATTTATACTTCTATTGGGACAAATATAACGGCCTTACAGGCGGAAAGGGAGATACTTCCCCGCAATGACCCCACCTTCCGTGCTGAAGGTAGTATTTCCGCTCCTTCCTTCGGTAGCGGAACCTTTCCCTTACCTAGCCGGGTCCCAAGTGACCCTCGGAACATCCCTGGGCGGGGTCCCCAAATTCCACAGGAACGGTACTCCATTATGGCGGCCAAGAATCTTTTCAATCGCCAAGATCCCATCGTTTTCAACCTCAAGGACTCAACCGCTCAGGGTATTCCAATTTCAGATGCTTTGCAAGGCGGAGGTCGCCACCTCGAGGGTGCCAAGGATCCTATTATTACTTTAGAGAAGACTTCTATTAGCTTACGCATTCTGGTATGTTTAATTAATCAACGTATGGGTCCCATACACTTACTGATGTAATAAACAGTGGCCTGGTTATCCTTCGTGGTCCAAGGCATTGCCTACGAAGACCTGGGGAAAGCATCGTGCTGCTCTTACTCGAGCACACCTTGCAAAGAGGGTTGCCGAACAGATTAAGAAGTTTTACAATGAGGTTGGTCATGTCATATCCTCACGAACCTCTTTTTGATTTGGTCCAGAGATGTAACGACCATGTCACTGACCCAGACGGGAAGTTATGGAAGATTGGCTCTGGTGAAATCCAACTCGATGACCTCGTTCTTGTTTCCCTCCGCCATGTCTCTCAAGGTAGTTGGCAACCTGCTCTATGCCTCAGAAACCCTCGTCCTTCGTTGACTTAATTACATTGCCATCATTCGACTTGTCAACACCTGCACTGGCTGCAGTCCATAATCGATTTTTCTCCATCCGTCACATTCATCAACAGTAATCATTCAAAATCACTCTCAACATCGCACTTTAAATTACTACCCTACATACCAGACTGGACACCCCTTCGCAACACCAACTCGCTTGTACTGGTAGCTAATTTTTTGTTTCCCGGGTCAATGATTTCGACTCGAAGCTGTTCCCATTACATAATAAAAGAAGATACCATTGTTTCGACAAAATCTTGTTCTGTGATCGGAACTTGATCGGAACTGGATTTGGAGCATCCAGATGCCGATCAAGACTCCGATCATCTCAGACAACCGAGCCATAAGCGTGGCCAATCGCACTACTTTTCCTAGTCTTTTCCTAGTCACCAGCGGTTGATTCTCCATAGGAATTCTTCCAGAAGTTGTAGGTCTTTGTTCCTATTGATCAGATGATGCCATCTATGTTGTTTGTTTATTGGGAGACTCAGGCCGCTCCCAGTCTGGTTTCTTTAGAATGCACACAGCACGATCTCATTCTCTGGTACTGACATACGGGATGGCAGATAACCGTCCAAGCTAACGAGTCAATGTTCATGGACACATCTCCACAGCCAGCAAATGATTCATCTGCAAGCCACATGCGTGTCCCTACGTTATCGTTCGATCCCTCTGTATCTTCCAAGTTTGGCCCGCGATTTGGACGGATTACCCTTCGGCAACCGATGACTGCGCAGGACCGTAGCATTCCCTCTTTTGACGCGTCCGATATTACAATTTATACCCCAAATATACTTGTTGGCACTTCGCGCGGTGTAGTCCCACATCTCTCGCGAGATCATTGCAATTCTGCAGGGGCCATTAGATGGATCAACGTTCCTTTCGAGTCATTGTGAGTTTCATCCTCGTAGGAGCCGCGTCTCCCATCTCCATGTGGTTGTTGGACATTTACTCTTGCCTGAAACTCGTGCTTAGTTTGGAACAATCACCCCCAATCCCAATGATGCAGCCCGGACCAAACCCACTGCATACTTTCTTGGGTTTTGACATGCGGAAACATATCGTGTCACTTTGTCTTCGTGATCCAATGGATACGCGTGAAATGCCACCGAACGGGAACAACTATGTCTCTGCGAACTGTATGCGGGGTGTCAGAAAGGTCGGTCAACCATCGTTCTTGTAATCTTGTGTGTATCAGATCTTCTCAAGTCGATAGGTGAATCTTTCTGATTGGAGAGATTATGTCTACAAGATGCAGCCCGACATTGTCTTTGCCCTCAGTGATACACCGTTTACTACGCCACCGTATTCTCAAAAACGTGTGACGAAGAGTATAGAGCGAAGTGTGGCGTGGCTCGCGGATCTGCTTCGCCCTCTTGAGGACTATGATTCGTCGTGTTCATCACCAACTTCAGGACGACTTTCTCAACATCCACTCAATGTGTTTGTCAATATGGCTGGTGGTACATCGATCCCCGCTCGGGAGGCGTTCGCACATAGCCTCTCGGAAGAACTCTTTGGGCCTGAGCTGCAAGCAGTCAGTCCTCTCAAGCACCTCGATGATGGTGTAGTAGGTTACTCCTTCGATCTAGCGACGTTGCGAGGCGCGATCCCACAACCTCTAGCGCCACATCGCCGCACTCCACCTGGAAACTTTCTCAAGCAAGGAATTCCGGAAATGACACAGTACACAAGAGAACCTTCGGAATTCTCGACGCCAGCAAGTAAGGCATCTGAGAACTCATCACCTGTTTCACCCCGGTTCTCCGAACCCTTCGTACCGCCAGATGTCGTTCCACTGCTCCAAGCGTCTCTTACAAAGCTCCAGACAGGAAAACCAAGGCTTGTAACTGCCGTACGCTCGCCACATGAGATTCTTAAACTAATTCGGGATGTTGGCGTGGATATTTTCGATGCCGAGTTGGCGATTGCCGCTGCCAATGTCGGTGTGGCGCTGGATTTTGTGTTTCCCTTGCCTCCGACGGAGAATGGAATAGTAGGAGAAGGGAAAAGGAAGGAAGTGGGTCATAACTTGTACGATCCGGTCTACGCGCACCAGTTTGGGAGGTTGTCGGATTGTTTGGCTGGAGCAGCAGAATCTCAATACTCCACCCCACTCCAGGTGTGCCCTTGCATCACGTGCTCACCCCGCTCTCCAGCTTCGTACATCCTTCACAGTAGTGTCGACGTACAGTCACACACGGAGGAGGGTGAGGGTGTGAAGGAGTGCTATAGGCCTCCACACAGTCGCGCGTACCTGCATCACCTGTTACGTACTCACGAGATGTCAGCTCACACACTTCTCGTGGCGCACAACCTCGCTGTACTGGACATGTTCCTTGTGGGGGTAAGGAGTGTCCTTGTAGATGGGAATGGGGACAAAGAAGGCGTAGGCGAGAACAGAGTCGCACGGTTTGCGCTCGAGGTCAGCAAGTTCGAGCGTATATTTGATGAAGGTATGGGAGTAATTGCTGCTGCGAGGAAGGACTGGAGTGATGTCGATATAGCGAGAGGAAAGGGCAGGCTTGCGAGAGAGAAGGAAAAGCAGGCGCTCACCGAGGCAGCTGAAGGTCGTTGATGGTATCCGAGTTCCAGGGGCTATAATACTACAAAAGGAAATATTACACATGTGTAGAAGTATTTTGCACGACTCTTGTCGTTGACGATGATTCCGAGCTCGCTGCTCTTTCCATGGCTGTCTCCTCACGTCTCTGTGTCATCCCCACAAATAATACGGAGTGACCTATGTTGCGCTATGACTTGGATGAGATGTCGATCGTTCTCGTGTAGCTCATCTAGGCAGGCGAAGCCGCAAGACCACTACGCGACGCTCTCTGTGCCTAGGAATGCCACGAAAGCGCAGATAAAGGTGTCGCGGCATTTCTTTATATCTGTCTGGCTCATCCGTTGACATTCGCATTTCAAGTCGAGTTTCTATCAAGTAAGCTCTGACTCCACCAACGCCACTGCTGGAGTGCCCTGGATATTTACGTTGACTACGTTGGCAGCTGAGCAAGAAATACCATCCAGACGTGGCAAAGGACACTGATTCACGAAGCAAATTCCATGCTGTGAGTGAAGCGTACGTTGTGCTGGGTGATAACCGAAAACGGTGAGTTAGCAGTGCTGTGTATCCTGAGGCCCACAGCCTCGTGCCCAGGATGATTTTGTCTTGCGTGAACCTGACGTTCGGATTTACTTTCTCGTAGACGGGAATACGATCGAAGTTTGGGTTGTTCCTCCTCTGGGACAACCGGAATGCATATGCACCCACAAGCTACGACGGCCCGACCCTCACACCAGCGTGGTTCACGGAACTTTTGGGTGCACCAGCAATACTCACGATCCAAGTCCCAAGCAGGGCATGGCCGACATCCCTCATCTACAGCGCAACAACCCCATCCGTCTACGCAGTATCACAGTCGCAACAATCCATTCCAGAATCCGCATGTGCAGCGTGCCACGGGATGGCGAACTACGGAATCAGATGGGTTGGCGTCGAATGCCGCTTCGTATGCCCAGGGTGGTGCTGGAAGCGGGATGGGCAGTTGGTCGTCACGAGACTCATCTGGTGGCAGTGGGTTGTATGGGGCACATGCGAACTCGGACAAGGAACGGGGAGGTGAACCCCCTGTAACGCAGAACTATCTTGGGGCAATGGGTGTGCTTACTAGAGTTGGGGGTCTTGCAATGTTGTGCTCCTTTTCACTGTATATTGCAGGCATATTGAGCAACCGATAACCCTTGTGGATGGAAAGATGTTACATGATATCTAACCTACATACGCCAGGCCTGATAATTCTGGGAGTTATAGGTTCAGGTTCAAATAATTGTCTGGTGGTTCTTGGACATTTCAGACTGTAATGGACAGTATTCAAGCTTGGGAGCCATTTTCATTGCTGCACATGAGGTCACGGGAAAGACATCCCCTGACCTCAGGACCAGTATGAAACATAACGATAGTCAGTTCGTCATTACAATGTGCTAAGTTTAATGCTCGGCCATGAAGCAAAGACCTTCCAAAACACACTGGACGGTGTAACTGATGACAATGAACTACGAACCCTGGAGGAAGGCATCACGGGAAAGGTGACTAGTGCTCATCGGGCCGACTCAAACTATCCACATTATAGATCTCACTAATATGCTCGGATTGCAGGGGATACCCCACAGTTTGTACCGAATCGATGTATTCTTCCAGTGCGTGGCCTACGACTCGAACAGTTGGACGATGACCAACATCTATTGGTGCGGTGCGTCCTACTGTCGAATGGATGACGGTGACATGAATATCAATTATTTCTGGGATAACGGCGGATGCAGAAGCAGGTATCAGACATTCCTCACAGCTCGGGGCTGCCGGCATGCCCAGATGGGTGCTGATCAAACTATTGCAGTGGATTGATCATCAATATAAGGACATGCTGCAAGTGATCCCCGTTTATCTGGTCTACATAGACTTTGCTGTAGCCAATCTCCCGATATGGAGATGTAAGCTCTTCTGAAGAGGTGGCACTCTGCTGTTTCACTTGATAGTGTCGTATCCGTTGTATTGGCAAAGACTGCCTGCATTTCCCAGATCTATTTTGTTTCGGGCTAATAGTATTTACCGGTGTTGCAACCTTCCGAGGGACAATCACATGTAAGATTCAACCACTTGATATGATGCTGTTGCCACAGAGGCGCCGAGTCGAGTCGTCATTTCGGATTCGTTCAGCTTGTCGGTCGTCTCAGAGATGGCCAAGTTGTCCGAGTTGATGCATGACAGCACCAACACCCTCTCCGGCGTGTCACGGCTCGTACAACTCCTTCACAATAAATCGACTCGGCGCTCGTTGTTACTTCTCCTCGCTTCTGTCCTCATCGTTCGTGGGGCCCTACTCCCTCCATATCATAGCGACAACACCCTACAAAAGGCTAGGTCAAGTGGAAAGGAGAAAGCGGACCCTCTGCAAGTGCGACAGCGAGAACAGCATTCTTCCGATGCACAGTTTTTCCCCCTCAACCCACCGCACTCACAAGTGGCACCGAACGGACGCTCTTCACCACCCTCAAAACCGAAAGGCATACCAAGTACATTCACCTATCAGCTTCGCTCGCTCTTGCGCATCGTCATACCCTCCCTCCGAACCAAGGAGGCTCTCCTCCTTGCCACACATTCCTGCTTCCTCATCCTGCGTACCGTACTTAGTGTTGCCGTTGCGAGATTAGACGGCAAGATCGTGAGGATCTCGTAAGCGCCGATGGGCGTGGTTTCACCAGGGCCTGGGTCTGTGGTTTGCGCTTGCAGTACCGAGCGTATATACGAACTCTATGGTACGTCCATGTCATGTGTATGTACTACTGAGTCTAATTCACGGTCTCGTCTTGTAATCCCTTACCTGGCCTAGATCCGACACCTCCAATCGAAACTTGCGCTGAAGTTCCGCACTCGCTTAACGAAGTATATTCACGACTTATACCTTTCGCCACATCCGCATTTAAGATATTATCGAATCCCGCTTCATGGCGTCGACCAATACATCACTGCTGACGTTGAGGCGTGGTCGGAGAGTGTTTCTGGCATATAGTATGTCGTCTGTATGTGGTAAATTTCGTCCATGTTAACGTTTGGTAGCGGTAATTTAATGAAACCATCACTCGACCTTCTTCTGTTCACGTCTCAGCTCGCGCGAGAGCTCGGGTTCAGAGGGACCATGCTGCTATTTGTGAATTATTACCTTACAATCAAGGTATATCCCGTTCCTGACCTTCATGTGATCATGACGTATCATTTGGGTTCAGATCCTCAGCGCGGTCACGCCGGCCTTCGGTCAGCTTGCTGCTGTCGAGGCACGTCTTGAGGGTGAGTACCGCGCTGGCGTGAATAGGGTAGGCAGGAGAGCGAGGAGGTCGCGTAAGTTTCATTCGTATACCGTCTTTCCACCGACACTGATTCTCGCGTAGATTCTACGATGGTGGTGCACGAGAACGCGATATCCTGACGGGTGTTTATCTCCGTCTCATCCGTCATGTGAATTCGATCTACAAGATCCGCATAGCCTATGAGTGGACAGAGGACTTCGTGATCAAATATCTCTGGTCAGCGGCTGGATATGGTCTCATTGCCGTTCCCCTACTTTTCACACGCAAACGCCAGATTGAGGTCAAGGCAGGGTCCAGTTCGAACAGGGACGGGGTTGTTGCCGATCGCACGGAGAGTATGTTGTTTCCCTGGCGGTAGTTGTTATACCTCACCGTTGTTGTGAATTCAGCATATATTTCAAATAGGCGGCTGTTACTTTCCCTCGCAGATGCAGGTGGACGGCTTATGTACGCATACAAGGATTTGGTAGAGGTTGCTGGACTCACTGGACGGTGGGCATCTCCGTGCTGCTGTGTGCTATGCGTTGGGAACTGATTTCTCAGGTTGTATACCCTTCTGTCTACACTACACCACCTACCTCGATTTCCTCCTGCGCTTGCCGGTGATGGCAACACCTTCGAGCTCGAAGATGTTGATGTCTGTATTCCCTCTGCCGCCTTACTAGCATCTGAATCGCACAAACCCACCACTGATGTTATATACGAGAATGGGACGGTTCCGGATTCGCACGGCAGTTACTCGACACTCGTGCGCGCCCTTAGTTTGAAGCTACACCCGGGCATGCACCTGATGATCACGGGCTCGAACGGGGTTGGGAAGACTGCAATTGCGCGCGTGCTTGCTGGTCTGTGGGCTCCATGTGGGCCCCTTGCGTCTATCACACGGCCATCGTCAGGCTCAGCAGGCGACAGGGACGAGAAAATGCATCATAGGCAGAGACCCGGTGTATTTGTTGTTCCGCAGCGGGCATACATGGTTTCGGGGTCATTGTTGGAACAAGTGATCTATCCTCAGTCGCTAGGGATGTTCTATGCAGAAGGGGGCAATGTTACTGAGTTGCAGGCAATATTGGAGGCTGCACATTTGGAGTACTTGGTTGAGCGAGAAGGGGGATGGGCGACTGTGAAAGAGTGGAGGGATGTATTAAGTGGAGGGGAGAAGCAGAGGGTGAGTGTTGGTTAGAGTATATAGTGCGTGCGTATTGATCCGTGGTGCACAGATGGCTTTGGCACGTGTGTTCTATCATCGACCCAAATTTGCGGTCCTGGACGGTGGGTAGTTGTCCATGCTCTTCGCCAGTCCATTTCATCTGACAATGTGATAATATAGAGTGCACGAGTGCGGTGTCTAGCGATGTGGAGGGTCAAATGTACGAACACGCCAAGTCGCTCGGTATATCCCTAATTACGATCTCACTTCGGTAAAGTTCATTTCAACACCATCCTGTGACAAGTAATGTTGACACCCCGATCCCAGGTCATCACTAGCAAAATACCACACTCATCTTCTCACACTGATAGGTGATGGCACAGGAAGCTGGAATTTGACGACCATCCTGAATAGCTCATCGGCGTCTACACCTGCGAACGGAGGGCGGGATGAAGCGGGGTCGCCAGTGTGTGGTGACAAGGAGTTGGCCCGTGTGCTGGAAGAGATGAGGACATTGGAAGGGAAACTGGAGGAAGCGAGGGGATGGGAGAGTCGATTGGCGGAACTGAAGAGACAATGATCCTATACCAAGAATCCTGGTATATTGGTGGGACGGCATGCCAGGCAGCTGAGTGGCGTCGCAGAGTTTAATTAATCATCCTTTACAAAGAATATAACATGTAGTGATTTAGAGTCAATTGTGTCACACAGAAGATGCGTTGATATGAGTGAAAAATAGGCAGGTTTTGGTGTGGTACATAACGACTCTCGCGTAAAAGCGCATGCATACATAGTTCTAAACAGTTGAGACCCCTTGGTATCAGGTGGTCAGTAGAGCATGGCATAAGGCCGACATCCACTCAGGTATGTGATAGACGTCATTCAACAAGTCTCATGACCTTGGATTTCATACATACAACATAGAAGATGAGGAGACGACAAAAAGAATGAGCGCAATCATGTCCAAAATGTGGCAACCGCTGGGTGAACAGAGGTGAGTGAACGGAATGGGACGATAATCACACGGAGCAATGCTGCTCCGCCTGCAGACAATCCATAAGGTTCCTGAAAGTGGGAGCACGATAAGGATGATCTTGGGGACGGAGCTCTAATACAGCTCGATCGAGGCTGATTGCCCCCTCCAAGTCAGATTTAGTAGCCCGTCTGTTGTACTGGTGCCAATGGCAAATTGTGAGCTCATGGAATGAAATTGACCGATCGGGATGAGCCGCTGGACAAAGATCCAACGCTGATCGATGTAAATCGCTTTCTCGACGAAAGCAGTATCACCAAGTTTCACGAACTTATCCACCAGGTACTTTGCAAGGTTGGTGAGATTGACGGCGCGATCAGGGTGGTCGTTCGCCATACTGATGCCAAAAGGGAAAGTGCGAGCCCCTGGAATGAAATTGACCGGTCTGGATGACTCACCGGACAGAGGTCCAACGCTGATCGATGGAATGAAATCGCCTCATCGAGATCAGCATTTTTGCCAAGTTTAACAAACCTGTTAAGAGTGGCGGGACGACGATCGTGACCTAACGGACGGAGCTCTAAAGCAACTCGATACATCACGATGGCATCTTCCAACTCACGTATGGTAGCCTGTTTTTCATACCAAGAGTGCGAGCTGATGGAGTGAACGACCGACCAGAATGACCCCCGGGACGGAGGTTCAATATTGATCAATGTAGTGAAATCGCTTTATCGAGGCTACCATCTGAACCCAGTGCCACGAACCTATCCCTCAGATACCTTGCAAGGTTGTTGAGACTGATGGCATGATGAGGGTGGTCTCATCAGGAAACTGGGGAGAGAAAGATAATCTATTATATTGACCAAAGGGGGTTAGATAATGTCAGGTAATGGTTGGTCTGGGATTATCATCCATTATCTAATTCCCTTTGGCCAATCTCTCCTCAACTTCCTGATGTCGCCTGCGGGACGGAGTTCTAATGCATCTCGAGCGAACTTGATCGCCTCTTCCGAGACCTGGGTTCTAGCCCATCTGTCATACTTGCGCGATAAGCAAATTGCGAGGTGGAGTGACGTGTCACGAATGGGATGACCCGCTGGACGGAGGTCCAACATTGATTGATGGAGAGAAATTGCTTCAGCAAGGTCTGCATTGACTTTTCTTCAAGTACCGGTCATCCAGAGAGTCGGGCTGCAAGATGGAAAAGAGCCACGGCTTGACCATCACCTCCGGGGTGATGTTCTAATTCTGTCCGAACGTGGCTAATCTTCTTATCCACAGTCATTGTTCAGTTAGCTTCTCTACATGATGTCGACATGTCACGATCGGGGTGACCCGTTGGAGGGAGGTCCAACACCGATCAACGCGGCGAAAATGTCTTAGCGCCCGTGTCTCGACCTTTCTCCGAGGACCAGTCGCCTAGGGAAGCTGCGGTATTCGGAAACACCACAGCTTGCCCAGAACGTCCTCCGGGGCCACCTTCCAATTCTTTCCGATTGTGGCTGATCTTCTTATCCGAGCAGGTCTTTGTTCGGTCGGCTTCTCCACACGAGGTGGATGTTCCACGACTGTGGCTGATAGTTCGGTGGGCGTATTCACACGAAGTGGAGGTTGTGAGTCCGCGAGAGACCGGTCTTCAGGCGCGATATTTGGAAGAGGGTTCACCTTCCAGAGATGAAGGGGAAAGGGCTGGAAAACGTGACAGATAGACTTCGTTCAGGTCAGCATTAGACCGTGACGTCTAACAGAGGGAGAGGAATCAGATAGCTCATCCAGGGCTTTCTTCGCAAGACAAAATTGCAGTGGTTGGATCAAGCCTCGTTTCAAGTCACCATTGAAAAGTGATGTCTAGCAGATAGAGATGAATCATACAGCTGGGTTGAAGACTTCAGATGCAAGGGATTTGCGATATGGGACTGGGTGTTAGCCTGTAATAAAAGTGGGAAGAAGTGAGACGAGACAGATAAAGACCACACCTGTTGGACAACAAGGGGTGCGAGATGCTTTCGACGTGGTGTGTTGATGGCAAAAGAGATGGGAGGTGGCAGGTATAAATGAGATGAATTGGTATCCACAGCACACCGAGCTTGCCACACGCTCATGGCATAGACTGCTTGCATATGCATGGCGTGGAGATTTTATCCTGTGATGTCATTGCCAGTACTTCTGCAAACACACCGTGATTAGACAGCTGCTGTCCCTGTCACAACGGAGATGACAGCGGTCATACTATCACATAACTTTCTGAGTATGCGATTGCATACCACAGTGCTGCCACCTCGGAGTCCAAATACCTGGCCACAGCACCTCACACACGCACTATAATCTGATGAGTCATAGGGTGTCTGCTGCGTAGTCATTACTATCGTACTTACTATCTCGGTGTGCCGCAGCATCTTAAGGTATTTCTATCGTGTGCCAAGAGCAATGGTCCCCACCCGGGGTAAGCCAAGAAAGCGAGACAATTGAACACAGGCAGAGCTCCTGCCTGCTGGAAAACAAGTGATGGGAGGTAATGTTCACACCTTGAGATGGCAATGGATGGCTTCTAGTAGGAGCACATGAGATCCGATGCCAGGTGGGCATCAACGAGGATGCCCTGATGTCATTCCTAATACACGATTCATAAAGTTGTGGTGGAGCGTTGGCCTAAACCACTCGTTAGGCTTTCACACAGCTCATCAGGCCAGCTCACCGCTGCCATCTTCCTTCACTGACCCGTTCCTTCAGCTCGCCATTTTCTTTCCACATGCGCGTTTCCTCTGGCTCTTCGACTTTATCGCCCTTGCCCTCTTCAACGAATACACCGTTTCACACCATCGATCGGCTGGCTTCTCATTGCCATATTTCTTCATTCTTCCTCACCTCTTGCACAACTCAAATTGGCTACAAAACCCCTCATAATACACTATCGACCATCCGATCCAGTACCCCATGACCTCTGTCTTCCTCCAGGGTATGTATTTCCCACTGCACAAGCTTACACGTATCCCAGTACAATGCACTCTTTATGCCATTGCGTGTCGATGACATTCAAGCTTCAAGGTAGTATCTATGCCGTTGTTTTGTTGAATGAAACAATCGGATGTGCAAGGGTAATCGTCAACGCTGGTACGTTCACTGCGCTAAGGAGTTCTGCCTGCGGAAATCGTTCAGAAATCCTTAGACCCCAAGATGTTCTGTGATGCCCCAGGCTAATACATTCGTGGGGTCAGTCCTTGTAGATGAGTCTTCTTACGAAGCAGCCTAATATTAGGTGCTAGAATATAAATCGAGGCGCATACACACCATTATATCTGCGCGCAATTCCTCTCGAGTGGTCAACCAAGCTCAGAGCAACTGTCTGGAGAACACTCTGTCCACCACAGTCCGCAAGTCCCACCTCCCTTCCCTGTTTGGCATATCGACGCTGGGTAAGATGAAGTGTGTGCCAGAAACATGCTGTTGGGAAGACGTCAGTACAGTGACATCTGCTATTCCATTACTCTTCTCGTCACAACCGGTGTCTCCCAGGACACGTCTCAATCTCGTGGGAACTTCCAAGTGGGGATCGAGCATGTGCTACTGAGAGAGAGAGCTCATCCCTGGCTCCAGAGAAAATGGTTGAGATCTGTGCGCTGATTGAGTGCGACTGCAGCAGCATCCGTCCCAATGCTATACCACCGGGTCATAAGATCTGGTGATGTAACTGTGTTCAATTCAATTTGTGTAGGTCTGTAGATCACGGATTGTGGGGGAGCTGAAGTTCCGAATAGTTGTTGAGCCGTACCATGGTTGATGATCAAACCATTTCCAAGGCTGAGCATAATCACATGGTAGGTACTGATAGGATGATGGTCATTGTTGGTTCTTCTGATTCAAAGTCTTCTCATCGTGCAGGAGGCAAATGTACATCTCTCACTGCATTGGCGGGGAAGTATCGCTGTATTTTAACTATCCCATGCAGGTTTTGCAGGGACGGGTCAATACGCACCAGCGCAGGTCGTGAAGCCAGAGCATAGCCCAGACAACCTTATGCAAGCAGAGAAGGTGATCGGTGTCCTTATATCGATCTTGCAAGTGATAAGGCACAGGCCAAGAGCCCGCAGTTGAGGGTACATCATACTTTCTGGGCGCAAGTGTACAAAATCGGACGTACGTCTAGGCATCTTTACAATGTCGATAGATGACGAAGACATATATGGTACATCATTGTTCTTGTTCATTTCCGCGTGCATCGGTTCTGTGGTCTTCTGGAATTTGAGTTTGCACCCTCTAGCTTACACGGAGCGCCTTTTTGACATTCCCCGCACTGTTCACCTCTTTTGTGCCTAATGCGGCTCTTCGGTTGCCTGGCCCTTGACCCTCTCCCTCGCCTTCTTAACTTCGACCTCCCAATCGGCCCTTATCACACCGATCCACACCGAAATAATAGAGGAGTATATCAGTGCAGCCACGAGCCCAATCCAGAGCCCCGCAAGACGGAAGCCAAAGTAGAATGTAAGGGTAATGCCAAACGGAATGCCGAGGATATAATATGCACTGCGCGAGACATCGGGTAAGGTGAGATTACCGAGACGCTCATCAGCGTCCGCCAGTAGCCAATGATGTTAAAAGAGTCCACTAACCCCAAATTCAACCATGCACCTGCCACTTGCATCCCCCTTGCTCGAAGGACTCCACCTCCAACATTGTTCATCCCATCAAACATCTGGGACAAGGCAGTAATCGGTAGGACAGACGCCACAATGGAGACAACCTCCGGATCATCATTGAACAAGTATGCCCATTTTGTGCGGAAGACAAGGAACATGGTGCTGGATAGGTGAATGTGTCACAATTGTCATATCATTATGGCAGAGGAGGTTCGAAACGAGTAAGGAAATGAATTAGGAAGGCAAAGCTGCCTGAGGAACGAAGAACGCACCACCAAACACATCCGACGGCTACAGCAATGGCGATCGAAGCAGGAGCAACAACCCCAGCCCGACGGGCTCTACCCTCTCCAAGGAGATTTCCAATCCTATATGGTCATCATGAGTGCGGAAATAGACCGGGTGAAGTGTGGAACTCGTAATAGGAACCGAGCTAAAACCAAAGCATAAGGAAACAAACAACTCACCGGATACTTGTAGCCGCACCCAATGCAAACGGTGCCTGAAAGGTAAACGATGCGGACAAGAGGAGTACTGACTGTGCTGCAAGTGAGACTGGACCCAGGCTAGACCATAAAGATCGATCAGTATGATGTCCAAACAATCCCACCATATCCTGTTATAAGACAACGAATGCATACAAACTGGCGGCCACTATACACCAACTTACTCCATTAGCTTCGCCATACAAAGTCGACGATACCACTTACATCCTATTAACTCCCATGTCCACCAAGCCGATGCGGTTTGAACTGGGATATTATTCGGAAGTGAATCAACATTCCTAGGACTAACGGGTACGGAACGCACGGGGTAGACTCACCAATTCCTGCTATGCCTAATCGGCCAAGGATACCCCAATTGTGCCATACGTCGCGCCCAAGTGGGGTCCACGCTGTACGCGGGACAAAGTAATAAGCGTACAAGATGGACGCGAGTAATACAAGGTTGAAGGAAAGTGCGGTCGCGAGTGGTGCTCCTCGGAAAGAGAGTCCCAGCGGATACACTGTTGCCATGTGCCGTAAGACAAACACCACAGTTTGGGGAACGTGAGCCCTTCCGGAGATGTGGTCAATAACGCACCAAAGAACCAATTGAGGAAGGCGTTGAGTGGTGCGATGACTATGGTGATTCTAGCTGGGACAGAGAAGAGTCTTTGGCATTGGAAGTACCGCCTGTCCATACATGTAAGTATGCAAGGATGATGTCAGTTCAGTGAAAAAGATGAACCTTGATATGCCAATGAAGCTATACGCTGGAAGGCCCAATGATGCGTACTTGAGGTACACGGCAGCGAGGTGGGCAACCTCGGGGTCCTGCTTGAGGAAGAGGAAAATAGGTTCAGCGTTGAACCATATGGCAAGGATGGGCTTTGGGAGTATGTCAATTGGGCATATGTGAAATATACGAGGGGAACCGTGGCTCACGACCAGGCCAAATATAGACATGACGGCTGAAATGATTCAGGTCGGGTAGAAGGGAAGTAGGGAACATATGACCCACCCACTCTCTGAGTCCAGAGACCAACCATATGAGGAGTGTCCGATGTCCATGCCGGGGGTAGGAGGGTGTCGAGAGTGGAGGCGAAGCCCCGCACAATGCTATATCCTGTGACAGAGGCAGTCATCATGCCAAGCGTTGCAGCAGCAAGAGCCACGGTGGATATATGACCTATGCACATGGTGGAAGCAAGGAGAAATGAATGTTCGAAGATTTGTGCGCTATGATGAAAGATATGAGTAAGATGTCGGGTGGATACGAGGAGACGTACGCAAAGACGGGGAGTGAGTAGCAAGTGAGGATGCCCAGTTCCTCGCGGAACATCTGGGCCGATGGTACCTGCTCGCTAGGCCTCGTAAGGTTGACATCATCGTCAGTAGTTTCATGGATGAAGGGGTCGGAGGTATCCTGCTGGAGGAGTGGAGTGTGCTCTGAGGTATTCACCGTGCTATCTGCGCGTCTGATTGGAATCACCGCTGGATGGCAGAGTATATCATTGTCATCGGCAATGCTAGGGATGAGATCGATGTGATGACGATGGTCCTCGTCAGGGTGGGAGAGGATGGCATGGTCCTGAGGAAACGACTGCAATGTCGACTGCTGGCGCGACATGGAGGGTGAAAGGAATAAGGAATCTATTCGACACGAAATTCCTCAGCGTTCAAGCGTCTCACAACTTTTGTGTGACACTTGCTTGACTGAATCAGCACCCGCCTTTAGATAGAAAAGACTACGCACTTGTGATTGGTTGCGAGCTTCCCCGGTATTTTGGGGGATTGCCTCACCAACACGATCTTGTGCAATGATTGTCATATGCGACCTCCCTTGCAAAGTGATATTCCCGTTTCACATTTGCTGCAATAAGGCCTTGAATATATGTAAATACCTAATTTCGTAGCTTGACTTGTACCGTCAGCGGCGCATGCCCATAGAAATGGAATGAGAACTGAGACAGCAATGGTAGCATGTTCGGAGCCAGGAGCAGCATTTCACAAACCTACATACCTATTTCTGGCCGTTCACTACAATGTACCAACAGGCTGTCTTCTCCTCACAACATTGACAGGGGCCGTCGACGCTTGTATTATTTGATTGGCGAGGATCAGAATGAAATGGTGCTTAAGCTAGCGAAGTACCGACTTAGTGCGAGAGACGTACGGTACTTACTATACCAATGGTATCCTATCCGCCATCTGCATCAGAACTTATGAGATTGGACAGTATGTATACAGCAACCCCTTCATTGCGACTTTCTCATCCAGTAGTATCCAACAACTAAAGAATCAATATGTTTCTACAAGCCGAGCGACAGTCACAGCTGGATCTTCACCCTTAGGGTGCATGACTTCTCCCAGTTTCTAGATGACTCTAAATCAGCCCACCGCATGATCAACAACTTTGGATTGGCTCACCTTGTTCACAGTGACAAACTTCTCAACGACATCTTCCCCAATAATCTTCCCAATTTCAGTGTCCTTCAATAAACATATCCTCGCACTTTCCGCATCCAACGGAAGCCGCCTCGTGATCCCCTTCTCCGCCCTCTCGCCCTCACTCATCTCAGCAGCGGCCCGCTCCTCACAACACTCCACTCCCAGCGCGAGCCCATCCCTGATGCCAATGATACCAGCACCCAGCAGGCCAGAGAGCGCGAAATATGGGTTTGCAGTCCCATCGACTGCCCTAATCTCAAAGTTGCGCGCGTGCGGTGAACTGGGGTTTGCGAGGCGCACGGCCACTTCGCGGTGGTCAACCCCCCAGCAGACCCACGTGCCACCAGACCAGATCATGTCCTGCATGCGCGCATAGGACTGCGGGAGGGGAAGTGTGAATGCGATGATGGAATGGAGATGGGCCATGAGTCCAGCAAGGAAATGGTATTCGTGCATTGTGAGAATGGAGGGGTGGATTCGGGAGGGCGGGGATGGCTCTGTGGTAGAATGCACGGAGATGTGGGTGTGTGCACCGCTCCCGCCTCCGTGATTATGGGTAGTATACGAGTGTCAGTAAGGTGACTGGTTGGTCTGGTTGTACCTACAGTAATCAAGATGCAGTTTGGGTGCAAGTGTCGCACGCAAGCCATATTTTCTAGCAATATTATAGATTGTCTCGCGTATGAGCACTAGTGCATCGGCCGCCTCGAGGGGGGGAAGGGGGCCTGTGACAACTTCGTACTTTACGACAACGATCCGGAATCAGTAAGACATTGTCCCGAGTGGGCGTCCGAATGCAAGACTCATGGAGAACAAACCTGCCCAGGGGCTTCTTCCGAATGAAGCATTTGAAGTTCAATACCAGACTTCGCAAGTGCCTCTGCAATCTCCTCGAGTATGCTGAGCTCCGTGGAACCCGTTCCAGTCGCTGCAGTTTCGGACCACCCGTAGTTATTCACGACTTCGATGGGGTTTGTCGACTTGAGGAGTATGAACTCTGTCTCGAAGCCAACTAGGAATTGTGTGTTGAGTTCCTCTTCTGCATAGCTATCCATATTACGTCATCAATATCCACAACACGGTGAGCCACAGTGCTCATACTTCAGGATCCTTTGCAAGTTTGTCCTCGGGCACAGGGGTACGTCAATTCGCCCCCCAACAGAGGCCTTCTCCTCGAAAAACCCAAATATAGATGCATGTCCGGGTGCATACCCACATAACCTAAGACTCGAACGGTCCATGACAATGAGATACTCCCCTCCTGCGGAGAACCCCTCTGCTGATGCTGTCAAGACGAAGCTAAATACGGCCTTGGGGACAGTGATGCTAGGACGAAACGATTTGAGGAGCTTGCAAAAATAGGAAAGGGTCAAGATGCGGCAATATATGGTGCCGAAGAGGCCGACCCAATGGACACGGACGAATTTGACGCCCATGACTTCGAGTGAATGGTCCGTCCCAGAGAGTGTGCCTACGTTGACAGTTGAGGGGGTATATTCAACACCGAAATCGATGGTAGGTAGATCAGCCACAAGACTGGAACCGTTCGGCTGAAAAGGTAGTTGTACCGATATCAACCGATGGTCGATAGAGCAGGTTAGAGTGAGTATATTCATTGATCCCGAGTTGCAATGAAACACGCACGAGCATTGGATTAATCACAGTGTAGTTAAATTGTCAACGAGGGGGTCTATTGTGAAGGATTACCATGCAATGTCGCAGCGACTATTTAGTAACAAGAAATGTGGGCGGTAAATTAGCTGACTGTGAGTTCTTTTATACCCAGTATTCTGCTTGGGGCCCTCCATCTCCGCTATAAGGTAAGCAGCGCTTCATATCCTGTCAATGACAATGACTAACCATGTAAAGTGAGGACCGTATGAAAGTTACTCGAATCTTAATGCTGCGCGGAGAACTAGACTTCGACGGGCGGCAACATTTGACGCCTTGCAATATCTAGGTAGAGATTCCTTGCCAAAGTGACACAACCCCAGCGAGATTGGTATCGAAAAATGTGTCTTGTGCATTATGAGGTACTACTTTTGTGGGACATCTAAGTATCTCTCACCTGACAGCACTGGAAAGAAACCGTCGATTGATGAGTATTGGGTGACCAGTTTCATTTACGTCCAGTCGTTCTAATCGGGGATTAATGCCGAGGTGAGGAATAACTTCTCTTCCTAGTTGGGTGGCTTTGGGACTGGAAACTAGTTATCATCATTGTTCGGTAATCAAAATGAGCAAAATTGGTTACCTCTGATAGGCCCATGATTTTTAGTGCTCAGTCTAGGGAATAGTATCCTCTACCGAATTCTTCGCTGAATAGAGAAGCCTGATCTAGTGGCAACGACGTCAAAGCAAATAAAAATCGGTATTCACTGGGGAGGAGCGAAAGTTCATGCTTCCTCTGAGATTAAATTTAGCTATCACACTGGTCATTATGTAATCACCTGAATTCTCATTCTCCCTTCTTGCTGGGAGGATTATACCCATCCAGCCCTGTTGCCCAATATCACCTACCATCTCCGTCATCTTCTTTTTATAGTTATCTCGTCTCTCTATAGGCTGGCGAGGTATATACTTTTGTTTGTACCTGGACTTGGTTGTGATGAAACACTTTGATCACGGGCGTCCTACCCCTTGTCATTCCGTTACTTTAGTTCTTCCGGCGGCCCGCCCCTCGGGACCCTTTGATTACAGCCCTTTTATCTTCTCTCCTAGCTCCTGTATGTTAGGTCGACAATATCTATTTGCTTCAACGCACGACAGAGAGCGATTCCCTGATACTCCACGTCCATGGTGTATTCCAGACCTTATATTGGTGCCATGCCAGCGATACATTGCAACTCAAGGCTTGTAGATATCCACCAAGTAGCATTCCACGCACAAATCAGGCAAGACCAACATTGAAGTCGATGGTTATAATTGGCAGAACCCCTGGAGTGATATTGGGAGTCTGGACGTCGTTCTCGTACATACGCGGTAACACTGACGTCAGAAATTCGACCACCGATTTGGTTGACGTGTAAATAATGACAGACATCCCCCGTTCCAGCTCGCTTTCTCTCCCCCTTTCTAGATACCCATACCGTCGTGTCGCCCAGCAACCAGGACCGCAATCATTCCCCCACGACTATGCTATCTTCTCCTATACTAATGAAGCCCTGGGTCACCACCTAGAACACTCTAGCATCGACAACATAGACTCTGTACATTGGGCATTGCAATCACTCGCGTGGGTAGTGCAGAAAATGTCTATGAGTGCACTCCACGCCTCAATCAGGACCTTTCCGTTCCTTGCACATGTGACCCCGTGAATAATGACGTTTTCTATATGGACTCTGAGAGCCAGATACCATCGTCCCAGACCTATTACAGGGAACTGTGCACCCTCCTGCGTTACTTCCTCCATTTCTTTAGGTATGTAATATATATGTGTTTCTCATATCCAACAGATATCTTACTTCTGCTGCACAGCACACAGGTCTTCGAGTATTCCTTCAACATAATGTCCGTGGTGGGCGTTAGGCATTTATCCAAGGTTCACCTTGCGGCTGCGACACTTGGAATGATACTGCCTCTGTGACGGGATATGGCATTGTACAGGGCATGACTTCTGCTCTGGATACCCTCTTGCCCCCTGCATGGACATCAAACACACCTTATATGGTCGGTTTCTGGACTCAAAGAATGGGTGCATCATAGTTGCCATGTTTCCCTCTGGCTGGAGCTCATCTAAATCCACAACAGTCGTCATGACTGCTCTTACTCTCATGGTAAGTCATAATTCACCTTATCCATCCAAGATGTGCGGTGCTGACCCCCCCAAGACCATCCCTTTATATGGTTTAATGCTGAACCTATCCTCCTCGGCTTAAGCAGGACCCCGGGGTGGCTCGCCTTGCCGCCGTGTACCTCAGGTACGCATCATTGTGCCTTCCTGCATATGGTCTCAACTGCATATTCGGTTACGTTGTCACCACTCGATCCCGTAATATTGAAGGTACTTCCAGTGCCAATAACTATTGATTGTCCCAGCAATAATCAATTAATCATTGCGGTTGTAGTACCCCGCAACGCTTTTCCTTAATCGATTCTTCGGTGCATTATGGACATGTTCACTGCATATTGGTTGCTGACATCACACCACTTGCCTCGATGCCAGTGTATCATTGGATCCTGATCAGCCGCGGCATATGGCATGGTTGGGGTGTCCTTGGCCGATTGGGAATAGCAGGAATTGCCGATTCTAACTCGTTGATACGTATCTATTAGCGGCAGGAATGCTAATTTCGTTTCTAAAACAACTTGCAACCAAACAACATCTGTATGGTGAACATGGGAATTGATTGGATGTTTGGTACCGTATGGCGGAACTGATGGAATTATCGTACTGATTAAGACACTTAGCCTTTTGTGAACTTCGATTTCCACTTGCAGCACGATCTGTGCTGCTCGTCTCCGCATCGCTTACGTTTTGGACGTCGCTGAGTATAGCGACATCCACTCGGTGAGCTGTTCGCCTCTCTTCATTTCGTTTTTGGTTTGGTTCCTGTTCTAAGCTCCATGATTTAATCGCCATGTTCCCCGATCACGATGAACAGGATCGGCAACTTCCCTGGTGAAGGAAAAGCCCGTCGAGCTGGGATTGTTGCTCACACTCTATTTCTGTTGCAGTAGCTATTGGATGCATTTCAAGGTCCGTTCTGTTCGGTTCCCTCTATATCCATACTCACGATCAGCACTTTTCCATCTTGGCCACTTCTTCACACCTCCCAAACCGTTTCCTTGCATCTTTCCATCACGGTCATTGTGATACACTTCCATATATAGCATACCAAAATGAGCATGACGACCCGAAGGTTGTCTTACTCGTACTAGCGTCTGTTCTATTCGTTACTGCTCTGTACCAGGCGTTCGATGCAATCAGCATCATTGGGAATGAGATCTTTAGGGCGAGGGCATGCAAGAGGTAGATGGCTTTCGTGACTCTGAGGTGAGCATTTTCTACAAGTCATTGAAAGCAGGTGGAAGCTGATGAATGTCACCCCTGTACTCTTACTCATCTCGTTCTCAATGCATCTCCTGGTTTCCCACCTATCGCGCAGTGCATATTATATCATCGGATTCCCGCTTGGACTTGTCCTCACATTCTACTTCGATCTCCACCGTGACCTGGGTTGATAGCTGCACTTGTATGTTCTGCTGGTATTTCAGTGTGGATTGGGGTCGTACAGGCTGATTGGGAAGTCAAGGTTAAGAAAAGGGTCACAGTAATCGAGGCACATTAGATCGGTGATTGCCAGGAGGCAAGAAAGGTGATAAGTGTGATTTATGGATGTAGATATTTGGAAAGTGATAAGGGCATTTGTTGACCTCTTGATTGACTGCCTCCATCAACACGAGGGAACATCAAGTTGGGTGGCGCAAAGTTGTGTCTATCTCCGTGCTTATTTTGGCTGTAGGCGTGGGCGTAGGCGTCCTATGATATTACTTTTGGCGTCCCGAGCCCCTGAAGTGACACTTTGGGTCTCTGATTACTCGTTGTGTCGAAAGCTCGACCAACGGCTTATCCTCCTCTGTCAGATTTTGGCCTTCCTAGGCAGACTAAAGACACCTGGCCAATGAAGACAATCACTGCTTCTTGACTATGGCCTAAAGCTTTTGGAGACTAGGCTCGTCCACCGATTTAGTCAAGTAGGTTGCATGTAGTGCGCAATGTGAACATCCTCGGTTACAACTCGCTTTCTCTTCACGCCTTCCGAACGCCCATTCTGCCATGTCACCCCTGCAGTCAGAACCGCAGCCTTTTCCCCACAACTTTGCCACCGTCTCTCGTACTGCCAAGGCTCACCAATCCTCACAGCCCATCCCTAGCATTGATGATGCACTAGACCCTCCTCGTCCATTAGGCAATCCAATCAGATACATGGGGAGTGTAGAAAATATCACCGAACGTTCCCCACTCCTCCAGCAGAGCCATTCCACTCCTCGCACGCACGAACCCGTAAATGACGTCTTCCAGGTGGGTTCTAAGGGGAAAATACAGTCGTCCCAGATCTACTGGGAAGAACTTGGCGTCCTCTCGCGATACACCCTCCCTATCTTTGCGTACGTAGATATATAGGTCCCTTATATACACCGGATATCTTACTCACTTTCGTTTCACAGTACGCAGATTTTCGAGTATTCCTTTAGCGCTATGTCCGTAGTTGTCATTGGGCACCTATCCACAGTTCACCTTGCGGCTGCAACACTTGGCATGATGACTGCCTCTGTTACAGGTTATAGCATTATACAGGGCATTACTTCCGCTCTGGATACCCTCTTACCTCCTGCATGGACATCAGAAACTCCTCATATGGTCGGTCTCTGGTCTCAAAGAATGAGTGTGTCACAGTTGCTCTGTTTGCCTCCAGCCGGAGCTCATGCAAATCCACAACAGTCGTCATGACTGCGTTGATCCTCATCGTAAGTCACATTCTCCGCATCCATCCAAGATGTGCGGTGCTAACTCTCCCCCAAGCCCATCCATTTTGTATGGTTCTATTCTGAGCCTATCCTCCTCGCGCTTAAGCAGGACCCCGAGGTGGCCCACCTCGCTGCTGTGTACCTCAGGTACGCATCATTGGGCCTTCCTGCTTATAGTTTCAATTGCATATCCAGGTACGTTGTCACCACTTCATCAGGACTTCGTACCAATGTGACTTTATTGCCAGACGGTACTTCCAGTGCCAGGGATTATTTGTTGTCCCAGCGAGAATCATTGCCGTTGTGGCACCCCTCAACGCTTTCCTTAATTGGTTCTTCGGTACGTTATCAACATGTTCACTGCATATTGGCTGCTGACATCACACCGCTTGTCTCGACGCAAGTGTATTCATTGGGCTTCTCCTTCCGAGGAGCGCCGATCGCGACTGCGCTTTCCTTTAACATCGTGTCGCTCGCATCTATCCTGTATGCTTATTTCTTTGTCCCACGTGCGGCGTGGATCCCGATCGGTCGTGACGTATGGCAAGGTTGGGGTGTTCTTGGCCGATTGGGAATAGCAGGAATCGGTAACTCTAGTCCATTCATGTGTACCTATTAGCGAGGAGTGCTAATTTCGTTTCTAAAACAAATTGTCAGGCCAAACTGCATCTGAATGGTGGACTTGGGAATTGATAGGACGTGAGTATAATCACACTGCATAGCGAAGCTGATGGTGTAAATTCATATTTAGTGGCCACCAGTTTGTAGGTATTCATTGTCTTGTTACGCGTGGAGTAGTCGTACTGACAAGGATATTTGTAATCTAGTCTTGGTCGAGTTCCACTTGCAGCACAATCTGTGCTCCTTGTCACCACAGCGTTTCTGTTTCAGGCACCATTTTCGCTGAGTATAGCCACGTCTGTCAGGTGAGTTGTTGGCTGGTCTCTGTACCGTGTTCGGTTTGGTTCCCATTCTGATAATGGTTCGACCGAATTATTTCTCACTCACGACAGGATTGGTAACCTCCTTGGCGAAGGAAAAGCCCGTCGTGCTAAAATTGTTGCTCACACCTCAATTGTCGTTGCTGTAGCCATTGGATGCATTTGGAGGTCTGTTCTGTTTGATTCCTCTTGTGTGAGTGCTCATGATGTGCATTCTTCTATCTTGGCCTGCTTCCTTGCTCATTTCGGCTCTCCTGCCATGATTATTACGTCACGTTTTCCAGCATCACATTACTGGTATTTCGAAAAAGATGGGCATACTTGTTCAATGACGACCCCGACGTTGTCTTACTTGTAACGTCTATTCTGCCCATTCCAGCTTTGTTTCAGGTGTTCGATATGACCACCACCGTCGCTGGTGGCATCCTTAGGAGCGAGGGGATGCAAGGGGTAGGTGCTTTGGTGACTCTGAGGTGAGTGATTTTTATTTGTCACTGAAAGAAAGTGGAGATTGATGACTATCCACTTATACTCCAACGCGTCTCGCTTTGGAATGCCTCTTATTGCCCTACTTATCGAGCAGTGCATATTATATCATCGGGATCCCGCTTGGACTTATCCTCACATTTTACTTCAATCTTCACCTGACTGGACTCTGGACTGGTTTGACGGCTGCACTTGTATATTCTGCTGGTGTTTCGGTGTGGACTGGGGTCGTACAGGCTGATTGGGAGGTCGAGGTAAGAGGGCCCAGGCGAGGGTGGAGAGCAATGCATGAAGTGTATTAGATTGATGTTTCAACAAAGATTGCTAAGGAAAAGTTGATGAGGTGGTGTAGATGCGGATATTGTGGAAGGCTGAATGTAAATGGGATGATAAGAGCAGCACAGATTCATAGACTTTCTACCTGTGTCACCCGGCAAGAATTTAAACTATACTGTTTCATAGTACGAAGTCTATGAATTGCAAGATACACTGACCATAACTACGAATTACGCGTGACCGTGGCGGCATGTGCACTGAGATTCCGATGGGTGAATATTTGCCGATAACAAGAGAGTTGCGGTGTACGGTGATATATGGACACCAGCACTCGACCACAAGACAAGGGGCGCCCTAGGTTCTTGAGTCAAACCGTTGAGCTAAGTACTTGGCAAGTAGTGACTGGCGTCTTCACACACGACATAGTATACTGGAATCTTTGTCTCTATCACTACTATATAGGCAGGGACTGGAGCAAGAAGATGAGTCGGATCTTACTCATTTTTTCTGACTTCCACCGCATTGCTACTATGTATAGGTGCGAACAGTCTGGATGATCCAGATGCATCTCGAGTTTGAAGACTGATATGATGTCAGCTGGGTGTGATATAATTAAACTGCGTGGAGTTCCGTCGGCATCAGAATTCTCATAACGGTCGGGTTCATCTTGTGTATCGATGTAGAGGCGAATAACAGTGCACTCCATGTGGAGTGACTACAGTATGTATGCTTCGGAGTTCAAACTGTGACACAAGGCTTACCATATCAATGGATTCGGGGAGTTATCAAAACCGGCACTGGTCCATACATTCTTCCCTTCCCTGTCAAAGCTCCTTTGACGGCGTGGCGACTGAAATTCACGACGGAGCATGCTGCAAAAGGTTCCTGGCTCAGCCTGAATGTTGAGTCCAAGAACCTTACATAACGCCTCTTGGTTACATAAGTTCCAAAAGTATTTCGCCACTGAGGACGCCAACGAGTTCCACCTCAGCTGAATAAGACATGACGATTTATGTCGTTTCGGGTGGATGAACCCTCGGATCACAGACTCCGGATACTAGTCTGAACACTATGCCGAGGGAGGCACTGACTAGTGTGTCACTTCTAAATTCAAGCACGGCTTTAGCCAAACTTGATTGGCGCACAGGTCCAACAGGGCCCGGGAAGTTTTCATTTTTATGTAGGGCACACATCTTGGCTCTGGGTCAATTGCAACTCCCCTCTTCCACTTCTTCACCTGGACCATGTCGCACCAGCACTCGACGTCGCAGTCGCTCCCCCATGACTATGCCATCCTCTCCCATTTCAACGACGATGCTCGTTATTACCAGGATTACCTCCCAAGCGTTGCTGATGACGAAGATGAACCCCCTCATCCCCGTGGAGTCCCAATCAGACGCGTCGCCAGCATGACAGATGTGTCTGAGCGTACCCCACTCATCAAGCATGACCCTCCCATCCCTCGTATATACGAAACTACTGATGACAGCATCTACGGCGAGCCGTCCAACGAGCGCATACCCTCAGCTCAGATGTTCCAGGAGGAATTGGGTATCCTCACGCGTTACTCCCTTCCAGTGTTTGCGTACGCCACAAAATCTATACCTGCGTCTATGTGATAGCTTATTCGCTTCCCCAGCACACATGTCTTCGAGTACTCTTTCATCCTTGCATCTGTCATCTGCATAGGGCATATATCCACAACCTCCCTCGCTGCTGGAACCCTTGGCATGATGACTGCCTCTGTCACGGGATATGCTGTCGTACAAGGCTTTGCTTCCACTCTCGACACGCTCTTACCCCCGGCATGGACATCGGATACTCCTCATATGGTTGGTCTATGGATTCAGAGAATGGGTAAGTCCTGTTTACTCCCCTTTCTTCTTCTGCTCACCCATGGCGGTAACAGTGGCCATGACCGCATTTGGTCTTATTGTGAGTTATGGTTTCTCCCATCTATCCAACACACGCGGAACTGACTTGTCTCCAAGCCCATTCTTGCCTTGTGGTTCAATGCTGAACCAGTCCTCCTACTTCTCGGGCAAGAACCCGAGGTGGCCCACCTCGCCGCTGTTTTCCTTAAATATGCAGCATGGGGCCTCCCTGCTTATAGCTTTAATTGCATATCCAGGTCCGTCTTCCTTGTCTCATTGATATCCTATCTCAACTGCCATCAGACGGTACTTCCAATGCCAAGGGCTGTTCACAGTCCCGGCGAGAATCACCATGCTCATTGCACCCTTCAATGCCTTCCTCAATTGGTTCTTTGGTACGTTATCGGCCCGGCTTCCGAAGAGTCGTTTTATTGAATCCGTCCCAACAGTGTATCCATTGGGTCTGTCATTCCGAGGAGCACCGATCGCAACCGCGCTTTCCTTTAACCTTGTATCACTCGCATCTATCTTGTATGGATACTACTTTGTTCCACGTACAGCCTGGACTCCGATCGGTCGCGAAATATGGAATGATTGGGGTTTACTTGCCCGATTGGGTATCGCAGGAATTGGTGGGTGTGGTCCCTGAGATCCAAGTCCATTGGAACAAAATATTGAGTGATTTATCAACTCGTTAGGTCAAATCGTATCAGAATGGTGGACATGGGAAATAACAGGCTGTAAGTGATATCCTTCGACCCCATATTGTGAGGCTGATGGCGCGCATGGACATTTAGTTGCTGCAGGCATGTGAGCATCTTTTTTTATCTGGACATAATGTAGAAGCAGACTAAATGTGATTTGTGACGCAGGCTAGGACCTGTCACACTGGCAGCACAGTCTACGCTTCTCATCACGGCTTCGCTTACGTTCCAAGCACCATTTGCTTTGAGCGTTGCTACATCTGTTCGGTGAGTCCCTTACCTCGTTGCATGATCCAACTCACATGTTCCTCCCCATCCTGGTAAACCAATAGTATTGGTAACCTTCTTGGCGAAGGGAAGTCCCGTCGGGCTGCTGTTGTTGCCCAAATCTCGCATGTTATTGCCGCCGCTATTGGATGTATTTGGTGGTACGTTATTCGGTCCCCCTGTTAGGGTGGTCGCTGCCTCTTTCTTACCTGGCTGACTTGTCCTTTTTTATTATCGACCTCTCTCGGATGCTTCCCTCCCCGATGATTGTGATGTGTTCACCTACCAGCACCGCCATCCTCATATTCCGCACAAAATGGGCATATCTATTCAATGGGGATCCCGATGTTATCTCTGTCGTATCGGCAGTTTTACCCATCACTGCCCTCTCGCTGGTGTTTGATGGAATCAATGCCATTGCGGCTGGGGTCCTTAGGGCGAGAGGGATGCAGGGGGTGGGTGTGTTACTGAATTTAAGGTGGGCCGTCTTCGTTTGACGCTCCAAGTTGTCGGAAGCTGACAGGTGTTTCGATGCTATGTTCTCCTCTCGGGTCATTCCGACACTCTGTGTCCTACGGTTCCTATGTCGCCTGTTTTCGCACCTGTCACACAGTGCATATTATATCCTCGGTATCCCGCTTGGCTTCCTCCTCACCTTCTACTTTGGCTTGCATCTTGCCGGTCTCTGGATTGGATTGACGGTTGGGCTGATGTACTCCTCCGTTGCTGCAGTGTGGATCGGGGTCATGCGGGCTGACTGGGAGGCTGAGGTTGGGAGGGCAAGAGCGAGGGTTGGTGGGAAAGGCAAAGAGGGGATTTAAGTGGTGGGGATGTCAGGGTGTGTTATATACTAATTTAACTGATATCGACGCAGCGAATGGGGTTATCCTTGGAGCAACTGGACGTAACCCGCCGAACGAAGGCACACAAGGTCGTCCAAATGGAGATCTACCAGATACTACTGTCATAATGGACACCAACCATTTACATTGCATTACTTAGATGATCCTGTACATGCACGTATCTTTTAACCTCCCGTTGTCATGGAAGTAGTACCTGCAACGGTGTCGGTGTTATGCACGATCCATGGCCTGTTCACATTTCCAGTGTTGTCATCATGATTAAACCGACCAGTGTGATCTGAACAAACGCCTAGAACGTCGGTCTGACCCGTTCGATTTACGGCAAATACAATCCTTTGGGCCAGAGTTGACATCTTTGTGTTGGAGTCCGCTCGTTCGTTGGGCTTCACACGTCAACCGGAGATATAATTGTTGTCCTGCCGAAACGATGAACGGTGGAGCTTGTTTGATAATCGGTAGCGTTGGAGACTCCCTCGGTCAGTTTCCCGAATTCCCCTGCTTGCGACCTAGTACACGTTTCACATTGAGTGATTTGGATTCGGCCACGGCAAAAGGTCCGAAGAGCTTTGTCCCCACCATGAATATGGAGGTGCATGCACTGTGCGTGAAAAGAGTGGGAGACAGATTGGTGAGGAAAAGGGTTGTAGGACAAGGCGGACAGGGGTGGATGGGCCCATCACACAAGTGGAAGCATCTGTCCGTTAGAACGGGTATAATCGGACTACTTACCTGTGTTGGAGGAGACACACTTGCACGTGCGTTGCTATCAAACCATCTATTGTCAGTAAACGGACGAACCCTATACTCAAGACCGTGAAAATGATAAGTTAGACCTACTTTATTACTTGGGATAGATCATCGCAAAGATGATGAAAGCGTACCAAGAGCCGAGACGTTGGTGACTCGGAGTTGCAAGGTGGAGACGGAGATGTAAGAGCAGGACAGGGGTAATGCTGGCACGCAGCGTATGCTTGCATGGAGTCGGCACATCTCGCGGTGTACTGTCTCATGTAGTATTTGCGATCTCGATGTTGAGTGATGGATTTCGCATGGCGACCAAGTTTGACCTCCCCGCACTCGTTGGATAATATACTAATGGTAGAGAGTCAGCAGTGCTGACGACGATACAGAAAGTAGTGTCTACTCAAAGTCAACTCAGAGCAGAATAGCCGTCACGTGATTTATATTCACTAGCCCCTATCCAAGGGTGTGCAGTCTCCCAAATATAAGCACAGCACCGAGGAGACACTGGAATGGTCGATCAAGTCGATCATGGTCTTATCCACAAGTGGGACTCGGGTTTAACGAAGCTTGATTAGCGTAGGACGGTTGTCAGAATATTTAGTTACCATATGTCAAATTCACAAGACATTGATTGACAGTTATATATTAAGCTAGTACAGATAAATAGTACGTAGTTGTACCGTGTACCGCATCGCATTTGGACTTGGTTCGCACCCATAAATCCAGCGTGGTCACCTGTTTGTCGTCCGATCGCCCCAGCGCGCGAATTTTAACGCTGGTCGCACCGCTTTGCTATGTCACACCAATACTTGACATCGCAGTCGCTGCCTTACGATTTCCAAGGTCTCTCCGAAGGCACTTGTCACCCCCAGGATTGCATCCGCAGCCTTGTTGATGACGACAATGAGCCCTTTCGTCCTCATGGCATTCCAATAAGACGCGTGGCCAGCATGGTAGATATTCCAGCACACACTCCAAGATTATACATATTGTTTTCACCCTTCTTTCCAGTTGCAATGACTGTTCAAAGTCCCAGCGAGAGTGATCGTGGTCATTACAATTACCCACGCATTGCTCAATTTATCATCTCTTCCGAGAAGCACTAACGGCGACGGCACACACTTTTGTCTTGTATCGCTTGCATCTATCTTGCACGCATACCCTTTCATCCCACGTACAACCCGGACCCCGATCAGAGGCGGCGTATGGTATGAGTGCGGCCGATTGGGTATAGAAGGACTTGCTGCATTCCGAGTTTCATAGCCCACGAATGCTATTTGGCTTCCTGATTAAGATATTACTTAGGCAAATTACATCGGAATGGTGGGAAATGGGGATTGATAGGACGGCGGTCTTCCACTCCTATGGTGAGATTGATCGTGCACCTGTCATGTAGTGGCCACGAGTCCGTGCATATCCGTCATCCGATCAATGTAGAAGTGCGAACACTAACTAAAGGATTTGTGGTGCGGCTTGGGTCCAGTGCAATGTCTCGTCCAGAACGTTGGCGCTGAGTGTGGCTATATCTGTCCGGTGAGTCTCCGCACCTTAATTTATCAATTGGAAACATCGGCAGGAGTAAAGCCTTGGGGCGGGTTTTTTCCGACATTCGTTTGAGGTTTATTTTATTCGGTTCTCCCTGTACAGATATTCATGGCCCGCAGAGTCATCCCTCTCACCTGATGGGACACCGTTTACGGTGTGTGATATATACATTTGTCCAGCACCCTCTCCTTTTCATTCCGCGCAAAAAGGGCATACCATCCAGAGGTCGGGCTGGGGAATTTTCAGCGCCCGATCCGATTGCATAGTGCGACTGTGGTCCCGTGATGAACGGTACAGGATTGCGCTCACCTCCACCTTTGTTTTCTCTGTTTTCACCGTAGTTGGTAACCCATTTGCAAGCTTCAAGTATGTCGACAAGTACGCCTCGATCCCTTGTACCAGTTTTAGTTCCGCCTGTCTCGGAGTACTCCTCAGATAGATTGCAGTCACTAATTCCGCTGCTCCTGAAACATAGAGGACTTGAAACTGGTAAATATATCGACTTACATAAGCAGCTCAAGGATGTATCTCGATTTGATGCCAGAGCCACATCCTGGGAAATGCTTTGTCAGACTACATGACTCCGCCTGATAAACTTCGAAGACAAACGCCGCAATTCATGTTCCACAACCATAACATTCTTCGAAATCATGAGGTCGAATGTCGCCAACAAAAAAAGAGATGAAACAAACCTGGGATGGCTCGCGTCTCGCTGAGTGGGATCTTACTTTATTGTTTGTGGAATAAATACTCCAGGTGAAGATCGACGGGGCCAATGATTGCGCTGTTAGACGGCGTGGGGTTAGACTTAGCGACGGATCGTTGGCGTGGTGCAAACGTGCGTATGGCTTACTTGCCCACTCCGACTTCCAAGTAGCAGCAGCATCAGACCCACCGTAACGAACGTGTTGGTTTCGGATCCAGGACAGTTCGTCCCTGCGACGAGATGAAATGAATGTATTTCTATGTATCCACCAAATACAAAACAACTGATGATGATGACTCAGTCTTGTTCGGCTGCTGGGCCGGGTTTACATATGAGCTCGTGTGATCGCGACCCTTTGTCTCACCAGCCATGTCGTCGCTTCACCACTCGACACCGCAGTCGCTCCCCCACGACTATGCCATCCTCTCCCACTTCAATGAGGATGTCTGCCCCCTCCCAGACATCCCCAGCGAAGAGCCAGGGCTACCCCATCCGCGGGGAATTCCCATCAGACGTGCAACTGTAGCAAATGTCTCTGAGCATACCCCTCTCCTCCATCAGAGCCCTCCGATTCCTCGCATCCACGAATCAGTCGATGAGAGTACTGACATTGCACAGGCCAATGAACAGACACCTTCAGCCCAGATAATTCGCGAAGAGCTTGGCATCCTCACACGTTATTCTCTCCCAGTCTTTGGGTGCGTCACAGACATCTCGCCTTGTTACACTCAATCCTTCTTCTTCATGACAGTACGCATATCTTCGAGCACTCCTTCATTCTTGCATCCGTAGTAGTTATCGGGCATATGTCCACCCTTGCCCTCGCATCTGCAACGCTCGGTATGATGACTGCCTCCGTCACGGGATATAGTCTTGTACAGGGCTTCTCTTCTGCTCTTGATACCCTCTTGCCCCCTGCGTGGACTTCAGATACGCCATATATGGTCGGTCTCTGGACTCAGAGAATGGGTAAGTCTCACTTGTTCTATTCTCCGCCGCCGGAGCTTACCAGAACCAACAGTCCTTATGACCGCATTTGCTCTCGTTGTAAGTGCCTCCTGGTCCACTTCGGGTTTCCCCAACTCATCCCCCTAAAGCCCATCCTTGCCATATGGTCGAATACCGAGCCTATTCTCCTTATGCTTCGCCAGGACCCTGAGGTAGCACGCCTTGCGAGTCTCTACCTCAAGTGTGCCTCGTGGGGTCTTCCTGCGTATACGTTCAACTGCATATCCAGGTGCTTCTGCCTAGCAGCACTCCCTTCCCGTCATACTGAGTTGTGTCACAGGCGGTATTTCCAATCCCAGGGACTCTTCACGATCCCAACCAGGATCACCATTGTCATTGCACCCATCAATGCCTTCCTCAATTGGTTCTTTGGTACGCAACCGGCCCGTCTTCCGAGCGTACCCGTCACTAAAACCGGTCCGAGCAGTCCATCCCCTCGGGCTTGGCTTTGCAGGGGCGCCAATCGCAACGTCACTCTGTCTTAATCTTGTGTCGTTCATATCTATCGTGTATGCATACTTCTTCGTTCCGCGAACAGCCTGGGCCCCGCTCGGAAGTGGTGTCTGGAACGGATGGGGAGTCCTCGCCCAGCTGGGCGTAGCGGGAATCGGTAAGTAACTGAGTTCCGCCCGGACCCAGACGCACCTCCATTACGCCCTGAATGCTCACGTTCCCCCTTTATCATTGCTGTGTTAGGTCAAATTGCGTCAGAGTGGTGGAGCTGGGAGCTAGTAGGGTGTATGTGGCATTCCGTATATTCCGTCACATGTGGGGCTGACTGATGTGCTACGTAACTTGTAGTGGCTGCAAGCTTGTGAGTGGTCATCCGCTTTGTGGAGTTGGTGGCGCAGAATCTTACGGATCGGTATATTTGTGCTTTAGCCTTGGTCCGGTTTCCCTCGCGGCGCAATCTGTACTACTACTGTCTGCATCATGCACATATCAGGCACCATTTTCACTGAGCGTGGCTACATCTGTACGGTGAGTTATTTTCACTACGTGGTGTTCTGTGATTTTCTGAGTCATGATCCGACAAACAGCATTGGCAACCTACTCGGTCAAGGCAAAGCCCGTCGAGCCGGGCTAGTTGCCCGGACTTCCGTTTGCATGGCTATTGCCATGGCGGGTATTTGGAGGTACGTTGACTTGTGCTTGGTTCTCTCTGGACACCAATGTTCTTGTTTTGCCTATGGTGCCTAGCACACTCTTCCTTGTATTACGCAATAAATGGGCATACCTATTCAATAGCGACCCGGAGGTTGTCTCGCTCGTAGCGACCATCCTACCCCTTGCTGCACTCTTCCAGGTCTTCGATGGAACGAGCGGCGTTGTGGCCGGTATCCTTAGGGCGAGAGGGATGCAGGTGGCAGGCGCGTTATTGAACTTGAGGTGGGTAGTTTCTGGTTATGTTCAATATGAAGCTTAGCAATGTTTGGATGATCGTTCCGTCCTTTTTGCTTCTACTCTCTTCCGGTCGCTTGGTACTGCTTTTGCTTCACAGCGCATATTATTTTCTCGGCATCCCTTTTGGACTCGTACTTGCTTTCCGCTTCGGTCTTGGTCTTGTGGGGCTCTGGACAGGGTTGACGACCGCCCTAGTGTATTCTGCAATGGTGGGGACATTCATTGGGGTCGTTTCGGCGGATTGGGAAGTAGAGGTGGACAAGGCGAGGGGAAGAGTTGGGGCCAAAGGGTGTGAGGTGGGACACTAGGTGAGTGGATGTGGGACGTGGGCGGGAGGGAAGTCAGGGATGCAGGGAAAGTGAGTGTGTTGGAGGTGATATAGGAAAGAGCGGCAGACCATTTCAGAGTCGCCGAAGCGAAAACCCACAAAAGTCAGCACTTACGAAAACGTTCTACGCAAAACGAACAAGAAAACTCGCTTCCGATTTGGCTCGCGAGTGGAAGTTCGAGCAAAGATTCTGATCTCACGATCTCACCACATCATATCTGTCAACGCCGCAACGAACCTATGTTCATACTCTGTATACGCGATTGGACGGTGATTTCACAGAACCCACGCTTTTCCTATCTGATTTGTAACAGTGGTACTCACGACAAAACAACGCCAACGCTACTGATTATCCGTACCCCAAATTAACAATCCATGAGAGCACACACGCATTCTCATGACCCCATATCCTTGTTTGCTTTCGTCGTTCCAACTGTCATGCGCAACCACTAATGCTGTCAAGATTGATTTTCTGGATGATCGCCCCTGGTATGTCGGGGCGGCATTAATGTCGTTGTAATATCTTTCAAGACTTCTATGGACATACGAGGCCGGAGTACACCCCATATGGATTACTTGGCTCGTTCGATCCTGATCACTGTTATTTCATTTGTACCCTTTTAATCGCTCCCGTTGTATATATGTGTATCTCCTAGCAGTACGTAGTGATAATCACGTTTTCAACTCATAGTTGACTTCCGTCTCATCAACAAATATCTCATCAGAAGGGTCATACAATGTGCCACCGACCATTCTCGTGATGAAGTCGAACCCGAGCGATCGCGCACTAGTTGCGTCCCTCACCTTCGTGTGAGGCTATTCGCGCCCGCCACGCACATCCGTCTGGTGTTCGGTCTACTGGAGATTCGAGAAACCAGTGCAGTCTCTCGAAAACAACGGTGAGTACCTGGTTGGCAAGTCCTAAGTGCTGCAGACCCAAGTGTTGGGTTTTTTTAGAGTGCTAAGTGCATGTCTGCAATTACCATCAATGTGTGTATGTATCAAGTTATTCACCGTGCATACGACAATGTAGTTCAAGCATCTTCAATTAACGATGGCCTTATCTACACTGTAAAGGTACTTGGACTACATACTCATTCTTCGCTTGGTTCGATCAGGCGATGACGGATATGATAGAGCAAAATAATACTACGAAATACTGAACTGGCACACGTTGCGCTACGCAGCTCGTGGCTCCAGTGTAATCACTGCCCTATCGAAGACGGCTACAAGAATCAGGACGGAAACGCCCAACGAAGGAGATGAGGCAGAATCCCATGTGTCGTTCTAAGGACGTCGATGACGGAGACGAGATGCGGAGGACATTTAGGGGCTGGCAGGAGCGCCTTCATAATCCTCCTATATATTACAACGACAAGACTCTCAGCATGATTGAGATTAAGCCTGAAAGCGAGTGCCAGGATTTGCCTAGCCAAGGGGCATGCACCGAAAGAACATCATCACGTAGTCTGTTGGGTTCGTTCTTTGCCCTCGGTAACACATTGCCACCCATCTACAAAATAGATTCCCTCTCAGTTAAAAGTATTCCTTGTCATGCTTGCTCGAAACGCTCGATGTACTTGTGGGGTTGCATTCTTTATCCGTTATTTTCTGAAGAACAGGTTATTCCGTAAGCACGCTGGTTCACTTGAGCTTAAGCCCAGAATATCAGCCCATATGGTACTGAGTACTGACTGCTTAGTATTTCAGCCTTTTGGTATAACGGTCAAGCGGGCAATCCTCTTACATATTTTAAATTTCGTCTGAGAGTTGATAGGGTGTATACCTATGCCTCATGTTGGTTCACGTTCAGAATAATAGACCTCGTTGATATGCTGGGAATACAAGCACTGATAATATACGGAGTATGACAGTAGTGCATGCGAGATGGTACATACAAGTAAACCTTGCAATGGATGGATGGATGGATAGAAAATGCTGATACGAAAAACCTCACCCGACGTGTTTGCTCCGACGGGACTTATTCAGGGTGCTGGACCGCTCCAGGGTGGCCTTGAGCGAGCGTATCGCATGTACGATTTCACCTGGAGATTCACCTCATCGTTAGTACCTCCAAAAGGCTCATCGCAGATTACAACTGAAAGAACTGCACCTACCTGCAAGCTTCGGGGTATCTGCCTCAAAGTCGTACCGCTTATTCCGGCTGTCGCGCTGCACGACGATCTTGAATAGCGACGACGACTTCTGCGACTGTTGACACACGATGACACACTTGATATGGAACGAGACAGTTTTGCCACTATCGAAGACGTTCTTGGCTTTATTAGCAGCAGGCATAATCTTTTCGGTGTGAATGTCGATGATAAAGTTTGGCTGGAGAACGGGGGACTCACGTGGATGTAAACGCCATCGATAGCGAATGTGCGTTCTTGACGGGAGAGCATGGGCGTCTTACGGTAAACGGTGTATCGCTGTGTATTTGGGTGGTCAGCGCAGCTTCATTACGGTTAGCAATAATCACGCGAACTTTATATGCGGCCGTATAGTCCGTCGCACCGTTTAGCTGCATCTCCGGTACATCCGAGATCCGTTTGAAGATCGACGCTGGGGACATATGTGTCAATCCCGTTAGGTAATTCCGAGCAAAACGACACATACCATTGGGGTCAGTCGTCCGTGTGGAACGACTCTCCGGTTCGATTCCGAGTTGGGGAAGCATCGATCTCTTGACAAGCGTCAGTTCGCGCTTGCCCTCGAGCGAAGCAACAGTGCGGTCAAGGTAGATCAGGATGTTGAGGTCGTTGAGGATGAGTGCGTAGTCCTTGGGATTTGCCAATCTGCGCTTGCGGCAGACAAGTTCAAGAGCTTCTTGCATGTACATCCCTGCAGAGCTAGGAGAACGCAGTGGTGAGTTGGGGGTTGTGGACTAAGACACATGAGCAGCTTACACGGGGATCATCGTGGAGATATGCACGGCGTCGACGGTGTCTGCGACTCTGATACGAAGGAAGATGGTTGGTCCATGGGCTGAAGACGGACCAAGCGACGAAGATAGAACTGGGGTTGTCCCGAAGAGTGTACTAGCATCGGAAGCAGGAACAGCCGGCGGTGCAAGCCCAGGGGGAGGTATGACAGAACCTTTTCCGGGAGCCGCAATGATGCGCGATGGGCGGCGCTGTATCTTACTCTCGAGCTGTTCATTTTGTTGAACTATGAGCGATCAGTGATATATACCAATCGAAATGGAAGGGAATGACAAACTTTGAGTCGGGGTTGCTGCGATGATTGCGAATGCATCAAAATTGAACTTAGATATTTTTCCAGTTCGGTCGGGTGCTGTGGAGAATGGTAGTTCAGTAAAAGTCGGTGCTCGTGTGACAAGCCATACTCACGAGGGAAGTCTTCGTCGACCTCTCCATCGACCTCGGCGATGCGCATAACCCACCCCACGGCAGTTAGCTTTGGGTCATTCTCACTGACATCTTCGTTCAGCTTCGGAAGCCAAGCTTCCTCCCAATAACTCCATAGTGCAAACCCGATGACTTCCTCCACTGTAGCGTCTTTTCGGACGCTCAGCACCATAGAATCACCCTTCGGCTGGCGTGCGTGTGGGTAAAATATTTTGACGTCCATGGCAGCAGCCTCTCCACGCCCCGATATGGTGGCATACAGCTCGCCGAATGGGTTGGATGAGGAGCTCGAAGAGGCGAGCATCTTTGTCAGAGCAGATACCCTGGGGTGCGATGGGGGTACTTGGCATCGAGAAAAGGTCATCTCGCAAAGAGGTGCATCGATGATAGGTTGCGATATGGAAGCTCCCCTCCTGCGGGTTTCTATCCTGGGAGGAATAACGGTAGCAGTTTTGTTCGGTGGCGGTGGCGGCATTACAATCTCGAAATGAGAGTCGGCGTAATCTGTATCGGCAGAGTTTGGTTGGTCGTCATGACTTTCGTCTGTGCAATGTCCCTCGGAAACGGGGCTAAGTCGAGAGCGAGTGTGATTTGGAGCTACATAAGAAGATGAACCGAGGGTGGGGAGATGGGATGGTACAGATGCGGTTGATGCTACGTCTGACGGACTGTTGATTCCGGAGGTGCGTGTTGCAGCAAAGTCGCTTGTGATGGTGATAAATGAGTTGTAATATGGCTCGCTGTGGATAGACTCACGGGTCAAATTCGTCGCCTTCGTCCATGATGTCGTCTCCAAGTTCATCACTATCGAAGTCCTCGTCGTTCTCGTCCTCGAGTAGCCCATCTTCCCCTTCTGACGACGATAATTCGGGGTTTAAGTTCCTTGTAGCGAGGGTGGGGGGTCTCTGGACAGATGCTGGTTGTCCGCGACGGGCCATCATACGCAACCGTCGCCTTGCTTCCATTTCAGCAGCGCCCTTGAATTTCGGGATGAATTGTATTTCCTTTGCTGGTGGGTCTGGAGGGGCCACTTCTTCTTTTGGAGGAGGTTGAGGTGGAGGGGGGACTGGCTTGCTTTTGATTTGGGATGCACGCTTTGAAGTCGACAGGCGTCTCCCATTCACTCTCATGCCCAATGCGCCAGACCTGTTTCCCATGATGGTATCATGGTGTCTGAGGCCAGTTGCTCCCTGATTCGGAGTTGCTCCCGCTGGCTTGTCCGATTCGTCGTCGGATATAGGAGGACTAGCTGGATTGTCTAGTTCTGGCCAGCGGTGCACATCTGCGAGAGAGGCAGCAAGGATGTATGGATTGGAGGCGTAGGATGGATTGAACGAGATGATGCGTCCACCACACTGATCGTCGACAGTGCGGAGATATGACAGTCGTATGCTGTGTACTAGATATCTGCTATAGCAATGAGCATCAAACCAGACGATGGAATGTGAATGTACCCTGGGTCGTTGACCAGCGACATAAGAACTGAGCTTAGGTAAACAGTCCACCGGGTTGTCCTCGAGTGATTGAGTCCACGTGATCCAACGCGTCCGCGTTTATTTTGTTTTGTTTTGTTGGATAGTTGAAAATGGGAAATGTCGGATTCGGACTTGTCTGTGCCATCGACCATCTCATCCTCGACTCTCTCTCTCGTCTGTTCGTGTACACCCAATATACTTTAGATACTCTACTGGATATCCCCCCCCCGTTCATGTCTTCAAACATTCCTGTAAGTTTACCGCTGGATGTCGATCTCCGATCGCTTCACTCTTCTCATCCCCAGACACGCCGTGTTACGCGGCAGACCCGTGCAATAGCCCAGAAGGATAACGAAAATGCCACGGCCCGCACAACCCGTACCACCACCCGCTCAAAGCCTCCCTCCAACTCTGGCGCTCTGCCACCTGCCTCGAATGCACCCACTCGGGCCACAGCCCCGACCCTTGCATCGAGAGCAAAAGTAGGTGCAAAGGATGAGAATAAGATAGATCTTGCCGCTCAGGGAAAGCGGAAGCGCGAGGCATTAGGCGAGGTCACTAAAAACGTCACCAAGAGCGTTGCGGTGGCATCCAAGGAAACCAAGACGCAGAAATTCGACGGCGTGGTCATCAAGACCACCGCAACAAGCCGCCAGCCTTTGCGCACTGTGGCCGGCCATACCGCTCGACGCACCACCAAGCCTTCGACTGCACCGTCGCAAATCCATCCGCTAGAGGAAATCAAAGAAGAGCACGCCAAGGAAGTGGTCAAGGCAGTCACTATCGAGGCTCCTCCCCGTGAAATCAAGATGACCGTCGAGGATGACCGCGTCTTCAAGAAGCGGAGAACTTCCTCTGATGCACCAGAAGAAGTCAAGTCGTTCGACGAGCAACACGAAGTCGCTCAGGCACTCGAACTCGGTGTTGACAGTGAACCAGAAGCCGACCCAAACGGTTATGACTGGGATGATCTCGATGCTGAAGATGCAGACGACCCGCTTATGGTCAGCGAATACGTATCCGAAATCTTTTTGTACATGAAACAAGTCGAGGTAAGCGCAAAATATGAGCTCTGTTCGCCACGTTTACGCAAATCATACAAAGTTGACCACGCTTCCCAATCCCGACTACATGTCAAGTCAAAAAGAACTCGCCTGGTCGATGCGAGGCATATTACTCGATTGGCTGGTCCAGGTACACGCACGCTTCCGTCTGCTCCCCGAAACCCTCTTTCTCTGTATCAATATCATCGACCGCTTCCTTTCTGCTCGCGTCGTTTCACTAGCGAAACTCCAGTTGGTCGGTATCACGTGTCTATTGATTGCGGCAAAAGTCGAAGAAATTGTCGCGCCATCCGTTTCACATTTCCTCCACTGCGCCGATTCATCGTATACCGAAGGCGAAATTCTTCTTGCCGAGCGTTATGTCCTCAAGACATTAGACTGGAACCTCGGCTATCCAAATGCCATGCACTACTTGAGACGCATCAGCAAAGCAGACGATTACGACCTTAAGGCACGAACCGTCGGAAAATATCTCCTCGAGGTTGCAGCGCTCGAATGGAGGCTCCTCGCCACGCCGCCCTCATTAATCGCCGCCGCCTCAATCTGGTTAGCCAGATTGATTCTCGGACATGACAAATGGGTAAGCCTTTTAACTGCGGTCATCGTTTTTCGCTAATCCCATTCCAGACTCCCAATCTTGCCCATTACTCATCGTATGCTGAAAGCTCATTGATACCAACAGCAAACTTGATGTTGAACTATATCCTCAAGCCGATACGCCACGAGTCATTTTATAAGAAGTACGCTGGTAAACGGTTTTTAAAAGTCAGTATGATGCGACCTCGGGTATCCTGTCATCTCATTTCGCCTAGGTCAGCGTGTGGGTGCGGGAGTGGGCATTAGAGCGGTGGGACGAAGACACGCAGGTGTCACTCGCACAAGACTTGCCCAAAGTGAAGGCCCTGAACCGCGCGGAACGTACACGGTTAGAAGCCGCGGGTGTGAACAACCGAGGACTCGACGACGAGGAGTTGCTGGCCCACTCATAGCGCCATCGAGTCACTGGCATAGGACTTCTTGCCAATCTCTATCCATCGCTCTCACACGACGAACGCACTCCACGGATACCTACTGCACTGATTATATCAACCGCATTTTATCACCATTTTCTTTTTCCCACTCCATTCCATCCCACACATCCAATGTTATCTCATGCAACCTCAAATGCAACCTCATGATCTACATTTCACATCCTGTTTTATTTTTGAGATCTTATCTGATGCGTCCATTCGCGCCCCTACTATGGTATAGCCTCCATGCCGCCTCCCTCAACCTCGGTAATACCACCAATGCATGTTCGTCATTCGTATGCGTGCGTCGGTTGCTTTTGGTCTTTGCTCGTCCTTGCACTCTTCCTTCTGTGTGTTCGGTGTCACAATGGTGGCTATCTCGTAGGGGTCCAGTCCGACGGTGCGCGTGCTACACTGCTCACTTCGTTCCCTTTCTTGCCGTCGTTTCTTTCCCTGCACATTGCTCACGCGCATTCGCCCCTCTGCACCGTGGTCGTCGGCATCTTGAGCCACCATTACCGCTCGCATTCTACTCGACAGGTACTTGCATGGACCGAGTCGTTCGTTCATGTGGGAAGTTAGGATGGAATCTGGATCCAGTTTGTGACATATCATTGCATCATTTTCGGATGAAAGGTGTATTCTTTAGAAAACTTATAAACTGCATTCTGCTACTGAGGACACCGGGGTGTCGGATATACGATACTTTGAATTGAACCGCAGTGTGGGTTGACGTGATCGATCTTGCATGCTACTGCCACGTTGCGTTTTGTACTAGTGGCACTATCTCAACTTGCAGCTTCGTCCAAAGTAACGAATCTGCCCAGACTGTCGGGCATCTGAACAATCTGTAAAGAAATCACGATGATCAACTCAGAAAGTTCTGAGCCGAGACCGTCCAGTTCACGCGTAGGCTACGTCGTCTCAGAAGAGCTGGCCAAGGCAAGTTTATCATACTGTACGCGCCTCGTCCAGTAGTCCAAGGCGTTCACACACCTCAGGTATCGTCACTCCTTCCCTCAAATCGAAACCGATCCCTCTTGGTCCATTCACTCGTCACCGCGCTGGGTCTCTTTAAAGCTGTCGATTCAGCTGGCCAAAAGTGTATCCAGGTTCTACGTCCTCGCAGAGCAACGCCGCGCGAACTGCTCGCATACCATACGCGTGATTACCTCGAGTATGCACTGAGCCCATCTAGTGACTACCAAGACCAGTCTCAGATCACAGAATTTGGCCTCGAGGATGTGCGTCCGCCTCACCGTTGTTTTGTTCGGTTTTGAAAGCAATGCAATCATCGTGGGTATGTATGTGTTGCAGGATTGTCCTCCCTTTCGCAATATGCACGAATACATCCAGCCAGTGGCAGGAGCAACTCTAACAGCAGCGGATGCGCTCAAGCGCGACGTGTGTGATATAGTCATCTGCTGGGACGGCGGAAGGTCGGGCTGTCTTGTCATTCTCCCTGCGGTGTGTGTCGTGGTGTATGCCCAAATTGACCCTCTGGAAGGCATCACGCGCAGAAAGCGAAAGCGTCTGGGTTTTGCTACGTCGCAGATTGCATCCTAGCTATTCTTGCGTTGAAGCGGTCCCTTCCCTCCCTACCGACGATGCGAACGAGACCGCGTGTAATGTATGTTGACTTGGGACCTACACTTCTCCGATGCGGTTTCGCAGCATTTTACAACGCGAGCTCTACCGCCTCCTCTCAAATTCTGGTATCACATCGACTCTCATCTACAAACGATTTCATGATGTCTCTCCCCTCTGAGACGTTGTCGATCCACCATACATCGCTCAGGTTCTTTCCGTCTCCACGCTCCGCTCTGCCCAACCCTGATGACCCTGCATTTGATCCATTCATGCGTTGTCGATACCCCTTAAAGCTGGTGCTTCCAGTCGAACATTTGCTCGAATATGGCCGATAGTCGAAGGTATCAAAGATACATTCAACCCAGACTTTATCGTCATCCAATGTGGGCTAGATGGGCTCGCTGGCGATCCGATGACAACGTGGAACTGGTGCTTGGGTGGTATTGGATCTCTCGGATGGTATATCACACGGATGGTGAGTGACTGGCAGGGCAAAAAGTTGTTACTTGGTGGCGGTGTGTATCCTTTTCTGGTTGTCTATGCACTCAGGGAATAAGTCTTGATCAAGGGGGATACAACTCTGCGAATGCCTCAACGAGCCTGGGCTTTCCTGACTTCTATCGCCGTAAGAGACATTTCCTCCAGACGAAATACTGATTTAGTTCGACACTGTCAGATGGAAAGCCGCTCCCGTTGGACACGGATATACCTGACCATCGTGCGCTTCCGCTATATCAGCCGTCCTTCACTTTAGATGTTCCTTCTGGAAATATGCAAGATCAGAACTCGCAGGACTACCTGAGGGATGTGGAACAGTGTTACCAGCGAATTCCGGGTGATGCTGGAACGAAGCCTGTCCTAAGATGTTACTATATGTACGTGCATGCTATGATGCCAAGTATGATCGGGAAGTCAACATTGGAGGCCCGGGACCTGGGGGCGGTTGATTTCAGCGTCACAGAAGGTTGAGTCAGATGTTTGTCTTTCGCATTTATCTAGGCACCTGGTGTTACTACATAGTTCGGACTACGATGGTACGGTGCTTCTTTTCAGGCAATTTCATGAGCTACCTAAGTTACCGTCTGCAGGTTTGGCATACTAGTGAAATTACTACATATGTACTTCGTGTCAGTCTACGACAATGCGGCGCTCGCTCGATGGACACCGCCTTGGACAACATCGATAGAGTTCTATCATGTACCTCCTCTCCAGAGAAATTGACCCATAACTTGACGCGGGTTTTCTCCAAGCTGCTAGACCCTTCCCAGGATGTCGTCTTCGTCCTCAAGTACACGGTAATGTTTCTCTACTATTTCGTTTTCCCATGCGATGCTCCATATTCATAGTCGTCGCCACTAGGATGCCATCAAAGCTAGGCTAGGAGATAAGGGGTACCGTCATAACGGACAGTGTTGGCTTCGATACTTTCGGAAAGGCATGTGTATCGGCAGGGATTGTGAAGACAATATTGGAGCTAGTGAAGCTCCATCGACCCTCGACTTTATACGGGCCGAAGGAAACATACATGCTACAACACATCATACTAGGTTCTCTTTATCATTTTTCGTTCCTGGTGACGAGGACAAGCGAGCTACATTGTTCGGTCAAGTCCTATCACATGATGTGGTTCCTGTCCTCATGCAGGTGAGTACATTCTGATTAATCCATCCACGGATGGGCATAGAAATGACGACAAGTGCAGACATTGTAGCACAATCTTTACGTGTTCCGGCACCTGGCAGCTCAGATCATTATTGTCTTCTGTGATTCAGTAATACTCACCGGATATATTGCCCTAGCTGAGACTGCGGGGTTTTTTCCAACTTGCATTGCAAGGTTCGGAAAGACTGATAGAGCAGTTGAATTCCCTTGCACTTCAATAGTGCTAGGAATTACTTTGTGCAGTTGTCAAATCTATAACAGTTTCACCTCGTAATGCCCAGCGCAGTTTCCGATTCTCAAGGGTCCCGTTAATGTGGCTTGCAACCTCCTGCACTTGCATGAATTCCTCATGCTTGGTGTCTTGTTCCTACTCCGGACCAAACCACTTTTTCCATGCAAGAACCGCCTCGAAGGGAAACCAAAAATGCTCGATCTCTTATTTGACTGTGCTATCGTACCTTGATCGCCCTACTTACCGACAAGCCTTGCCTGTTCTTTGGTGTAAAAGGCGTTACTTTTGTCATCCCAATGGCCATTGATTATTGTGCTGGGAGTATTGACACTGATGGATACTATGTGGGGAATGTAAGAACAAAAATTTATATCGCAATGCTTAGCCATTCTTACATCCTGTGAAGATTGGACTGAAAAGATAATAGATACTTGGATGAAAGTGGACGAGGAGGATTACCAGGAAATTCGAACGTAGGATTTTGGTTCTATGTGTTTAACAATTACTTCTCAGTATATTTTTCAGAATGATCGAGCGGCAACCAAAAGAGAATACTCGAGAGAGCTGTCTGTGGACGAGTCTATCTTCATCGCTGCTGAGAATCGAGGTATGCCTGGCTGTTTCTAATGACGAAGGGATTTTCTTTACCATTCTTAGGATTGAAATGCATAGCAATTCTATGGCTAATGTTGAGTTAACTCATGCTGCTGAATCTTGTTGTGTGAGCAATGCTCAAATAGAGACACTTCTCAAGTTGTGTTGCATACACGGCTTCTCATACAATTCCTCAGAAAGAAGAATGCCAGACTCACGTCGAATGTTTATCGCATGTTGAATGGAGTATGGGGAATGAACATGCTATTCAATACTGAAAACGAGACCTACAGCTCTGCGCGATTTCTCGTCGTGCTTGCACAGCAAAATCCTTGACACCATCCAAGGGATGAAGAAGCCTCGCAATGGACTGTCCTCATGCACTTCTCTCCATCGCGTGCAACAGCTCACACACCCTGCGATTATTTGTCGGTTCCTTACTATCGTGCATTGGCACGCGTTATGACTTTTACCTCAGAAAGGCCGCAACTGTTATACTCAAGGTCAGTATCAATTGGCAGCCAGATTTCTTCTTCATTGGCTCTTCCAGAACTTGCCGCAGCGCTAATGACGCTCAGTGCTCACATCGGGAGGGACCAAGTACGAGGTACTTTGAAGAGGAATCTGGTGATTGCATTGGAAAACGACGTCGAAACAGAAGTGATATTTGGAAGCAGAGAGTTTCTGGTTTGGTGTGATTAATGCTGCAAGATAATATTCCACTCTTCCGGAGTGGATTGGCTTATTGGAAAAAACTGGCGACGCATCCGAAAGGCTCAGGCACTCAGCCCAATGGGTTCATAAGTAGGACTTGTCATACATATCTTGAATGGTACTAGAGAGAAGGGAATGAACTGAATGACATAATACCCATAACTAGATAAATCCTTGGGCGACAACCTTAAAAATCAGCAGGTCACTACAATGTACTATTTAGGAAACCGTCCACAGCTGTTCTGCTAATGGAATAGTGTCTTTGGTACACCTTGAGGACGTCGGAAAAGTGGAAATCATAAGTAAGGAATTTGGGCTGTTCGACTCCGAATCACTGACTTTACGTAAGCAACTGGTCAGTCACTTTCTCCGTCGATCATTTCATTGCGCTGCCCTTCGTGAATTACTGCTGCAGAATTGGCCAGGCTGGCCTAAGTTTGTTATGTCGTCGTAAACTGTGTACATTATTATTCCCAAGTCCATTTCTTACCGATCTTTCCATTTAATCATCTATCAAGCTCGGAAAAATCGGATGCTCTGGAATTGCACGTCGGTATTGAGCACGCTATCAATCTGATACGGAGCCTTCTGTTGTCAAAAATGTTACTTTCGATTCTGCCAAGTACCTATTCAATGTCGGGGAGAATACCACTGATCCTACCTTCAAAGCCGGCAAACATGGAGGAAAACGAAGGCACTTTTTTGTCACTTCTGGATTAGCACCCAAAGAACGAGTGGTCTTCCAGGTATTTTTGCGCCATTCTACCTAAGTTATATGGTGACTTATTGGATTGAATTATTAGGTCTGTTGATGACATTCGCGTGATTCCGGACAGTCTAAAAGTACATATCGCTGGCCCCTCTGGACTTTTTTGCATCTCATCGCAAGTAGATGCGGAGATAGTACTCAACCGGTGAGTTCATGTTATAGATGAAACGATCAACACATCCAACGTATCAAATCTGGTGAAAGGAGAACCTCGGACGTCACGCTTTCCGGGAGATTCCACTTGTTCCAGGTGATCGACCGGTGTATAAGGATGAAAATATAGTCGTTCATGCCTTTCCTATTTCCCCCTGCACGGAAGTTCGATTACGCCCGAGCACCCCGTTCAGCCGGACGGGCATCCTAGCACGCTGAAAAGGAAACGGAATGGGTCTCCTGAATCCTCATGCGACCGACCGACCAAGGGGTACCCGGGTCACTATGCGGAGTCCTGAGTCCTCTCCTTCGATATCGGGAGCTCATGGCAAGGTCGGATTTTGATCCTATCTCACTCAGTGGGGAGATGGCTCCAGGCATGGCGACCGACATATTGTGAAGCTTATGTTTCCTTCTTACTTTAGTCCCACTACTCATCAGGTGAAAACAGCGGCTACTGGTCCCAAGGGAAAACGAAAGGGAAAAAGATCGTGCAGTGACAACCTTAGTGCGGATGAACCTCCAAATACCACACACATCTGTCAGCCTCCAGGTCTCAGACGTTCCCTTCCTTGTCCTGAACGCTCTTTTTTGGTTGGAACCCCAGAGACATTTCTTATGAGACCCACTGTCGCTTATGCCATCCATGGTCCTCTGTGTACGAGTGCAAGTTTGACGCGCACAAAAGGCCGAAGCACTCTGGCCTCAAACACGGTCCCTTTACGTGCTATAAGTTGGCTCGATGGGACAGTCCGGTCACTGTGAAAGTGGATGACGGCCACGTGGAAACATGATCGGATCGTGAAATCAAGCCGGCGGATTGTATCGCAGAAGGTCCACTACCTGGGAGTGAGTTTCCGAACTCTGGCGCAAAAACAGCTCCATAATATGCTCTGTAGGTCGTGTTAGCTATTTGACACACGCCAACATTAGCGCACATCCCAGGCCTTCTAGCTGGCTTTCTGCTGGACGATGGTCCGTTTGCCAAGCTATTGGCAAATCGATTCCAAAGATCATGTAGTTAGGGTGGTGTACCATCTCTGTGGCGACGATGTTCTCGAAGACGAGCGATACAAAATTTTCATGAACCAATTTGGGCCTGACGTGGCGTATGTAAGTAAAATGATTGACTTCCAAGAATCCCCATCCTTAAAGTTACTTAGCACTTAGTTGCCTCACACGCAGACATCTGTCCGACTCCAGTTACGTTCACCAGCGCAGCATACTGCCAACTAAGGCTGGAAACCACAATTAGGACTCAAATATATTTCCTCTTCCAAAATTTCCCTCCATGAATGCGGAGAGGCCTCAGGTATGTTGATCTTCTTCAGGGTCTTACTAGTTGTGGACTCCTGACGAGTTTATGAAGATGTGGCAGGACTGCCGGTCAACACACGTCCCATGCATGCAGGTTTGTCAGTTGGCCTTCATCCACCACGACCCCCGGCAGAGAACGAAAACAATGACGAACTCGGACTCCTTCCATCCGGCGCTGTTCGCTCTGATCGACCGTTGCCGTTACCGGATTCGGACTCTTGCTTCGCTTTGCTGAAGCACAGGCTGCTGTGCAATTGTCCTCTAAAGGGTATGATGGGAGATCTATACCAGGTAAAGACGTTGTGGTATGCACACTGGGTACAGGCAGCGCGGGATACCCAGCAAATTCAGAAATGGTGAGCTCATTCATTGTATGGTTTATATTGAATTGATATCCCTACTATGACAGTCTCTGGGACACTTATCCACATTCCAAAACATGGCTACGTCTCTTCTTTGACGCGGGTGAGGGAACGTGGGGACAGCTTGTGCGCAAGCATGGAACGGACTCCTTTCTTCCGATGTTTCCGGCAAGTGTTGGTGCGTGACCTGAAGTGCATATTTATAAGTTCATATTCAATGGGGATCATCACATCGGTCTTTCAAATTGTTAAGGCTATGCGGGCAACGCGTACGTAGTTTCTTGCGAGTGGCACCCAGACACTAACTCGTTTCACGTGAAGCCAGATCTCCCCGCAGAGACGATCCCTTGTACCTCGGTAGCTACAATCCGCACTGTTTTCCAGTATTTGCGCTGATTTCGAGGGTCCTCGAGACACTTGGATTGCGGGCCGATTGTAGAAATCCTAAGTCGTAACTATTCTCAGCTGAGTCAATCCACTGGCTGCGCAATGGTCCCCAATCAAGGTCAGTAGGCTTCATGTGCGATGTAATCGCCTTTCCATGGTGTTTAAGTGGCAATTGCAGGTCCATGGCTGCGCTGTGCACGTCACTCGGCTTACAGAGCATGACCACTGTTGATGTAGAGCACCGCACGATCTGTCATGGACTGATCATCAAACATGCAGATGATTGGAGCATCGTGTACGTCATTATGCGACCCCAACGTTCTTGTGTTTTTATTTCCAAACAGGTACTCCGCTGACACTGTTCCCGTGAACCGACTGGTACAAGCGGGTCAAAATGCAACGCTTCTCATCCACGAGGCTACAATGGCAGACGAAGAAGCAGAAAAAGCAAGAGCCAAGATGCACAGCACAGTCAGCCAAGCTGTTGATATTGGAAAACAGTACGACCCTCGTAGCGGATCTTTGATTGTAGAATTGACCTCCGGACAGGATGAATGCTTATAGCACCCTCCTCACACATTTCTCCGCAAGGTATCCTGCAATGCCACAGTCCATGCTAACAAAACACGGGGATGGCGATCCATTTGTAGCTCTTGCATTTGATCATGCAAATATCAGGATCGGCGATATGCCAAAGATGCACGCATACACGGCGGCCATAGAACAAAATTTTACTGACTTGGAAGAAGACGACGCCCGAACACAGGTCGCAGAAGTGGATATTACCTGACATTTGTCATCCTACGGTAACCTAATAGTTATTGCACAATAATTCTAGAGATGCTATCACTTCGCGAGCCACTTTCACCAGTTTTATCCCATGAGCCTTTTCGTTGAGTTTTAATTTCCTGTGGAGGGGGAACTCGATTCCGCAGTCAGGAAAGTCGCGGTTTGGGTGTAAAGATCGAGGAAAGTACGGCAGTGGAGAACCAGTGTCCTAAGTTTAGCAGATAACGTTTCACCGGCCAGCGCAGCCAAAACAACATTACGGCTCGCAGTGTTATCTTTGATCAATATACCAAGAAGAACTGCCGTATAACCGCGGAGGAAAGCCCTCTGAGGGAGGTCGTCTTCATTGGCGCCGTAGTTCTACGTACAGCGTAGTGAGACAATGCAGCAACAGTGCCTTCCGCACATTGACAAGCCCGCATACACTGGCCATTGTTAGGCAATCTGGATTGATCACTACGGAAAATAAGTAGATAATCCAGCGATTCAACATGAAACAATCTACAACGCTCCATACAAAGGCCGGGCATCTTGTCACCATAGTGGCCCAGTTCATCAATAGGCCCAGCGAAAGGCAGAAGAGGTCAAAATTATCACAACCAGCCGGAGGTTTTGGAATATTGTCATCCAACCAGTTTGACTGACATCGAACAGCGACCAAAGCTACGAGGGGAAGCGCATACTCTTCTGCCAATGTGACTTCGCACCATGACAGGTCTCCGTGCGAGAGTAGGGTAAGCACTCGTAGCGTTCCACAGAGACATTTCCATCCTTGCGTTGCAGGTGAACAATGCAATCAGAATTTTGATATTAGTTCTCACCGAGAACACGTTGTTCTTCAACGTCACACTTGCGTAATTGGACTTGAGAGAACACGCACAGAGAGAGGATTTTCGAAGCAAGACCGTTGGCGCACGCCTCCCGCAACACCTCGGATCGGTCCTCTTCTAAGTCAGTTGTAGACCACTTCCCCAGTAAAAAGGAGTCCAGCAGGTTAAGACACGATTCCGCGTGTTCCAGGGATAGAGTTCCACAGTTAATAGAATAATGAGGCAGTACAGCGGCTGAGCCCGAGAGGTACGCTGCAAGGCGAGGTTCTACGAGGTCTAGCTCCTCTTCCAAACTAGCAAGTACTAGAGCAAGATGCTGGGCGCTAAGAGCGCCTGGAGACACAGCTAGCGTGTGGGAGATCAAGAAGCGGACAGATGGCTGTCAACGGGCATGTTAGATGGGCTTCAACGGTGTCAGCCTTGCACACCAAACCTTGAATGGGCAAGACTCGTGAAATTCCTTGGAAACCATCTCTGATAATTTATTCAACTATACCCGTAGTCAATTTATGGCAACAGGTGGTGATTAATTAAATGAACACTAACGACAACAATTTCAGATCTCAAGATCCCACGATTTGAAGTCGGCTCTGCCAGCAGCCGATGTAGCAAGAGTAAGGATGTCCGTATTTTCTCGAAGTGTTCGAAGGATATCAACGAGAACTTCGACAAAATTGGATTGGCGTGTCAAATCTTGGAGGGTAAGGGGGATCTCTAGCAGCCAGTGCAGCAAAGAATGCAATGATAGCGTCGAATAGCTTAAGGGGATTTCTCAGGAGGAACCACAAGTGGGTGGATCCAGCACCTACTTTGTCACTCACTCCACCCCTTGATGTCAAGAACCTGTCCCATGTAAGAGAGTAAAAATCAAAAGCCTTGGCTCGTCTGTTGAAGTCAGGATCACAAAGATTATCCACTATTTCGAGAGCACTTTCCTACCGAATGAGCATGACTAGATGTGTGGTATAAGGAATAGGTTACCTTGTTCGCCGCAATGCAATTGCACTAGCTGCATCGAGCCCTTCGAAAAGGTACCCTACCTCATCCATAAACCTCCTACTTTCGCCCTTGTTTCTGAGTTCCGTTATACTTTTGAGATCATTCATTATTCCAGTGGCATTGTTGACCAGAGACGACTGTGACAATGATTTGCTCGAGGTGCGCTTCAGCCGACGTGGTGGCGAGACAACTTTCTCCGCTGGGAGTGGATCATCTTCGGATCTGTCTACCCCCCAGCGAGTGCGGAGATCCGCATACGACTCCTGTGATGCCTCGTCTTGAGCCTGGCTATGGATATCCGTGAAGTCTGCACCCGAGGCAGGAAGGGTGACAAGGAATGACCGTGATGGGCCAGCATAAGTCCTCATCGATCGTACGGGAAGCGCCTTTGACGGTGACTGCGCGGAATCACTTGGGGTAGCTTGTCTGCCACCAGACGGAGTAGAGGGTGACTGGGTGAACCTTCGAGCCGGAGGCGACTTCTGGAATAGCATGTGCTGAAGCAGAATCACCGTCCTGTACGAGTCTGTTGCGCAAAACAGTCTGGATTTACTCACTGTGGACGCCCGGAAGTGAGCCTGCGATCCACAGATGCTCCACTTTCAGTTGCGACCCTGGCCGCTTTCGTCGATTGGGAGACGACGACTCGCAGTCGTCATCCTCGTCCTGAGACTGGACATTGACAACCGTATCATGATTTCTGTTATTCAGCCTGGTTTCCCGTGCTGCCCGTCGCGCTTCCGCCCGTAAACTCGTTTCATGACCGCAGGTTCAATATTGATGTCGTGAGAAAATCACTGGAGTACAAATATGGATTTCCCTATGTGAACTTCCCTTCAACACCATTTGGCAGAAAACATGGTCCTGCCATGATTTATCACTATCTCTTAGCCGCTCCAAGATCCCACATGCACATCCGCAGCCAAGCTGAACCATATCAGACGTCTAGTCTTGAAATAGAGCACGAATTCAAGATGAATAAGATGAATTACGCAGGAGGATAGCCTCTCTTCCTTAGCCTCCAAGCCCAGCGCATAAAACAGGCACTCGTTTAACCCCTCGGGCAGGTCCCTGTGTCATTGGTTACCCAAACAAATCTCACGTTCTCTTGCAAACCAAACTGTAAGCATCTGTCCTGTGGCAACGGAGATTTCCCTTCTATGGCACTAGCGTGTCAGTGTAGACAACAGCCCTTTCCAAACAAAATCCCTGGCATTCCCACTGGACTCGCTATACTTATGAGGAACAACTCATCATCATTTGAACTATTTCATCGGAAGTTGTTAGCAACCCATCAAGACGTAGGGGAGCACAGTACATACCTGCAGGAAGCGCTGTATCACGGGACCATATATCAAATAGGCTCCGCCGCTTCTGAGACAGTGAGGGCCTCTGGGACGTCCATACGCGAGAGGCTCTTTTGAATCAGGCCTGCAGTTCGCGGGAGCGCCTTGGCGTATGGGGCCCAGAATCGGGAGCAGTGGGTAGGTCAAGAGCTTCTAAGCGAGCTCAAGAGGAAGCTTTGAAAGTGGTATCTGTACCTGAGAGGGCTCCTAAGACAGCGCCTGCGCCTAGCGTGGAACATACGTGTCAGCTGGGTTAATCCTCAGTTACGAGAAAACGACTGACAAATGTTTTCAGTCCACCAGCATCCTCGAGTAGTAACCGTGGCATGGACAGGTGGTATGGCTGGATCCGAGCAAAGTTGGGGATGGCGGTACTTCGTTTTGCAGCACATTGCTTGGTAAGTCGTCAGATCGCTAGGAGGGACGGGGGAATTCTGAATACCTACCAAAGTCAAACGTGTGTTCTCAGCGGAATCATAAGTGAACTGACGCAGTTTGTTTGTCCAGCTCCCCAAGAACTGCCGTCAATATTGTTGGCGCTAACGCCTGCTCTCTTATTCCCACTTTCACAAGCTTCTGCAAGAGTCGTACCTGGCGGTGATCATTGCTCTCCGCTCCAGTTCGACGTCCGACTGCATACGCAACTGTTCTAATCGGGCTTCATTGACGGTGAGGAACCGTTGGAGAGTCTGGAATGCAAAAACGGGCTGTAGGTATGGTAGCAGTTCGTGGATCGTATGTGTATGATAAATCGTCGAATTGACGAGATTGACCGCCTGAACTAGACAATTAGAATTTTCGTAGAAATGAGGGGTGACACACTTCTTGGGAAATATAAAACTATCCAATCTCGTGCATGGCAATACTGCAGTGCTTGCAGCAAAAGAACACTCTTTCCACAAACGGGGAGCACCAGCTGGAAGGACTCGTGAGGGCAATCGGGTATATCTGATCTCGGACACAAGCCTTACTGGTGAATACGAGTCTATGATCTCGCACTTCCTCCTGCCTGGTTCGCTGGAGTCCAATCTGTTTATGACGTCGATCGTCACACCCTCCGCAACTACTGAACACGGTTTTGAGAGTAATCCGATATCTGTATGTCACCATAAAAAGTATTGCGCAACGACACGACGCATTGGTCGAAGAAAAGTAAAGATCACGAAACACGAAGGACGCAACCTCAACAAGTAAATTCCGGGGAGCTCCAAATATCCGGAAACGGATCCTCGTCATTGTGAGAGAATGCGAGTTCTGCGACACGACCGCCTCTGTGAGAATTTCCCTGCGAATGAAGCGTGCAGAATCACAAAACTACTACATAACCAGCCGAGGCGCTGGCAACTTACGGGGTGAAAGTTCTGTAGTTGCAGACGACGATCGCGTTGTTCACTCTCTAAACAGCGGGTGTGTCAACTGGTTCGCTTGCATCGCGGAACGAACATCTGCAATATTGAGCTTGGTCATGTAGGAGACATGACACGCCGGAGATTCGAAAGGACCATTGATATGAATTCACGTTTAACAGTGAAGAACCCAGTGCACGCAACGTACCCCTTCCGCTTCGAAGCTGCCTGTTCGATATCTTCGGAATCGAATCTATTTAATCTGCTTTTGTCCCTTCACTGAACCCCTGCCCTGTGCCCTTCTTCAGTAATGTCGCGATGAGCTTCCGACAACACGGGACTCACGACCAGACTTGACTACGGGGGGTCGTGCTTTAGCATAATGCTCTTGCTTGTGTAAGTTCAGTTGTGGATCTCGAGTCCGAGAGACTGAGAGCAGAGAACGACATATGGGCTCTACAGCATTTGCTGAGAGACAAACATTTGTTGCAATCCGCGAGTTGAAGCTTTCAAGCGGGCAAATTTCCAGATGCGTCTGCTAGCTAGCCACGTGACACTGGCATGATCCTCGATTGCCTTTTCAAGACACTTCAAGTTCGATCCTGACTCGAGAGCCAGAAAATATGTGCACAAGGTGAGAGTATGTCGGATGCAGAGATCATTTTCTAGGATATTTTCTGGCTCCGGGGGTAAGAGTAGCCCGACTCTTCTTCACATGGGCCACCTGGGAACCTTCGGCAGATCACAAGAACACCACCGCTGATCCTGGAACTTGAACCATTACTCCAAGTAAGTCTTTGATCTGTTTAGCTTTGGCCACGTTCAATAGGAGACTAGCACCATTGCTCGTGGCACGAGCGCAGATTAACATGTCAATTAAACTTAGAGGAGAATATGTAAGTCCCGCCTTACTCATTGCCAAGCTAGCCTAAATTCGCATAGACACATGGGAAGCTCCTAAGGCTTTGAAGCGTGGAGTGACATACATCCACATATGGTATAGCATGTTCCTCGGACGTCAAGCAGGTCCTATTTATTTGTCTATCAGAAGGAACACGATCCTTTCCCCCAAGCCTGTCGTCCTCGGAACTTCCCTACTATGTCCACGCGTCAACACGCTCTGTGCCACATGGATCAGTTGCGTATGGAAGGCACTGCGACCAACACAAGGCTGTCGCTGACGGACCTGGTTAGGCAGTGACACGATGAAAAAGAATGATACGTTGCTCACTGTAGGCTTAGAAAGCTGAACGCTGAGCGGCGCTATGTAAAGTGGGCAGAGGGGTCGCTCGTCTTTGGGCCTTACAGCGCATGGTACCACACATGTGCTGAAGAAGCTGCGGCGACCTGGTCTTTACGATCCGATGTGCTCCTGGTCCTCTATGCAGGGAAGAGAGGGGGTCTCAGTCAGCAGCTCACGAAAGACAAGTGACGTGACACCAAGTAATCTTGGACGTGTATGCCTGGTTATAGGAGCGGCCTGCAAGCAATAGGAGAGTCATCAGACAGACTGCACCCTTTCTCGTCAGATCCCCTCCATCCAGTCCCCTTCGTCTTTCATTTTGTTAACCGCTTCGACTAGTTTATCGGCCGTGTCCCTACACCGAGGTGGGTGCATTACGTGGTCAGCTGTTCCAGCCAGATCACACCGCACTGCACCTGTTTTTGATCTTACCTGTTCTCAGCTACCTTACTCATGCCATCGGAGCCTTTCCAAATGTGCCATACAGCCAAGCAGTAGGAAATGGTTGCCATTAACAAGTTGTTTCCAAATATCGGGAGACCGTTGCTGTTCTAAGGGTAACCCTACAGGTGCAACATCCACAACGAATAAAATATTTGATTACACGATCCTGGATAGCCTCTTGGCTTTGCCGTATGGGCGCTCTATTGAACATTAAAAACAAAACAGGCGGATGCAGACTAGAACGCCAATATACTTGATAGCCATTCATTTAAGTACGCAGGACTGGTGTCAATGAACGCTCTTAGACTGGATGGGGGGATTCTGCCATCTCAGCTGGATCGTATCTTCTCGGTGCTGGAAGTTCGAGACCATCAAGGGTCATGAGCCCACTCATTCTACATAGTCCCGATTCATGCCTGGTCAAAGCCAAGTGGATCGAATCTTACGCAACCTGCAGAACTACACCGGATTACACATTGAATACTCCGGTATTACTCTGAGTGCCGTGAAACGCTGCTCTAAGTGAAAAGCCAGATTTTGCGTTATTCTCGGAGAGGTAATTCTTGCCAACACAGCTCTATAAGGCACAACTTCATGTACAGCAAGTACTGGAAAATGCTCTAAGCACATCAGAGCCGAGTAATTAACGTTTTAACGCAAGCACTGTGGGATATCTGTGACTTTTAACATCAAACGCATTATCTATGATACGATGCAATACGCGATGATTGGCGCATGTTGAGGCTCTCTATGATACACTACTGGGACTCACTAGCCGTACAAGCATCTGTACTCCTGACAGACATACCCCGACAACTCCGGCAAGGGCAAATAAATAATGAAAGTGCACTAGTATGCATTCCCTCTCAGAGCGTTGAGACTCATCAATATATGCTTCTATCCAGAATGGCGTTGAAGGTCCCATTTCTCTTGCGCTTGGCGAGGGGCACGTTGAGGCTATCATGCAAAGGTTCACAAACTTAGTATCTGCCAAAAAGCATTTGAGTACTTGCATATTAAGAGTAGATCTGCAGGAGTAAATACCTTGTAGTGCATTAGCCTTGTATGGCCCTTTGGACGGGGATATCGCACATACGAGGACTGCTGGGAGGTAAGCTCAGTCAATCCTGACATTGAGCTGAGCAAGGTGGGCACGGAGCAAGTCTCCTCATACTGAGTTCCTTGGGCAGCATGTGGACACCAAGAGGGAACTTTCCATGTCGTCGTCCACAAAGCAATCTGCGCTAACACCTGGTTAGTGGCTGGAGCACGAGCATCACGAATGACGGATGACCAGTGGCAATAACTGAAACGATATTTTGTTTTTAGTGAATGATCAAATCCTTTGACACAGAAACCCACCCACCCCAAGTTAACAAGACGGCCTCTCAGCGAGAAGGATAATATGACGACCAGAAGGCATGGTGAAGCGATCAACTGTGTGGTTTTGATATTTACGGCTCGTTCAGCATTAGCCTTAAGTCATGCAACACTCGATTTCAACGTCGAAGCGCCTTCAATGCTGTATTCCTATAATGCAAGACTGCAAAATGCAACTCAGAAACAGCACTCACTTGCAAACGACAGCATCCTCCGGCATGACATTGAAGTGCTTGGCAGTGGATAATACTGGCGCGTTGGCCGGTGCAGGCTTCACAAACACGTTGGAGCGCGGGGCCGCGTCCTCCATAGTAGTAACCTCATAGCCAGCCATCGCTGCCCTGAAGGGCATTGATAGGGTCTATTTCTGCGTGATAATCACACGAGCGCCGTACGAACGAAGCAGTGATTCAGCACCATTCAGGGCACCGCCAACTCAATCACGGGCCTGATATGCGCGTTATTAATGCACTCCACCCTCTTTTCCGACATCATCGCAACCAGCCATTACCAGCAACTTTGCCAGCAAGCATAACGTCAGTGGCACGCTTGATGCTGCCAACAAGTGACTCCCGGGCAAAATCCATAGTACGGTTGTCGAATTTGGACTTGTGTAACGGAATCATTAAGACATGGATAGCAGTGGTCTTCTTCAACTTCATTCTCCTGGGAAGGCTTTGAAAATACAACATGATGGACACCGGTTGCTGGCCCTTCGGAGATACCCCCTGATATCTGAGTGGCAGAACAATGAGATTTGTGGTGTCCCAGATGGTATCACGTCAACTCTCACCCTTCATGTATTGTGAGTATTTTCGTGGATGAGCCTCGTCAGATCACCTCCATCGTCCAAGATCATATTCAATCCCTTTCCACCAGCGAATCCAGCGATCGTCTGTTCGATAAAATCATTCGTACTCCTCATCGGTTTCGCCTTTCCAAGCGAATACGGTGGGGAACAACCTAGTTGCAGCAATACTAGATGTCCGAATCAGTCACTTTACACCCAATCTGAGGCTGTCCTTACGCGGCAGCCGCATGATCTTGTGTGGAAAAGATGTTCTAAGATGGATTGATCACTGTCGAATGCTGACCAACACGAAGTAAACTTACGCATGATGACCAGGTGACCCTTGGCTCCGAGGGCAGTCAAGGTTTCGATCAAAACTGCTGTTTGGATGGTCCTGTTCAATGCATTGTGTAAATAACATCGAACGAAACCGAACTATTATGTACATGTGAAGGCAGCCTGCGATGCGGGCAAATTCAGCTAAAGGCTTCTGAGGCACCATAATTATCGATTTTTCGTTAGTGACGCTATTCAGAGATCGGGTCCAAAATTACGCACCTTGGCCCTCATGAACATCAGTCCTGGCATTTCATGCTACATAAATAAGCTTATCTACCCATGTAATACAAACATCGCGAGCGTTTTCCGCACTTCTCGGCAATCTCGATTTCCTTTGCGACCGAAGGCAGCAAAGAGAAATATCTAAAGGATGTGAATTTCCGCTTGATGGATCGACAAATGGACATACTTCAGCAACCTTGCAGACCATTTCTTGTGCTATTATAAGGGTGTGGGAAGAGAAAAAGAAAAGAGGTCGTCTTGGTGAACCATCGATAGCAAGTTTATCTCTCTGAAACCGACGTGGACCCGTGAGAAACCCGAATAACGTTTGGCAAACATCCACGCAGTCTCACATTTGTTTTGGCAAGGAAATATAAGATAATAACATGAGAATCTCTTCGAGGTGGAACAATCGTTGGCAATTTTGTACAGTACATCGTACTTCATCCAATTCACGAGGTAGGCATGTATCGTCATACCGACACCGACAATCGAATTAATGACACAGCATTGCTTTTAACGTTGTGTCAATGAATAATGTCAATTCAATCCTCGATGCGGACGTTCCTGGTCTGAATAACTCTAGACTCCATCTCATTTTTATGTAGTGTGCAGGGAGTTCTCCCTGGCCTGCCAGCCCTGATCTCTATAGATCTGATGCTCGCGGTGCCCTCTGAGACACAAGTCCACCTTGAGGCAGGTGTATGGCACTCCCAATTTATTAAGCTATAGAAGCTTCTGACAAGGAACCTGACCTCCTTCCATGACCTCCACAGAACCATTTTCGGCTATCACGACAAGCTCACCGCCTGCTGAAGTGCAATATTTTACAACTGGGAAAAACAAGCTGTGCTGAACGTCACCTGTTCACAGATACGATCCATCTGATTAGGGAAAGTTTGATGTGTCTCAATCATTCGGAGTAGCCCTCCATCAGTGCCAGTTTGTACAGCCAGGTATGAAGTCCATTGGCATGGCAAACAGGTATGGCTGTGAGTCTCTCGGCTTAGTGATTATCTCTTACCATCTGACTCGTGACTGCATCCGTATCCACTAGTGCTTAGCGTTGATACTTCGGTCCCTGTCCACATTTCACCATAGTGGCTCTAATTCAGGTACACATCCACTGTTTGACCTATGATGGTGTCCACCCTGGAATATTTTGGGACGTTTGTCTCAAGTAAGGTGACACTGCCAACTCATGTAAGAGCACGAGACGTTAAATAAACTCACCGCAATGGCCAGAGATCGCTGGCCGTTTTTCGCATCCTTTCTGCTTCTCATCGCACCGGAGCTGGTACTGGAGGCAATGTCTCACCAGTCAGCAAGCTATATCACCTTTCTTCTTCTGGTCGAGGTACACCAGGGGCAACGTCATACACCTCACACCCTGGCTCCACGCAGCGGTGCAATGGGTCCAGACAACAGCCATCGGTCACATACTCTTTCTGGGGCTTATGTGGGTTGCATACGTTCCATTGCAAGTCACACACTAATAAAATCGTTCCTAGGGTAACCTCTACCGTTGACTTTCGACCCCACTCATCCAGCTCCGACTCTGGACACATTCCATGGCATATTCTAGCAGGAGTAGTCAATCTCCCTGGGCCTCTGGACAACAAAGCGGTGGATATCCTTTCCTGCCTGGATCCCGCATGGCATGATACCACGCCCTCAATCAAACATTGCGCAGTCCCATCATGCTATGTCCAACTCCCTAGTGCACACCAGCCCGAGGGGATAGCCTTAGCCAGGCAGGTCCTTCTGAGCAGGGTACTCCTGCTCACCCTCGAATATTCGAGCCTGTGTGGCACACTATCCCACAGTCGGGCGATGTCTCTGGAATGATGATGCAGAGATCACAAACGTCATAGATATTCTTCCAGGAATGTCCAGCAGATGGAGCAAGAAATCGCTGCATTACAAGAAAAAGTACAACATCTCGAGATTGTTAATCACAACGCACAACTGCGCATGCGAGGAAATCCAGAGAAGGAAGTGGCTAGTGGCGGCGCAATACCCCCGCCTGGACGCTCCGGGCCCTCGGGATACACTCCAACGACACCTCCAGCAGTACAGTCCTCGTGGAAGGCCAGGACAGAAGCCTGCACTCCGTCTTTTTCTGCTCTCTCAACCGTGCAGGGTAATGCGCTTTGTGCTTGGCACGACTCTCGGCGAGAGCGGGCAGCATATCCTCCCTTGCATGGCTCCTGCGGGTTACCTCAACTGTGGGTGCACCTTCGAAGAGGCTCTCTTCGAAGAGAGTCTCTCCGTCATGGCGTCGGGAGCTATCACCCTGGGGAAAATGTTCGCATGGACCTCCAGCGCTGCGCAATCCGTCGCTGCGCTTGCTAGAAAAGCGGTATGGGTTCAATGTGACGGTGACTTTGAGAGGCATCCGCCAACAGGCGAGTGGGTCGAAGGGGAGGGGAACGTTCTTTGGGAGCAAAAACTTGCTCTGTGGCTCCCTGAACATTAGAAAGAACCAAGTGTGAAGATCGTCGTTGACACAAGATCCGTAATCACAGCCAATTCACGCCAGTCTGCCTCAGAATCACACTCCTTGCATGTTTGCACTTTACTGTCTTATAGGTGCTTTGTCATCCACTCCAGTCCGCAGATTTAGGTACTGTGTTGTTGGAAGCATGTCTATTATTAATTGTAGATTCGGAGAATTGATTTCACTCAGATGACTCGTGTATTGACCTTGCAAAATCAGGTTATACTCGACTAATATTATGGAGTTATGGAAACAAGTACCTGAGCCGATGGTACCTATGCTTAAACTTACACTAAAGTGATAGTACTACGGGGGCATCAGAAGACGGGTGCCAGTGGAGAGAAGCATGGCAGCCCCATAGCTGCTCGTAAAGGGACAAGGCATCGAAGGAAAAGATTGTCCGTTCATTTGCCGAGCCTGAAGTGTGATTGTGTGGGCCCATCTGCAAACCATGGATGGTTACATATCAGGGAAAAATCGTCCAGATGTAGGTACACAAGGGCTCGGAAGGGTGCGGGAACGCGAACGTCAACTTCTGAGTTTCGTCCACGATGCGCCATGTGGATATCGTGACGGCAGGTTTGACAAACACCACTGCTTTTTCATCCAAGAGTGTGAGAAGCCTTAGAGTGGTGTACTCTACGTTCGGCCAAGGTTCAGCGCCAAACGTTTTGAATTCAGAGCTTACATCAAGGGACACTCTGAAACTCCGTGGCGTCAAACACTCTCGTCTGACCGCGGTTGATTCACTGTTCACGGGCCCTCCATCCACGTTCCCCTGCCAGTTGCTGCATAATACTTACGACCCTGTTGACGACCATGTCTTCCAAGGAGACCTTCACACTCTCATCGCTTCTGTTAGCCTCGGGTGATTTGGGATCGCTCAGAGAGCGACATTCGCCCACCAAATAACAGCCAGGCTCCATCGAGTATAACACCTCGCGGAATTCGGTCATATTCCCCACAAATAGTTAATGAAGACACACCCGGTGAGGGTGTACAGGCAGGGAAAGACGATCGCTGAGTGAGCTCATGAAGTTACACGCTGAAAAGGGAACAGACGTGACGTTCACTGCTGAGGAGGCGTCGCGGGTGGCAGATGTACTCAAACAATGGGTTGGTACTCAGTTCGCCTGATACGGTTTTTTCCAACTGACATGTATAGATAAATTCTGGGACATCACCATATGAAGGAGAGGAGGACGACTTTTTCACTCGCTCGCAAGATGACTCATCGTTGGCATCCCGACGATGTTCACGCGTACCATCAGACATAAATGTTAATGGCCGGCCCCGCGGGCGGAGTGAAAGCATGGTTGTGCCCCGATCACCAAGGCCAGACGCGTCGACTTCGACTTCATGATCAAGATTTGCATTTTACTTTCTATGACACGGTATTAGACTCACGATTTCTGCCACGATCTGTTTACGACCTTGCTACGACCGCTACGAGTACCTTATTCATATTCCTTGGAGAGTATAGCAATACTATTCTGATTGACATGCTTGGAATGT